>JASAUF010000022.1:0-526582 GCA_030180095.1 Magnolia changhungtana
GCTCAAAATAGTTTAAATTCGACCACTGAAGAGAGTTATGAAGGTTACTGTTGGACAGGGAAATGAAGGAGAAATTCAGTAGCGACGACTTTGATCTCACTTACGGATGCCCAAATGGTCTCGGAATACGACGATTGCTGTCAGGAATGAACGTGTTCTAAAGTACCTTTCAGATGACCAAAAATTAACCTAATCTGATATCAAACGAGGGAGTTATGAGCGCCTCCGTTGGATCGCGCAATTTGGGATGATTAACAATTGAAATTGTAAAACAACGATCGTAGAGTTCCAACGTGCTTTTGGGATATTGACGGTCTCAAAATTACTCAATTCTGGTCTCATTTAGAAGTTTGTCAAGTTACCATTCCAATGAGCTTAAAATTGTCTAAATTCTACCATATAAGAGAGAGTTAAGATGGTTATTGTTGGACAAGGGGATGAAGGAGAAATTTAGTAGTGACAATTGCAATCCCACTTATAGATGCCCAAATGGTCTCGAAATACGACGATTGTAGTCAGGAATGAAAGTGCGCTAAAGTACCTTTCAGATGACCAAAAATCGACCCAATCTGATATCAAATGAGGGAGTTATGAGCGCCTCCGTTGGATTGCGCAATTTGGAAAGATTAACAATCGAAATTGTAAAATGAGGATCGAAGAGTTCCAACGTGCTTTTGGGATATCGAACGGTCTCAAAATTACCCAATTCTGGTCTCATTTAGAAGCCTCTCAAGTTACCATTCCAATGAGCTCAAAATAGTTTAAATTTGACCACTGAAGAGAGAGTTATAAAGGTTACTGTTGGACAAGGAGATGAAGGAGAAATTCAGTAGCGACGACTTTGATCCCACTTACGGATGGCCAAATGGTCTCGAAATACAACGATTGCTGTCAGGGATGAAATGCGCTAAAGTACCTTTCAGATGACCAAAAATCGACCCAATCCGGTATCAAATGAGGGAGTTATGAGCGCCTCCGTTGGATTGCGCAATTTGGAATGATTAACAATCGAAATTATAAAATGAGGATCGAAGAGTTCCAACGTGCTTTTGGGATATCGAACGGTCTCAAAATTACCCAATTCTGGTCTCATTTAGAAGCCTCTCAAGTTACCATTCCAATGAGCTCAAAATAGTTTAAATTCGACCACTGAAGAGAGAGTTATGAAGGTTACTGTTGGACAGGGAAATGAAGGAGAAATTCAGTAGCGACGACTTTGATCTCACTTACGGATGCCCAAATGGTCTCGGAATACGACGATTGCTGTCAGGAATGAACGTGTTCTAAAGTACCTTTCAGATGACCAAAAATTAACCTAATCTGATATCAAACGAGGGAGTTATGAGCGCCTCCGTTGGATCGCGCAATTTGGGATGATTAACAATTGAAATTGTAAAACAACGATCGTAGAGTTCCAACGTGCTTTTGGGATATTGACGGTCTCAAAATTACTCAATTCTGGTCTCATTTAGAAGTTTGTCAAGTTACCATTCCAATGAGCTTAAAATTGTCTAAATTCTACCATAAGAGAGAGTTAAGATGGTTATTGTTGGACAAGGGGATGAAGGAGAAATTCAGTAGTGACGATTGCAATCCCACTTATAGATGCCCAAATGGTCTCGAAATACGACGATTGTAGTCAGGAATGAAAGTGCGCTAAAGTACCTTTCAGATGACCAAAAATCGACCCAATCTGATATCAAATGAGGGAGTTATGAGCGCCTCCGTTGGATTGCGCAATTTGGAAAGATTAACAATCGAAATTGTAAAATGAGGATCGAAGAGTTCCAACGTGCTTTTGGGATATCGAACGGTCTCAAAATTACCCAATTCTGGTCTCATTTAGAAGCCTCTCAAGTTACCATTCCAATGAGCTCAAAATAGTTTAAATTTGACCACTGAAGAGAGACTTATTAAGGTTACTGTTGGACAAGGAGATGAAGGAGAAATTCAGTAGCGACGACTTTGATCCCACTTACGGATGGCCAAATGGTCTCGAAATACAACGATTGCTGTCAGGGATGAAATGCGCTAAAGTACCTTTCAGATGACCAAAAATCGACCCAATCCGGTATCAAATGAGGGAGTTATGAGCGCCTCCGTTGGATTGCGCAATTTGGAATGATTAACAATCGAAATTATAAAATGAGGATCGAAGAGTTCCAACGTGCTTTTGGGATATCGAACGGTCTCAAAATTACCCAATTCTGGTCTCATTTAGAAGCCTCTCAAGTTACCATTCCAATGAGCTCAAAATAGTTTAAATTCGACCACTGAAGAGAGAGTTATGAAGGTTACTGTTGGACAGGGAAATGAAGGAGAAATTCAGTAGCGACGACTTTGATCTCACTTACGGATGCCCAAATGGTCTCGGAATACGACGATTGCTGTCAGGAATGAAAGTGTGCTAAAGTACCTTTCAGATGACCAAAAATTAACCTAATTTGACATCAAACGAGGGAGTTATGAGCGCCTCCGTTGGATCGCGCGATTTGGAATGATTAACAATTGAAATTGTAAAACAACGATCGTAGAGTTCCAACGTGCTTTTGGGATATTGACGGTCTCAAAATTACTCAATTCTGGTCTCATTTAGAAGTTTGTCAAGTTACCATTCCAATGAGCTCAAAATAGTCTAAATTCTACCATAGAAGAGAGAGTTATGATGGTTATTGTTGGACAAGGGGATGAAGGAGAAATTCAGTAGTGACGATTGCAATCCCACTTATAGATGCCCAAATGGTCTCGAAATACGACGATTGTAGTCAGGAATGAAAGTGCGCTAAAGTACCTTTTAGATGACCAAAAATTGACCCAATCCGACATCAAACGAGGGAGTTATGAGCGCCTACGTTGGATCGCGCGATTTGGAATGATTAACAATTGAAATTGTAAAATAACGATCGTAGAGTTCCAACGTGCTTTTGGGATATCGACGGTCTCAAAATTACCAATTCTGGTCTCATTAGAAGCCTCTCAAGTTACCATTCCAATGAGCTCAAAATAGTTTAAATTCGACCACTGAAGAGAGAGTTATGAGGGTTACTGTTGGACAGGGAAATGAAGGAGAAATTCAATAGTGACAACTTTGATCCCACTTACGGATGCCCAAATGGTCTCGGAATACGACGATTGCTGTCAGGAATGAAAGTGCGCTAAAGTACCTTTCAGATGACCAAAAATCAACCCAATCTGACATCAAACGAGGGAGTTATGAGCGCCTCCGTTGGATCGCGCAATTTGGAATGATTAACAATTGAAATTGTAAAACAACGATCGTAGAGTTCCAACGTGCTTTTGGGATATTGACGGTCTCAAAATTACTCAATTCTGGTCTCATTTAGAAGTTTGTCAAGTTACCATTCCAATGAGCTCAAAATAGTCTAAATTCTACCATAGAAGAGAGAGTTATGATGGTTATTGTTGGACAAGGAGATGAAGGAGAAATTCAGTAGTGATGATTGCATTCCCACTTATAGATGCCCAAATGGTCTCGGAATACGACGATTGCTGTCAGGAATGAAAGTGCGCTAAAGTACCTTTCAGATGACCAAAAATCAACCCAATCTGACATCAAACAAGGGAGTTATGATCCCTCCATTGGATCACGATTCAGAATGATTAACAATTGAAATTGTAAAACAACGATCGTAGAGTTCCAACGTGCTTTTGGGATATTGACGGTCTCAAAATTACTCAATTCTGGTCTCATTTAGAAGCCTCTCAAGTTACCATTCCAATGAGCTCTAAATAGTTTAAATTCGACCACTGAAGAGAGAGTTATGAAGGTTACTGTTGGACAAGGAGATGAAGGAGAAATTCAGTAGCGACGACTTTGATCCCACTTAAGGATGCCCAAATGGTCTCGGATACGACGATTGCTGTCAGGAATGAAAGTGCGCTAAAGTACCTTTCAGGTAACCAAAAATCAATCCAATCTGACATCAAACGAGGGAGTTATGAGCGGCTCCATTGGATCACGAGATTTGGAATGATTAACAATTGAAATTGTAAAACAACGATCGTAGAGTT
The DNA here is from genome assembly GCA_030180095.1 of Magnolia changhungtana. Classification (NCBI taxonomy): domain Eukaryota; kingdom Viridiplantae; phylum Streptophyta; class Magnoliopsida; order Magnoliales; family Magnoliaceae; genus Magnolia; species Magnolia changhungtana. The sequence continues at coordinate 4,033 of JASAUF010000022.1, forward strand.
CCAACGTGCTTTTGGGATATTGACGGTCTCAAAATTACTCAATTCTGGCCTCATTTAGAAGTTTGTCAAGTTACCATTCCAATGAGCTCAAAATAGTCTAAATTCTACCATAGAGAGAGAGTTATGATGGTTATTGTTGGACAAGGGGATGAAGGAGAAATTCAAGTAGTGATGATTTGATCCCACTTAAAGATGCCCAAATGGTCTCGAAATACGACGATTGTAGTCAGGAATGAAAGTGCGCTAAAGTACCTTTCAGATGACCAAAAATGACCCAATCCGACATCAAACGAGGGAGTTATGAGAGCCTCTGTTGGATCGCGCAATTTGGGAAGATTAACCATTGAAATTGTAAAACGACGATCGAAGAGTTCCAACGTGCTTTTGGGATATCGAACGGTCTCGAAATTACCCAATTCTGGTCTCATTTAGAAGCTTGTCAAGTTACCATTCCAATGAGCTCAAAATAGTCTAAATTTGACCACTGAAGAGAGAGTTATGAAGGTTACTGATGGACAAGGAGATGAAGGAGAAATTCAGTAGCGACGACTGCGATCCCACTTACGGATGCCCAAATGGTCTCGAAATACGACGATTGCAATCAGGAATGAAAGTTCGCTAAAGTTCCTTTTAGATGACCAAAAATTGACCCAATCCGACATCAAATGTGGGAGCTATGAGCGCCTCTGTTGGATCGCGCGATTTGGAAAGATTAACAATTGAAATTGCAAAATTACGATCGAAGAGTTCCAATGTGCATTTGGGATATCAAAGACTCTCGAAATTACCCAATTCTGGTCTCATTAAAAGCTTGTCAAGTTACCATTCCAATGAGCTCAAAATAGTCTAAATTCGACCACTGAAGAGATAGTTTGAAGGTTACTGTTGGACATGGAGATGAAGGAGAAATTCAGTAGCGATGACTTTGATCCCACTTAAGGATGCCCAAATAGTTTCGAAATACGACGATTGCAGTCAGGAATGAAAGTGAGCTAAAGTACCATTCAGATGACCAAAAATCGACCCAATCTGATATCAAACAAGGGAGTTATGTGCGCCTCCGTTGGATCGCGCGATTTGGAAAGATTTACAATTGAAATTGCAAAACGACGATATAAGAGTTCCAACGTGCTTTTGGGATATCGAACAGTGTCGAAATTACCTAATTCTTGTCTCATTTAGAAGCTTGTCGAGTTACCATTCCAATGAGCTCAAAATAGTCTAAATTCGGCCATAGAAGAAAGAGTTATGGAGGTTACTGTTGGACAAGGAGATGGAGGAGAAATTCAGTAGAGACGACTGCGATCCCACTTACGGATGACCAAATGGTCTGAGAATACGATGATTACTGTCAGGAATGAAAGTGTGCTTAAGTACCTTTCAGATGACCAAATATCGACCCAATCCGACATCAAACGAGGGAGTTATGAGTTAGTGCCTCCGTTTGATTGCGCAATTTGGAAAGATTAACAATCGAAATTGCCAAATAATGATCGAAGAGTTCCAACGTGCTTTTGGGATATCGACGGTCTGAAATTAACCAATTCTGGTCTCATTAAAAGCTTGTCAAGTTACCATTCCAATGCGCTCAAAATAGTCTAAATTCGACCACTGAAGAGAGAGTTATGAAGGTTACTGTTGGACAAGGAGATGAAGGAGAAATTCAATACGACGATTTTGATCCCACTTACGGATGCCCCAATGGTCTTTGAATACTACAATTGCTGTCAGGAATGAAACTGCTCAAAAGTAACTTTCAGAGGACCAAAAATTCACCCAATCTGACAACAAACGAGGGAGTTATGAGTACCTCCGTGGGATCGCCCAATTTCGAGAGATTAATAAACAAAATTGCAAAATGACTATTAAAGAGTTCCAACGTGCTTTTGGGATATCGAACAGCCTCGAAATTATCCAATTCTTGACTCATTTAGAAGCTTGTCAAGTTACCATTCCAATGAGCTCAAAACAATCTAAATTCGACCACTGAAGAGAGAGTTATGAAGGTTACTGTTGGACAAGGAGATGAAGGAGAAATTCGGTAGCAAAGACTGCGATCCCACTTATGTTTGCCCAAATGGTGTCGGAATACGACGAGCGCTATCAGGAATGAAAGTGCGCTAAAGTACCTTTCAGATGACCAAAGATCGCCCCAATCCGACATCAAACGAGGGAGTTATGACCGCCTTCGTTGGATCTCGCGATTTGGAAAGATTAACAACCGAAATTGAAAAACGATGATCGAAGGTTCCAACGTGCTTTTGGGATATTGACGATCTCGAAATTACCTAATTCTCGTTACATTTAGAAGCTTGTCATGTCACCATTCCAATGAGCTCAAAATAGTCTGAATTCGACCACTAAAGAGAGAGTTAAGATGTTTATTGTTGCACATGGGGATGAAGAAGAAATTCAATAGTGACGATTGTGATCCCACTAACAGATGCCCAAATGATCTCGAAATACGACGATTCAAATAAAGAATGAAAGTACGCTAAAGTACCTTTCGGATGACCAAAAATTGACCCAATCTGACATCAAATGAGGGAGTTATGACCGCCTCCGTTGGATCGTGCAATTTAGGAAGATTAACAATTGAAATTGCAAAACGACGATCGAAGTGTTCCAATGTGTTTTTGGGATATCGAACGGTCTCGAAATTACCCAATTCCGGTCTCATTAAAAGCTTGTCAAGTTACCATTCCAATGAACTCAAAATAGTCTAAATTCGACCATTGAAGTGAGAGTTATGAAGGTTACTATTGGACAAGGAGATGAAGGAGAAATTCAGTACCGACGATTGCGATCCCACTTACGGATGCCCAAATAGTCTTTGAATACTACGATTGCTCTCAGGAATAAAAGTGCGCTAAAGTACCTTTCAGATGACCAAAAATTGACCCAATCCGATATCAAATGAGGGAGTTATGAGTGCCTCCGTTTGATTGCGCAATTTGGAAAGATTAACAATCGAAATTGTAAAATGAGGATCAAAGAGTTCCAACGTGCTTTTGGGATATCGAACGGTCTCAAAATTACCCAATTCTGGTCTCATTTAGAAGCCTCTCAAGTTACCATTCCAATGAGCTCAAAATAGTTTAAATTCGACCACTGAAGAGAGAGTTATGAAGGTTACTGTTGGACAAGGAGATGAAGGAGAAAAGTAGCGACGACTTTGATCCCACTAACGGATGCCCAAATGGTCTCAGAATACGACGATTGCTATCAAGAATGAAAGTGTGCTAAAGTACCTTTCAGATGACAAAAATCAACCCAATCTGACATCAAACGAGGGAGTTATGAGCGCCTCCGTTGGATCGCACGATTCAGAATGATTAACAATTGAAATTGTAAAACAACGATCGTAGAGTTCCAACGTGCTTTTGGGATATTGACGGTCTCAAAATTACTCAATTCTGGTCTCATTTAGAAGTTTGTCAAGTTACCATTCCAATGAGCTCAAAATAGTCTAAATTCTACCATAGAAGAGAGAGTTATGATGGTTATCGTTGGACAAGGGGATGAAGGAGAAATTCAGTAGTGATGATTGCATTCCCACTTATAGATGCCCAAATGGTCTCGGAATACGACGATTGCTGTCAGGAATGAAAGTGCGCTAAAGTACCTTTCAGATGACCAAAAATCAACCCAATCTGACATCAAACGAGGGAGTTATGAGCGCCTCCATTGGATCGCACGATTCGGAATGATTAACAATTGAAATTGTAAAACAACGATCGTAGAGTTCCAACGTGCTTTTGGAATATTGACGGTCTCAAAATTACTCAATTCTGGTCTCATTTAGAAGCCTCTCAAGTTACCATTCCAATGAGCTCAAAATAGTTTAAATTCGACCACTGAAGAGAGAGTTATGAAGGTTACTGTTGGACAAGGAGATGAAGGAGAAATTCAGTAGCGATGACTTTGATCCCACTTACGGATGCCCAAATGGTCTCGGAATACGACGATTGCTGTCAGGAATGAAAGTGTGCTAAAGTACCTTTCAGATGACCAAAAATCAACCCAATCGACATCAAATGAGGGAGTTATGAGTGCCTCCATTGGATCGCACGATTCGGAATTATTAACAAACGAAATTGTAAAATGAGGATCGAAGAGTTCCAACATGCTTTTGGGATATCAAACGGTCTCAAAATTACTCAATTCTGGTCACATTTAGAAGCCTCTCAAGTTACCATTCCAATGAGCTCTAAATAGTTTAAATTCGACCACTGAAGAGAGAGTTATGAAGGTTACTGTTGGACAAGGAGATGAAGGAGAAATTCAGTAGCGACGACTTTGATCCCACTTAAGGATGCCCAAATGGTCTCGGATACGACGATTGCTGTCAGGAATGAAAGTGCGCTAAAGTACCTTTCAGGTAACCAAAAATCAATCCAATCTGACATCAAACGAGGGAGTTATGAGCGGCTCCATTGGATCACGAGATTTGGAATGATTAACAATTGAAATTGTAAAACAACGATCGTAGAGTTCCAACGTGCTTTTGGGATATTGACGGTCTCAAAATTACTCAATTCTGGCCTCATTTAGAAGTTTGTCAAGTTACCATTCCAATGAGCTCAAAATAGTCTAAATTCTACCATAGAAGAGAGAGTTATGATGGTTATTGTTGGACAAGGGGATGAAGGAGAAATTCAGTAGTGATGATTTCATTCCCACTTATAGATGCCCAAATGGTCTCGAAATACGACAATTGTAGTCAGGAATGAAAGTGTGCTAAAGTACCTTTCAGATGACCAAAAATTGACCCAATCGACATCAAACGAGGGAGTTATGAGCGCCTTCGTTGGATCGCACGATTTGGAATGATTAACCATTGAAATTGTAAAACGACGATCAAAGAGTTCCAACGTGCTTTTGGGATATCGAACGGTCTCGAAATTGCCCAATTATGGTCTCATTTAGAAGCCTCAAGTTACCATTCAAGTTACCATTCCAATGAGCTCAAAATAGTCTAAATTTGACCACTGAAGAGAGAGTTATGAAGGTTACTGATGGACAAGGAGATGAAGGAGAAATTCAGTAGCGACGACTGCGATCCCACTTACGGATGCCCAAATGGTCTCTAAATACGACGATTGCAATCAAGAATGAAAGTGAGCTAAAGTACCATTCAGATGACCAAAAATCGACCCAATCCGACATCAAATGTAGGAGCTATGAGCGCCTCTGTTGGATCGCGCGATTTGGAAAGATTAACAATTGAAATTGCAAAATTACGATCGAAGAGTTCCAATGTGCATTTGGGATATCAAAGACTCTCGAAATTACCCAATTCTAGTCTCACTAAAAGCTTGTCAAGTTACCATTCCAATGAGCTCAAATAGTCTAAATTCGACCACTGAAGAGATAGTTTGAAGGTTATTGTTGGACATGGAGATGAAGGAGAAATTCAGTAGCGATGACTTTGATCTCACTTAAGGATGCCCAAATAGTTTCGAAATACGACGATTGCAGTCAGGAATGAAAGTGAGCTAAAGTACCATTCAGATGACCAAAAATCGACCCAATCTGATATCAAACAAGGGAGTTATGTGCGCCTCCGTTGGATCGCGCGATTTGGAAAGATTTACAATTGAAATTGCAAAACGACGATATAAGAGTTCCAACGTGCTTTTGGGATATCGAACAGTGTCGAAATTACCTAATTCTTGTCTCATTTAGAAGCTTGTCGAGTTACCATTCCAATGAGCTCAAAATAGTCTAAATTCGGCCATAGAAGAAAGAGTTATGGAGGTTACTGTTGGACAAGGAGATGGAGGAGAAATTCAGTAGAGAGACGACTGCGATCCCACTTACGGATGACCAAATGGTCGAGAATACGAGAATACGACGATTACTGTCAGGAATGAAAGTGTGCTTAAGTACCTTTCAGATGACCAAATATCGACCCAATCCGACATCAAACGAGGGAGTTATGAGTGCCTCCGTTTGATCGCGCGATTTGGAAAGATTAACAATCGAAATTGCCAAATAATGATCGAAGAGTTCCAACGTGCTTTTGGGATATCGAACGGTCTTGAAATTAACCAATTCTGGTCTCATTAAAAGCTTGTCAAGTTACCATTCCAATGCGCTCAAAATAGTCTAAATTCGACCACTGAAGAGAGAGTTATGAAGGTTACTGTTGGACAAGGAGATGAAGGAGAAATTCAGTACCGACGACTGCGATCCCACTTACGGATGCCCCAATGGTCTTTGAATACTACAATTGATTGGTCAAGAATGAAACTGCTCAAAAGTAACTTTCAGAGGACCAAAAATTCACCCAATCTGACAACAAACGAGGGAGTTATGAGTACCTCCGTGGGATCGCCCAATTTCGAGAGATTAATAAACAAAATTGCAAAATGACTATTAAAGAGTTCCAACGTGCTTTTGGGATATCGAACAGCCTCGAAATTATCCAATTCTTGACTCATTTAGAAGCTTGTCAAGTTACCATTCCAATGAGCTCAAAACAATCTAAATTCGACCACTGAAGAGAGAGTTATGAAGGTTACTGTTGGACAAGGAGATGAAGGAGAAATTCGGTAGCAAAGACTGCGATCCCACTTATGTTTGCCCAAATGGTGTCGGAATACGACGAGCGCTATCAGGAATGAAAGTGCGCTAAAGTACCTTTCAGATGACCAAAGATCGCCCCAATCCGACATCAAACGAGGGAGTTATGACCGCCTTCGTTGGATCTCGCGATTTGGAAAGATTAACAACCGAAATTGAAAAATGATGATCGAAGGTTCCAACGTGCTTTTGGGATATTGACGATCTCGAAATTACCTAATTCTCGTTACATTTAGAAGCTTGTCATGTCACCATTCCAATGAGCTCAAAATAGTCTGAATTCGACCACTAAAGAGAGAGTTAAGATGTTTATTGTTGCACATGGGGATGAAGAAGAAATTCAATAGTGACGATTGTGATCCCACTAACAGATGCCCAAATGATCTCGAAATACGATGATTACAGCAAGAATGAAAGTACGCAAAAGTGCCTTTCGGATGACCAAAAATTGACCCAATCTGACATCAAATGAGGGAGTTATGACCGCCTCCGTTGGATCGTGCAATTTAGGAAGATTAACAATTGAAATTGCAAAACGACGATCGAAGTGTTCCAATGTGCTTTTGGGATATCGAACGGTCTCGAAATTACCCAATTCCGGTCTCATTAAAAGCTTGTCAAGTTACCATTCCAATGAACTCAAAATAGTCTAAATTCGACCATTGAAGTGAGAGTTATGAAGGTTACTATTGGACAAGGAGATGAAGGAGAAATTCAGTACCGACGATTGCGATCCCACTTACGGATGCCCAAATAGTCTTTGAATACTACGATTGCTCTCAGGAATAAAAGTGCGCTAAAGTACCTTTCAGATGACCAAAAATTGACCCAATCCGATATCAAATGAGGGAGTTATGAGTGCCCCGTTTGATTGCGCAATTTGGAAAGATTAACAATCGAAATTGTAAAATGAGGATCAAAGAGTTCCAACGTGCTTTTGGGATATCGAACGGTCTCAAAATTAACCAATTCTGGTCTCATTTAGAAGCCTCTCAAGTTACCATTCCAATGAGCTCAAAATAGTTTAAATTCGACCACTGAAGAGAGAGTTATGAAGGTTACTGTTGGACAAGGAGATGAAGGAGAAATTCAGTAGCGACGACTTTGATCCCACTAACGGATGCCCAAATGGTCTCGGAATACGACGATTGCGGTCAGGAATGAAAGTGTGCTAAAGTACCTTTCAGGTAACCAAAAATCAACCCAATCTGACATCAAACGAGGGAGTTATGAGCGCCTCCGTTGGATCGCACGATTCAGAATGATTAACAATTGAAATTGTAAAACAACGATCGTAGAGTTCCAACGTGCCTTTGGGATATTGACGGTCTCAAAATTACTCAATTCTGGTCTCATTTAGAAGTTTGTCAAGTTACCATTCCAATGAGCTCAAAATAGTCTAAATTCTACCACAGAAGAGAGAGTTATGATGGTTATTGTTGGACAAGGGGGTGAAGGAGAAATTCAGTACTGACGATTGCAATCCCACTTATAAATGCCCAAATGGTCTCGAAATATGACAATTGTAGTCAGGAATGAAAGTGCGCTAAAGTACCTTTCAGATGACTAAAAATTGACCCAATCTGACATCAAACGAGGGAGTTATGAGTGCCTCCATTGGATCGCACGATTTGGAATGATTAACAATTGAAATTGTAAAACGACGATCGTAGAGTTCCAACGTGCTTTTGGGATATTGACGGTCTCAAAATTACTCAATTCTGGTCTCATTTAGAAGCCTCTCAAGTTACCATTCCAATGAGCTCAAAATAGTTTAAATTCGACCACTGAAGAGAGAGTTATGAAGGTTACTGTTGGACAAGGAGATGAAGGAGAAATTCAGTAGCGATGACTTTGATCCCACTTATGGATGCCCAAATGGTCTCGGAATACGACGATTGCTGTCAGGAATGAAAGTGCGCTAAAGTACCTTTCAGATGACCAAAAATCAACCCAATCTGACATCAAACGAGGGAGTTATGAGCGCCTCCGTTGGATCGCACGATTTGGAATGATTAACAATTGAAATTGTAAAACAACGATCGTAGAGTTCCAACGTGCTTTTGGGATATTGACGGTCTCAAAATTACTCAATTCTGGTCTCATTTAGAAGCCTCTCAAGTTACCATTCCAATGAACTCAAAATAGTTTAAATTCGACCACTGAAGAGAGAGTTATGAAGGTTACTGTTGGACAAGGAGATGAAGGAGAAAAATTGAGTGATGATTGCATTCCCACTTATAGATGCCCAAATGGTCTCGGAATACGACGATTGCTGTCAAGGAATGAAAGTGCGCTAAAGTACCTTTCAGATGACCAAAAATCAACCCAATCTGACATCAAACGAGGGAGTTATGAGCGCCTCCGTTGGATCGCGCAATTTGGGATGATTAACAATTGAAATTGTAAAACAACGATCGTAGAGTTCCAACGTGCTTTTGGGATATCGAACGGTCTCAAAATTACCCAATTCTGGTCTCATTTAGAAGCCTCTCAAGTTACCATTCCAATGAGCTCAAAATAGTTTAAATTCGACCACTGAAGAGAGAGTTATGAAGGTTACTGTTGGACAAGGAGATGAAGGAGAAATTCAGTAGCGACGACTTTGATCCCACTTAAGGATGCCCAAATGGTCTCGGAATACGACGATTGCTGTCAGGGATGAAAGTGCGCTAAAGTACCTTTCAAGTAACCAAAAATCAACCCAATCTGACATCAAACGAGGGAGTTATGAGCGGCTCCATTGGATCGCGCGATTTGGAATGATTAACAATTGAAATTGTAAAACAACGATCGTAGAGTTCCAACGTGCTTTTGGGATATTGACGGTCTCAAAATTACTCAATTCTGGTCTCATTTAGAAGTTTGTCAAGTTACCATTCCAATGAGCTCAAAATAGTCTAAATTCTACCATAGAAGAGAGAGTTATGATGGTTATTGTTGGACAAGGGGATGAAGGAGAAATTCAGTAGTGATGATTGCATCCCACTTATAGATGCCCAAATGGTCTCGAAATACGACGATTGTAGTCAGGAATGAAAGTGCGCTAAAGTACCTTTCAGATGACCCAAAATTGACCCAATCCGACATCAAACGAGGGAGTTATGAGAGCCTCTGTTGGATCGCACAATTTGGGAAGATTAACCATTGAAATTGTAAAACGACGATTGAAGAGTTCCAACGTGCTTTTGGGATATCGAACAGTCTCGAAATTACCCAATTCTGGTCTCATTTAGAAGCTTGTCAAGTTACCATTCCAATGAGCTCAAAATAGTCTAAATTTGACCACTGAAGAGAGAGTTATGAAGGTTACTGATGGACAAGGAGATGAAGGAGAAATTCAGTAGCGACGACTGCGTCCCACTTACGGATGCCCAAATGGTCTCGAAATACGACGATTGCAATCAGGAATGAAAGTCCGCTAAAGTACCTTTCAGATGACCAAAAATTGACCCAATCCGACATCAAATGTGGGAGTTATGAGCGCCTCTGTTGGATCACGCGATTTGGAAAGATTAACAATTGAAATTGCAAAATTACGATCGAAGAGTTCCAATGTGCATTTGGGATATCAAAGACTCTCGAAACTACCCAATTCTGGTCTCATTAAAAGCTTGTCAAGTTACCATTTCAATGAGCTCAAAATAGTCTAAATTCGACCGCTGAAGAGATAGTTTGAAGGTTACTGTTGGACATGGAGATGAAGGAGAAATTCAATAGCGATGACTTTGATCCCACTTAAGGATGCCCAAATAGTTTCGAAATACGATGATTGCAATAAGGAATGAAAGTGAGCTAAAGTACCATTCAGATGACCAAAAATTGACCCAATCTGATATCAAACAAGGGAGTTATGTGCGCCTCCGTTGGATCGCGCGATTTGGAAAGATTTACAATTGAAATTGCAAAACGACGATATAAGAGTTCCAACGTGCTTTTGGGATATCGAACAGTGTCGAAATTACCTAATTCTTGTCTCATTTAGAAGCTTGTCGAGTTACCATTCCAATGAGCTCAAAATAGTCTAAATTCGGCCATAGAAGAAAGAGTTATGGAGGTTACTGTTGGACAAGGAGATGGAGGAGAAATTCAGTAGAGACGACTGCGATCCCACTTACGGATGACCAAATGGTCTGAGAATACGATGATTACTGTCAGGAATGAAAGTGTGCTTAAGTACCTTTCAGATGACCAAATATCGACCCAATCCGACATCAAACGAGGGAGTTATGAGTTAGTGCCTCCGTTTGATCGCGCGATTTGGAAAGATTAACAATCGAAATTGCCAAATAATGATCGAAGAGTTCCAACGTGCTTTTGGGATATCGAACGGTCTTGAAATTAACCAATTCTGGTCTCATTAAAAGCTTGTCAAGTTACCATTCCAATGCGCTCAAAATAGTCTAAATTCGACCACTGAAGAGAGAGTTATGAAGGTTACTGTTGGACAAGGAGATGAAGGAGAAATTGAAGCGACGACTGCGATCCCACTTACGGATGCCCCAATGGTCTTTCAATACTACAATTGCTGTTAGGAATGAAAGTGCTCAAAAGTACCTTTCAGAGGACCAAAAATTCACCCAATCTGACAACAAACGAGGGAGTTATGAGTACCTCCGTGGGATCGCCCAATTTGGAAAGATTAATAAACGAAATTGCAAAATGACTATTAAAGAGTTCCAATGTGCTTTTGGGATATCGAACAGTCTCGAAATTATCCAATTTTGGTCTCATTTAGAAGCTTGTCAAGTTACCATTCCAATGAGCTCAAAATAATCTAAATTCGACCACTGAAGAGAGAGTTATGGAGGTTACTGTTGGACAAGGAGATGAAGGAGAAATTCGGTAGCAAAGACTCGCGATCCCACTTATGTTTGCCCAAATGGTGTCGGAATACGACGAGCGCTATCAGGAATGAAAGTGCGCTAAAGTACCTTTCAGATGACCAAAGATCGCCCCAATCCGACATCAAACGAGGGAGTTATGACCGCCTTCGTTGGATCTCGCGATTTGGAAAGATTAACAACCGAAATTGAAAAATGATGATCGAAGGTTCCAACGTGCTTTTGGGATATTGACGATCTCGAAATTACCTAATTCTCGTTACATTTAGAAGCTTGTCATGTCACCATTCCAATGAGCTCAAAATAGTCTGAATTCGACCACTAAAGAGAGAGTTAAGATGTTTATTGTTGCACATGGGGATGAAGAAGAAATTCAATAGTGACGATTGTGATCCCACTAACAGATGCCCAAATGATCTCGAAATACGATGATTACAGCAAGAATGAAAGTACGCAAAAGTGCCTTTCGGATGACCAAAAATTGACCCAATCTGACATCAAATGAGGGAGTTATGACCGCCTCCGTTGGATCGTGCAATTTAGGAAGATTAACAATTGAAATTGCAAAACGACGATCGAAGTGTTCCAATGTGTTTTTGGGATATCGAACGGTCTCGAAATTACCCAATTCCGGTCTCATTAAAAGCTTGTCAAGTTACCATTCCAATGAACTCAAAATAGTCTAAATTCGACCATTGAAGTGAGAGTTATGAAGGTTACTATTGGACAAGGAGATGAAGGAGAAATTCAGTACCGACGATTGCGATCCCACTTACGGATGCCCAAATAGTCTTTGAATACTACGATTGCTCTCAGGAATAAAAGTGCGCTAAAGTACCTTTCAGATGACCAAAAATTGACCCAATCCGATATCAAATGAGGGAGTTATGAGTGCCTCCGTTTGATTGCGCAATTTGGAAAGATTAACAATCGAAATTGTAAAATGAGGATCAAAGAGTTCCAACGTGCTTTTGGGATATCGAACGGTCTCAAAATTAACCAATTCTGGTCTCATTTAGAAGCCTCTCAAGTTACCATTCCAATGAGCTCAAAATAGTTTAAATTCGACCACTGAAGAGAGAGTTATGAAGGTTACTGTTGGACAAGGAGATGAAGGAGAAATTCAGTAGCGACGACTTTGATCCCACTAACGGATGCCCAAATGGTCTCGGAATACGACGATTGCGGTCAGGAATGAAAGTGTGCTAAAGTACCTTTCAGGTAACCAAAAATCAACCCAATCTGACATCAAACGAGGGAGTTATGAGCGCCTCCGTTGGATCGCACGATTTGGAATGATTAACAATTGAAATTGTAAAACAACGATCGTAGAGTTCCAACGTGCTTTTGGGATATTGACGGTCTCAAAATTACTCAATTCTGGTCTCATTTAGAAGTTTGTCAAGTTACCATTCCAATGAGCTCAAAATAGTCTAAATTCTACCATAGAAGAGAGAGTTATGATGGTTATTGTTGGACAAGGGGATGAAGGAGAAATTCAGTAGTGATGATTGCATTCCCACTTATAGATGCCCAAATGGTCTCGGAATACGACGATTGCTGTCAGGAATGAAAGTGCGCTAAAGTACCTTTCAGATGACCAAAAATCAACCCAATCTGACATCAAACGAGGGAGTTATGAGCGCCTCCGTTGGATCGCACGATTCGGAATGATTAACAATTGAAATTGTAAAACAACGATCGTAGAGTTCCAACGTGCTTTTGGGATATTGACGGTCTCAAAATTACTCAATTCTGGTCTCATTTAGAAGCCTCTCAAGTTACCATTCCAATGAGCTCAAAATAGTTTAAATTCGACCACTGAAGAGAGAGTTATGAAGGTTACTGTTGGACAAGGAGATGAAGGAGAAATTCAGTAGCGACGACTTTGATCCCACTTACGGATGCCCAAATGGTCTCGGAATACGACGATTGCTGTCAGGAATGAAAGTGCGCTAAAGTACCTTTCAGATGACCAAAAATCAACCCAATCTGACATCAAACGAGGGAGTTATGAGCGCCTCCGTTGGATCGCACGATTCAGAATGATTAACAATTGAAATTGTAAAACAACGATCGTAGAGTTCCAACGTGCTTTTGGGATATTGACGGTCTCAAAATTACTCAATTCTGGTCTCATTTAGAAGCCTCTCAAGTTACCATTCCAATGAGCTCAAAATAGTTTAAATTCGACCACTGAAGAGAGAGTTATGAAGGTTACTGTTGGACAAGGAGATGAAGGAGAAATTCAGTAGCGACGACTTTGATCCCACTTACGGATGCCCAAATGGTCTCAGAATACGACGATTGCTGTCAGGAATGAAAGTGCGCTAAAGTACCTTTCAGATGACCAAAAATCAACCCAATCTGACATCAAACGAGGGAGTTATGAGCGCCTCCATTGGATAGCACGATTCGGAATGATTAACAATTGAAATTGTAAAACAACGATCGTAGAGTTCCAACGTGCTTTTGGGATATTGACGGTCTCAAAATTACTCAATTCTGGTCTTTAGAAGTTTGTCAAGTTACCATTCCAATGAGCTCAAAATAGTCTAAATTCTACCATAGAAGAGAGAGTTATGATGGTTATTGTTGGACAAGGGGATGAAGGAGAAATTCAGTAGTGACGATTGCAATCCCACTTATAGATGCCCAAATGGTCTCGAAATACGACGATTGTAGTCAGGAATGAAAGTGCGCTAAAGTACTTTTCAGATGACCAAAAATTGACCCATTTAGACATCAAACGAGGGAGTTATGAGAGCCACTGTTGGATCGTGCAATTTGGGAAGATTAACCATTGAAATTGTAAAACGACGATCGAAGAGTTCCAACGTGCTTTTGGGATATCGAACAGTCTCGAAATTACCCAATTCTGGTCTCATTTAGAAGCTTGCCAAGTTACCATTCCAATGAGCTCAAAATAGTATAAATTAGACCACTGAAGAGAGAGTTATGAAGGTTACTGATGGACAAGGAGATGAAGGAGAAATTCAGTAGCGACGACTGCGATCCCACTTACGGATGCCCAAATGGTCTTTAAATACGACGATTACAATTAGGCATGAAAGACCGTTAAAGTACCATTCAAATGACCAAAAATTGACCCAATCCGACATCAAATGTGGGAGTTATGAGGGCCTCAGTTGGATCGCGCGATTTGGAAAGATTAACAATTGAAATTGCAAAATTACGATCGAAGAGTTCCAATGTGCATTTGGGATATCAAAGACTCTCGAAATTACCCAATTCTGGTCTCATTAAAAGCTTGTCAAGTTACCATTCCAATGAGCTCAAAATAGTCTAAATTCGACCACTGAAGAGATAGTTTGAAGGTTACTGTTGGACATGGAGATGAAGGAGAAATTCAATAGCGACGACTGCGATCCCACTTAAGGATGCCCAAATGGTTTCGAAATACGACGATTGCAGTCAGGAATGAAAGTGAGCTAAAGTACCATTCAGATGACCAAAAATCGACCCAATCTGATATCAAACAAGGGAGTTATGTGCGCCTCCGTTGGATCGCGCGATTTGGAAAGATTTACAATTGAAATTGCAAAACGACGATATAAGAGTTCCAACGTGCTTTTGGGATATCGAACGGTGTCGAAATTACCTAATTCTCGTCTCATTTAGAAGCTTGTCAAGTTACCATTCCAATGAGCTCAAAATAGTCTAAATTCGGCCATAGAAGAAAGAGTTATGAAGGTTACTGTTGGACAAGGAGATGGAGGAGAAATTCAGTAGAGACGACTGCGATCCCACTTACGGATGACCAAATGGTCTGAGAATACGATGATTACTGTCAGGAATGAAAGTGTGCTTAAGTACCTTTCAGATGACCAAATATCGACCCAATCCGACATCAAACGAGGGAGTTATGAGTGCCTCCGTTTGATCGCGCGATTTGGAAAGATTAACAATCGAAATTGCCAAATAATGATCGAAGAGTTCCAACGTGCTTTTGGGATATCGAACGGTCTTGAAATTAACCAATTCTGGTCTCATTAAAAGCTTGTCAAGTTACCATTCCAATGCGCTCAAAATAGTCTAAATTCGACCACTAAAGAGAGAGTTATGAAGGTTACTGTTGGACAAGGAGATGAAGGAGAAATTCAGTACCGACGACGATGCGATCCCACTTACGGATGCCCCAATGGTCTTTGAATACTACAATTGCTGTCAGGAATGAAACTGCTCACAAGTAACTTTCAGAGGACCAAAAATTCACCCAATCTGACAACAAACGAGGGAGTTATGAGTACCTCCGTGGGATCGCCCAATTTCGAGAGATTAATAAACAAAATTGCAAAATGACTATTAAAGAGTTCCAACGTGCTTTTGGGATATCGAACAGCCTCGAAATTATCCAATTCTTGACTCATTTAGAAGCTTGTCAAGTTACCATTCCAATGAGCTCAAAACAATCTAAATTCGACCACTGAAGAGAGAGTTATGAAGGTTACTGTTGGACAAGGAGATGAAGGAGAAATTCGGTAGCAAAGACTGCGATCCCACTTATGTTTGCCCAAATGGTGTCGGAATACGACGAGCGCTATCAGGAATGAAAGTGCGCTAAAGTACCTTTCAGATGACCAAAGATCGCCCCAATCCGACATCAAACGAGGGAGTTATGACCGCCTCCGTTGGATCGCGCGATTTGGAAAGATTAACAACCGAAATTGAAAAACGATGATCGAAGGTTCCAACGTGCTTTTGGGATATCGACGATCTCGAGTTTACCTAATTCTGGTCTCATTTAGAAGCTTCTCAAGTTACCATTCCAATGAGCTCAAAATAATTTAAATTCGACCACTAAAGAGAGAGTTAAGATGTTTATTGTTGCACATGGGGATGAAGAAGAAATTCAATAGTGACGATTGTGATCCCACTAACAGATGCCCAAATGATCTCGAAATACGATGATTACAGCAAGAATGAAAGTACGCAAAAGTGCCTT
Organism: Magnolia changhungtana; assembly: GCA_030180095.1. Classification (NCBI taxonomy): domain Eukaryota; kingdom Viridiplantae; phylum Streptophyta; class Magnoliopsida; order Magnoliales; family Magnoliaceae; genus Magnolia; species Magnolia changhungtana. The sequence goes on from JASAUF010000022.1 coordinate 20,431, forward strand.
TCGGATGACCAAAAATTGACCCAATCTGACATCAAATGAGGGAGTTATGACCGCCTCCGTTGGATCGTGCAATTTAGGAAGATTGACAATTGAAATTGCAAAACGACGATCGAAGTGTTCCAATGTGTTTTTGGGATATCGAACGGTCTCGAAATTACCCAATTCCGGTCTCATTAAAAGCTTGTCAAGTTACCATTCCAATGAACTCAAAATAGTCTAAATTCGACCATTGAAGTGAGAGTTATGAAGGTTACTATTGGACAAGGAGATGAAGGAGAAATTCAGTACCGACGATTGCGATCCCACTTACGGATGCCCAAATGGTCTTTGAATACTACGATTGCTCTCAGGAATGAAAGTGCGCTAAAGTACCTTTCAGATGACCAAAAATTGACCCAATCCGATATCAAATGAGGGAGTTATGAGCGCCTCCGTTGGATTGCGCGATTTGGAAAGATTAACAATCGAAATTGTAAAATGAGGATCGAAGAGTTCCAACGTGCTTTTGGGATATCGACGGTCTCAAAATTACCAATTCTCGGTCTCATTTAGAAGCCTCTCAAGTTACCATTCCAATGAGCTCAAAATAGTTTAAATTCGACCACTGAAGAGAGAGTTATGAAGGTTTTGTTGGACAAGGAGATGAAGGAGAAATTCAAGAGAGCGACGACTTTGATCCCACTAACGGATGCCCAAATGGTCTCGAATACGACGATTGCTGTCAGGAATGAAAGTGTGCTAAAGTACCTTTCAGATGACCAAAAATCAACCCAATCGACATCAAACGAGGGAGTTATGAGCGCCTCCGTTGGATCGCACGATTGGAATGATTAACAATTGAAATTGTAAAACAACGATCGTAGAGTTCCAACGTGCTTTTGGGATATTGACGGTCTCAAAATTACACAATTCTGTCTCATTTAGAAGTTTGTCAAGTTACCATTCCAATGAGCTCAAAATAGTCTAAATTCTACCATAGAAGAGAGAGTTATGATGGTTATTGTTGGACAAGGGATGAAGGAGAAATTCAGTATGATGACTTTGATCCCACTTATAGATGCCCAAATGGTCTCGGAATACGACGATTGCTGTCAGGAATGAAAGTGCGCTAAAGTACCTTTCAGATGACAAAAATCAACCCAATCTGACATCAAACGAGGGAGTTATGAGCGCCTCCATTGGATCGCACGATTCAGAATGATTAACAATTGAAATTGTAAAACAACGATCGTAGAGTTCCAACGTGCTTTTGGGATATTGACGGTCTCAAAATTACTCAATTCTGGTCTCATTTAGAAGCCTCTCAAGTTACCATTCCAATGAGCTCAAAATAGTTTAAATTTGACCACTGAAGAGAGAGTTATTAAGGTTACTGTTGGACAAGGAGATGAAGGAGAAATTCAGTAGCGACGACTTTGATCCCACTTACGGATGCCCAAATGGTCTCAGAATACGACGATTGCTGTCAGGAATGAAAGTGCGCTAAAGTACCTTTCAAATGACCAAAAATCAACCCAATCTGACATCAAACGAGGGAGTTATGAGTGCCTCCATTGTATCGCACGATTTGGAATGATTAACAATTGAAATTGTAAAACAACGATCGTAGAGTTCCAACGTGCTTTTGGGATATTGACGGTCTCAAAATTACTCAATTCTGGTCTCATTTAGAAGTTTGTCAAGTTACCATTCCAATGAGCTCAAAATAGTCTAAATTCTACCATAGAAGAGAGAGTTATGATGGTTATTGTTGGACAAGGGGATGAAGGAGAAATTCAGTAGTGATGATTTCATTCCCACTTATAGATGCCCAAATGGTCTCGGAATACGACGATTGTAGTCAGGAATGAAAGTGTGCTAAAGTACCTTTCAGATGACCAAAAATCAACCCAATCGACATCAAACGAGGGAGTTATGAGAGCCTCCGTTGGATTGCGCAATTTGGAAAGATTAACAATCGAAATTGTAAAATGAGGATCGAAGAGTTCCAACGTGCTTTTGGGATATCGAACGGTCTCAAAATTACCCAATTCTGGTCTCATTTAGAAGCCTCTCAAGTTACCATTCCAATGAGCTCAAAATAGTTTAAATTTGACCACTGAAGAGAGAGTTATTAAGGTTACTGTTGGACAAGGAGATGAAGGAGAAATTCAGTAGCGACGACTTTGATCCCACTTACGGATGCCCAAATGGTCTCAGAATACGACGATTGCTGTCAGAATGAAAGTGCGCTAAAGTACCTTTCAGATGACCAAAAATCAACCCAATCTGACATCAAACGAGGGAGTTATGAGCGCCTCCGTTGTATCGCGCGATTTGGAATGATTAACAATTGAAATTGTAAAACAACGATCGTAGAGTTCCAACGTGCTTTTGGGATATTGACGGTCTCAAAATTACTCAATTCTGGTCTCATTTAGAAGTTTGTCAAGTTACCATTCCAATGAGCTCAAAATAGTCTAAATTCTACCATAGAAGAGAGAGTTATGATGGTTATTGTTGGACAAGGGGATGAAGGAGAAATTCAGTAGTGACGATTGCAATCCCACTTATAGATGCCCAAATGGTCTCGAAATACGACGATTGTAGTCAGGAATGAAAGTGCGCTAAAGTACCTTTCGGTTGACCAAAAATTGACCCAATCCGACATTAAATGAGGGAGTTATGAGCGCCTCTGTTCGATCGCACAATTTGGAAAGATTAACAATTGAAATTGTAAAATGACGATTGAAGAGTTCCAACGTGCTTTTGGGATATTGAACAATCTCGAAATTACCCAATGCTGGTCTCATTTACAAGCTTCTGAAGTTACCATTCCAATGAGCTCAAAAATAGTCTAATTTCAACCACTGAAGAGAGAGTTACGAAGGTTACTGTTGCACAAGGAGATGAAGGAGAAATTCAGTACGATGACTTTGATCCCACTTAAGGATGCCCAAATGGTTCGAAATACGACGACGATTGCAGTCAGGAATGAAAGTGAGCTAAAGTACCATTCAGATGACCAAAAATCGACCCAATCTGATATCAAAAAGGGAGTTATGTGCGCCTCCGTTGGATCGCGCGATTTGGAAAGATTTACAATTAAAATTGCAAAACAACGATATAAGAGTTCCAACATGCTTTTTGGATATCGAATGGTCTCGTAATTACCCAATTCTTGTCTCCTTTAGAAGCTTGCCAAGTTAAAATTCCAATGAGCTCAAAATTGTCTAAATTCGACCACTGAAGAGAGAGTTGTGAAGGTTACTGTTGGACAAGGAGATGAAGGAGAAATTCAAGATGAAGACGATGACTTTGATCCCACTTACGGATGCCCAAATGGTCTCGAGAATACGATGATTCTTGTCGGGAATGAAAGTGTGCTAAAGTACCTTTCAGATGACCAAAATCGACCCAATCCGACATCAAACGAGGGAGTTATGAGTTAGTGCCTCCGTTTGATCGCGCGATTTGGAAAAATTAACAATCGAAATTGTAAAATGATGATCGGAGAGTTCCAACATGCTTTTGAGATATTGAACAGTCTTGAAATTAGCCCATTCTAGTCCAATTTGGAAGCTTGTCAAGTAACGATTTCGATGAGCTCAAAATATTCTAAATTCGACCACTAGAAGAGAGTTATGAAGGTTACTGTTGGACAAGGAGATGAAGGAGAAATTCAGTACCGACAACTACAATCCCACTTACGGATGCTCAAATGGTCTTTGAATACTACAATTGATCTCAGGAATGAAAGTGTGCTAAAGTACCTTTCAGATGACGAAAAATCGACCCAATCCGAAATCAAACGAGGGAGTTATGAGCGTCTCCGTTGGATCACGCGATTTGGAAATATTAACAATCCAAATTGCAAAATGACTATCTAAGAGTTCTAACGTGCTTCTGGGATATTGAACGGTCTCAAAAATACCCAATTCTGGTCTCATTTAGAAGCTTGTCAAGTTACCATTCCAATGAGCTCAAAATAGTCTAAATTCGACCATTGAAGAGAGGGTTTTGAAGGTTACTGTTGGACAAGGAGATGAAGGAGAAATTCAGTAGTGACGATTGCGATCCCACTTACGGATGCCCAAATGGTCTCGGTATACGACGATTGCAGTCTGGAATGGAAGTGTGCTAAATTACCTTTCAGATACCAAAAATCGACCCAATCCGACATCAAACGAGGGAGTTATGAATGCCTCCGTTAGATCGCGCGATTTGGAAAGATTTACAATTGAAATTGTAAAATGATGATCGAAGAGTTCCAATGTGCTTTTGTGATATCGAATGGTCTCGAAATTACCCAATTCTGGTCTCATTTAGAAGTTTCTCAAGTTACCATTCCAATGAGCTCAAAATAGTCTAAATTCGACCACTGACGAGAGAGTTATGAAGGTTATTGTTGGACAAGGAGATGAAGGAGAAATTCGGTATAGTGACGATTTTGATCCCACTTAACGGATGCCCAAATGGTCTCGAATACGACGATTTAGTCAGAATGAAAGTGCGCTAAAGTACCTTTAGATGACCAAAAATCGACCCAATCGACATCAAACAAAGAGGAGTTATGAGCGCCTCCGTTGGATCGCGCGTTTGGGAAAGATTAACAATCGAGATTATAAAATGATGATTGAAGAGTTCTGACATGCTTTTGGGATATTGACGGTCTCAAAATTACCCAATTCGGTCTCATTTAGAAGCTTGTCAAGTTACCATTCCAATGAGCTCAAAATAGTCTAAATTCGACCATAGAAGAGAGAGTTATGATGGTTATTGTTGGACAAGGGATGAAGGAGAAATTCAGTAGTGACGATTTGATCCCACTTACGGATGCCCAAATGGTCTCGAAAAATACGACGATTTGTCGTCAGAATGAAAGTGCGCTAAAGTACCTTTCAGATGACCAAAAATTGACCCAATCTGACATCAAACGAGGGAGTTATGACCGCCTCCGTTGGATCGTGCAATTTAGGAAGATTAACAATTCAAATTGCAAAATGACGATCGAAGAGTTCCAACGTGCTTTTGGGATATCGAACGGTCTCAAAATTACCCAATTCTGGTCTCATTAAAAGCTTGTCAAGTTACCATTCCAATGAGCTCAAAATAGTCTAAATTCGACCACTGAAGAGAGAGTTATGAAGGTTACTATTGGACAAGGAGATGAAGGAGAAATTCAGTAGCGACGACTTTGATCCCACTTACGGATGCCCAAATGGTCTCGGAATACAACGATTGCTGTCAGGAATGAAAGTGCGCTAAAGTACCTTTCAGATGACCAAAAATTGACCCAATCCGATATCAAATGAGGGAGTTATGAGTGCCTCCGTTGATTGCGCAATTTGGAAAGATTAACAATCGAAATTGTAAAATGAGGATCGAAGAGTTCCAACGTGCTTTTGGGATATCGAACGGTCTCAAAATTAACCAATTCTGGTCTCATTTAGAAGCCTCTCAAGTTACCATTCCAATGAGCTCAAAATAGTTTAAATTCGACCACTGAAGAGAGAGTTATGAAGGTTACTGTTGGACAAGGAGATGAAGGAGAAATTCAGTAGATGACGACTTTGATCCACACATACGGATGCCCAAATGGTCTCGAATACGACGATTGCGGTCAGGAATGAAAGTGTGCTAAAGTACCTTTCAGGTAACCAAAAATCAACCCAATCTGACATCAAACGAGGGAGTTATGAGCGCCTCCGTTGGATCGCACGATTCAGAATGATTAACAATTGAAATTGTAAAACAACGATCGTAGAGTTCCAACGTGCCTTTGGGATATTGACGGTCTCAAAATTACTCAATTCTGGTCTCATTTAGAAGTTTGTCAAGTTACCATTCCAATGAGCTCAAAATAGTCTAAATTCTACCATAGAAGAGAGAGTTATGATGGTTATCGTTGGACAAGGGGATGAAGGAGAAATTCAGTAGTGATGATTGCATTCCCACTTATAGATGCCCAAATGGTCTCGGAATACGACGATTGCTGTCAGGAATGAAAGTGCGCTAAAGTACCTTTCAGATGACAAAAATCAACCCAATCTGACATCAAACGAGGGAGTTATGAGCGCCTCCATTGGATCGCACGATTCAGAATGATTAACAATTGAAATTGTAAAACAACGATCGTAGAGTTCCAACGTGCTTTTGGGATATTGACGGTCTCAAAATTACTCAATTCTGGTCTCATTTAGAAGCCTCTCAAGTTACCATTCCAATGAGCTCTAAATAGTTTAAATTCGACCACTGAAGAGAGAGTTATGAAGGTTACTGTTGGACAAGGAGATGAAGGAGAAATTCAGTAGCGACGACTTTGATCCCACTTAAGGATGCCCAAATGGTCTCGGAATACGACGATTGCTGTCAGGAATGAAAGTGCGCTAAAGTACCTTTCAGGTAACCAAAAATCAACCCAATCTGACATCAAACGAGGGAGTTATGAGCGGCTCCATTGGATCGCGCGATTTGGAATGATTAACAATTGAAATTGTAAAACAACGATCGTAGAGTTCCAACGTGCTTTTGGGATATTGACGGTCTCAAAATTACTCAATTCTGGTCTCATTTAGAAGTTTGTCAAGTTACCATTCCAATGAGCTCAAAATAGTCTAAATTCTACCATAGAAGAGAGAGTTATGATGGTTATTGTTGGACAAGGGGATGAAGGAGAAATTCAGTAGTGATGATTTCATTCCCACTTATAGATGCCCAAATGGTCTCGAAATACGACAATTGTAGTCAGGAATGAAAGTGTGCTAAAGTACCTTTCAGATGACCAAAAATTGACCCAATCAGACATCAAACGAGGGAGTTATGAGAGCCTCTGTTGGATCGCGCAATTTGGGAAGATTAACCATTGAAATTGTAAAACGACGATCGAAGAGTTCCAACGTGCTTTTTGGATATCGAACGGTCTCGAAATTACCCAATTCTGGTCTCATTTAGAAGCTTGTCAAGTTACCATTCCAATGAGCTCAAAATAGTCTAAATTTGACCACTGAAGAGAGAGTTATGAAGGTTACTGATGGACAAGGAGATGAAGGAGAAATTCAGTAGCGACGACTATGATCCCACTTACGGATGCCCAAATGGTCTCTAAATACGACGATTGCAATCAAGAATGAAAGTGAGCTAAAGTACCATTCAGATGACCAAAAATCGACCCAATCCGACATCAAATGTAGGAGCTATGAGCGCCTCTGTTGGATCGCGCGATTTGGAAAGATTAACAATTGAAATTGCAAAATTACGATCGAAGAGTTCCAATGTGCATTTGGGATATCAAAGACTCTCGAAATTACCCAATTCTAGTCTCACTAAAAGCTTGTCAAGTTACCATTCCAATGAGCTCAAATAGTCTAAATTCGACCACTGAAGAGATAGTTTGAAGGTTATTGTTGGACATGGAGATGAAGGAGAAATTCAGTAGCGATGACTTTGATCTCACTTAAGGATGCCCAAATAGTTTCGAAATACGACGATTGCAGTCAGGAATGAAAGTGAGCTAAAGTACCATTCAGATGACCAAAAATCGACCCAATCTGATATCAAACAAGGGAGTTATGTGCGCCTCCGTTGGATCGCGCGATTTGGAAAGATTTACAATTGAAATTGCAAAACGACGATATAAGAGTTCCAACGTGCTTTTGGGATATCGAATGATGTCGAAATTACCTAATTCTCGTCTCATTTAGAAGCTTGTCGAGTTACCATTCCAATGAGCTCAAAATAGTCTAAATTCGGCCATAGAAGAAAGAGTTATGGAGGTTACTGTTGGACAAGGAGATGGAGGAGAAATTCAGTAGAGACGACTGCGATCCCACTTACGGATGACCAAATGGTCTGAGAATACGATGATTACTGTCAGGAATGAAAGTGTGCTTAAGTACCTTTCAGATGACCAAATATCGACCCAATCCGACATCAAACGAGGGAGTTATGAGTTAGTGCCTCCGTTTGATCGCGCGATTTGGAAAGATTAACAATCGAAATTGCCAAATAATGATCGAAGAGTTCCAACGTGCTTTTGGGATATCGAACGGTCTTGAAATTAACCAATTCTGGTCTCATTAAAAGCTTGTCAAGTTACCATTCCAATGCGCTCAAAATAGTCTAAATTCGACCACTAAAGAGAGAGTTATGAAGGTTACTGTTGGACAAGGAGATGAAGGAGAAATTCAGTACCGACGACTGCGATCCCACTTACGGATGCCCCAATGGTCTTTGAATACTACAATTGCTGTCAGGAATGAAACTGCTCACAAGTAACTTTCAGAGGACCAAAAATTCACCCAATCTGACAACAAACGAGGGAGTTATGAGTACCTCCGTGGGATCGCCCAATTTCGAGAGATTAATAAACAAAATTGCAAAATGACTATTAAAGAGTTTAGGTATTTTGATAAAGTTTCAGGTCAAAGGGTATCTGTTAAGGCATGATAAAGTGAGGAAGGGATTGAAGCAGAAGAAGATTGGAAAGCAAAATATTAAAAAAAGAAGAAAGAGAGGTATCTTTAAGACAGTTTGCGCGTGTCCGCACAAAGCAGATAGTTTGCGTGGGACCGCACAAAGCATATCGTTTGCGCGTGTCTGTGCAAAGCATATCATTTGCGCGTGTCCGCGCAAAGCATGTAATAGTGAGTTATTTTATCCCACATCGCCCGAGTCGGAGTTTTACACCTGCGAAATGCCTATAAATACCCCGCTCTCTCTCTCAAAAGGGCTTCGAAGATTTCGGAGCGAAAGAAGAGTGAAGAAGAAAATCGAAGGTAGGAGCATTGGGCTCCTGCTGAGTTTCTGTAGGACAGCACAGCGATAAGCTATAGGGTTTTGTGGGACCACGCAAACCAACTAACTACTGATCTCATGTAATGACAATGAAGGTTGTTATGCTGCTAAAATGGCTAAAGGCCATCATGCTGCTTCGTCATGTTGCTGAAATAAATGAAGTGTCCAAGCTCATTCTATTCAAAGTTTGAAGGATTGGAATGAGCAGAAGAGAAATTCAACAATTCCTCCTAAGTATGAGGAGATGACCGAAATAGCGCCGTTATGCTGCTAAAATTTCTATCTCATTGAAGACTGGTTGATTAGATCAACAATTCCTCCTAAGTCCTAGGAGATGATTGAAACAGGCATCGGAATGCTGCTGAAATTTTCATAAGACTTGTCTACTTTGATTGATTGTACTTTGTTTTTCAGAATCAAGGGAATCAGAGGATGTAAATAAACTCAGAATAAATGTGATTAATGTTCTCTTATTCTTTCTTTATTATCATTGAATAAATCCCCCAAATCAAACACATTTGTTTCCTTGTCGAAACAAAATGGCGACTCTGCTGGGGAACTATTATTCGATGGTAATTTAGAAAATATCCAGGGAACATTTATCATTGTTTGGCGCCTTTCAGACGCCAAAATGGCGACTCTTAGCTAGAACATCCTCCCCTTCATCTCTAAAACAGATTATTTAATTCTTCAATTACTAACTACAATCGTGTTTCATGATTGAAGGTTTTTTAAATCAAATCACAAGTTACGACCAATGACAATTTTTGAAAGGACAGTGGGCTTCCGTTTCACTCCGACCGGGTTCATGATAGAATATGCACCGAATCAACCTCCAGAGTGCATGACTCAACTTGTTATGGAAAAGAACAACCTGACTCTAACAACATCTGATATTATATCCGCTTCACCTCAGCCGCTGGAAGGAGATAAAGGTTGGACTGTCGTAATGTCTCGTAAAACAAGAACACAGAATGCAAAAAGCTCTAGAGTACACCCGCTTTCGCCAAGAGTCAGAAGGTCGATAACGTATAATGTAGCAAAGAAGAATTCTGAAACTGCTCCTCCTGCAATTTATTCCCAACAAGCAGTCTCGCAATTAACAATGCACGACTTTCCGACTCTAACCGCCCCAAGGGTCAAGTGGATGAAGGAGCGAAAGGGTAAAGCAATAGTGATGGGTTCGCCAATGTTAATGTTGCCTCAGAAAAGTTCGCCGATGCTCGTGTCGCCCCAATCAATCGGTAGCGCAGGGAATATGCAGGAGTCAGACAATATTTCACCCTCTTGCTCTACTTCAACTGCGGCTTCATTAAAAAGTAAAGAAGCCACAATGCATATGGCCGAAATGAATCAGGAAAATCTACCATCCACTGAAGATAATATTAACAAGACGGTCGAAGTGCAAAGAACACTAATAGATGAATGCAGAAATCTTAGGGAAGCACTAGCAACCTTTGCGCATAATATGGTCCAAATTGTGGCTCCACCAGCAGCGAGTACAGTAAACAGACATGAAAGCCGTCCTGAACACTCTCATCCACAGGGGGCAGGATCAAGAGTTGTTCCAGTCGCAAGGACTATAACGAAGGACAATGTAAGACAAGTCGTCGAAGAAATTGTCAGATTAGAAAAAGAGTGCGTAAATACTGGCCGCTTTAAGTACCGGACGCCATATCTAAGAGAGATAGAAGATGTTCCATTCCCAACCAATTTCAAACAGCCAGATTTTTAGAAATTTAAAAGAAACGGGTCTCCAGAAGAGCATCTCTTACACTTCATCACCAGCATGGGAAATTTCTCTATGATACCTTAATATTGTTTGTGGTTATTCGGATCTTCTTTAACAGGCAAAGCATTTCGATGGTATTCTGGCTTGATGCCTGAGTCAATAAAAACGTGGGAACAAATGCAAGACGCGTTTATATCCAATTTCTTCTCAACAGAACGCGACGTCAGTATTGCAGAATTAGCCTCTGTCAGACAAAGAGAAAATGAACCTGTGGAGAAATTCATTAATAGATGGAAGACCTTGGGGGCTTCATGCGGACAGTTGCTAGAAGAGAAAGAACAAGTGAACATGTGCTTGAACTCTATGAAACCAAGAATTGCTTTCGGGCTCATGAGTGCTGATATAAAGACTTTCCAAGATCTTGTAACAAAAGCACATGCATTAGAAGTGATGGTTACAAAGATGTCAGTCTTTCGGATCAAGACAGAAAGAAGAGAACCGAATAGATTAATGGTAAATGCTGTTGATCAATAAAAGAAAAAGAATATTTTTTACAATAAATGAAAAGCAAGGAAGAGAGAGGATTCAGATCAAGTTAAAGGTAAGCGGCCGCGACTATACGACTCTTACAAGGAATATGTATTCAATAAAGAAGATATGTTGCCCATGATGGAACAATTGCTTGCCGCTGGAACTATCAGCTTACCTTCTCCGAAATATCCAGAAGAAGTCGAAATGACTAAAGAAGAAAAATATTGTCATTATCATTAATTTGTTTAAGGCATCGTACAGAAGATTGTTTTACATTAAAAAATATACTAAAGCGATTGATAAAACAAGGTGAAATAGTGACGTACAAGAAAGTTGTTGTGAACATGACATCTGCAAGAGATCCAACAAAGAACTGGAAAGATAAAGGGAATGCTGTTGCAAAAAGGGAATGGCAGGCAATGATAAAGCCACTCAGAAATTCTCGTTATAATTCAGATTTCATTAAGTCATCCTTTAAAGAAGTTAGTTATGGATTAGCTTCCATTCGCCAAAGAGAGAATGAATCAGTTGAAGAATTCATCAGTCGATGGAAGGACTTGGCAACATCATGTCAACATCCTCTGCGGGAATCAGAACAAGTAGAACTATGTTTAGAAGGTCTGAGACCAGAACTGGCATGCCACCTGATCAGTAAAGATTGGAAAACCTTTCGTAATTTTGCTACGAAGGCTTATGCTCTTGAAAAGATGATGGGAAGACTGTCTGCTCTCCAATCAAAATCAGCCTGCATCACTCGGAAAGAAAAAATTAAAAAAGATTATCAGGATGTTGAAAGAGAAAGCAATGAAGAAGATAGAAATGGTCGTGCGGTCATCATGACATATAAGAGGTCCAGACAAAATAAAGATCATATGAAGTATTCGTTTGCAAGAAAAGATATACTTCCTATGCTGAATCAATTGTTGGCTATGAAGATTATTGAATTACCTCGGCCAAGACACATCGAAGAAATCAAAAATACCGGAGGAATGAATTATTGCCATTATCACCGTATATTTGGACATCATACGGAAAATTATAATTCCCTCAGGAAAAAGTTACAGACAATGATCGATAAAGGAGAAATTACTATGGAAAGAGCATAAAAATGATGATGACAGAAACTCGATAAAGAAAATTTTGGGGGCATCTGCGTAAATCGTCAGTAATTGACAAGATCGAGCTGTCATAGCCTGAATATTCAAAAGAAAAGAAGCAAGTAAGATAAAAGATGTAAAGCCATGATAAAAAGCATATTCGTTGCAGATATGCATTGCAATACCTGTCAGTTCAGGAAATGACCGCTATTTTGATTTCAGAAGGTATTGGTATAATACTTCCAAAATTAAAAGGGGGCAAGACAGGTGAGTAAACAGATAAGTAAAAAACTATGAAATGTGTTTCTTACCATAGAATGTATTTCTTTTATATTTGAATGAAATGCAGGCTTTCAAGCATAAAGTGTCATCACCAAATGAAAAGCGTCAATAATTATCACCAAGTAAGTAAGAAACTATGAAATGTGTTTCTCACCATAGAATGTATTTCTTTTGTATATTTGGAGAAAATGCAGGCTTTCAAGCATATTCAGTTCTCGCCAAATGAAAAGCGTCAATGACGATTGCCAAATGAAAAGTGTTGATGAAAGATAAGCGAGTAAAAAGGCTTTCAAGCATATCAAGTCATCACCAAATGAAAAGCATCAATGATCGCTATCAAGTGTCAATAATCGCTACCAAACGTCAATGATCGCTATCAAGCATTGATGATCGCTATCAAGCGTTAATAATTGCTACCAAGCGTTGATGATCGCTACCAAGCGTTGAAGATTGTTGTTAAAGCGTTGACAATTATCACCAACACCGAAGAAAAATTTCCGCTAGTAAGTACCAATGATTATCGCAAAATTAACAACTATGGCTGTTGTCATCAATTGCTTATCAAAATTGCTATCATCGCTAAGCTGATACACTATTTCAAACACAATAAAATGTTCCCAGAACGTTATCAGTGGCAATGAAATATCAATTATTGATTCAGCAGCCTAGCCAAGTCTATACGACCGGCTACACATAAGATCCATGATCATTTAAGGCAGTTGACGAAGCAGTCACATAAGGCCTATCTCTAATAAACATTTAAGGCAGTTGACGAAGCAGTCACATAAGGCCTATCTCTAATAAACATTTAAGGCAGTTGACGAAGCAGTCACATAAGGCCTATCTCTAATAAACATTTACGGCATTTGACGAAGAGTCACATAAGACCCATGCCGTCTGTATAGCTTCCGACAACGTCTCGGGGAATCGAGAAAAATGCCCTCCCGAGAATGGGTCCGACCTTGCAGACGAAGAAAAAGTGAGTCTCTGAAGTAGGATGACTCCCCAGATCCCTGGTTTGATTTCAGTAGTAACTCATGAAGGTCTCTGAAGCAGGATGACGTCTCATTGATGGACTGACGACCATGGATTTGGTACCCATTGAAAATCCATATCCCGGGCTTATTTCTGGTAGTAACTCATGAAGGTCACTGAAGTAGGATGACCTCTCATTGATGGACTGGCAGCCCGGGGTTTGGTCAAAGGTAGCCTGGTTAAGCCCCGCGAACTCTAGAGAGTTACTGTGGCTACCCTGTGCGTAAATCTCATTAAATTCACGGCCGTGATCGCTCCAACTACTTAAGAGCTTAAACTGTGTGTGTAAGTGTCAGTCAAGTTCAGTCCGGTCTAGTTTAATCTAGACTAGTCAAGTCTGGTCGAGTCAAGTCAAGTTTGGTCGAGTCAAGTTCAGTCAGGTCAAGGTCAGTCTTGTCCAAGTCAAAGTATGGCCAGTCAAAGTGCATTAGCACCACTGCTCAAAAAGCATAAATTAAGTTTAGCATTCAAAATGCTGCAGATACACATTTCAAATTAGATATGTTCAAGTATACAATTGCCTGATGAAAATCCTAAGTATTGAGTAAACAATATGTGCAAAAAATTTATTTCTCTTGAATCAGGTTCAAATTGCAGCAACAAAAAAAAATGCCTTTAAGATATTGGCAATTATCTACTCAAGAGTTCAAATCTTCAAAGTCAATTATTAGTCTTCAATTGCAATATATTTGTTCTGATGACAAGAGATGTAAGGTCCTTTTATCTCTCGCCTTCTCAATATAAGGGAATATTATCGCACAAAACTCTCAAAGGGGGCAGAGAATAAACTAGTGAAGAAATTATCATTTTCTTCCGGCCAATCTAAAAGGTTCAAGATATACTCTTTAGATTCGTTAAAAGAACAACAAAGATTATCCATCCTTCAAAGGCATTGGCAGGCTTTACTCCGAAAGTATTATCTTCTGAAGAAATTTTTATGCAACATTGACCGAGAAAGGGGGAAGAATTTATGCCTTGGTCTTCAAAGTTATCTATGCCTTGGTCTTTCTGATAATCTCTTATGCAATGTGGAGGAAGTCATATGTCAAGAATTATATAATCTGATGCCGTAACTCCTCATTATTCTAATAGTGATATTGCAAGTCTCCAAGTACCAGATCTGATGGAGGCAGAGCAAACGGAATCATCATCATAACTTCTATAACCTTTAAAAAGTTACTAAATGAAAATTGAAAGAAGTCTTGTTTATTTTTTAGAATCAGCAAAGATCCAAGGAAAAGTCTATGAAGAAATGCTAAAGGAACACAAACTAGAAAAGACTCAACAAAAGATTCAGCGATTGAACCTTTGGAGCCAGAAACGATGTCTCCAAAAGCACGATTTAATGAGCAAAGAATGCAATGCGAAGCACGATGACAAGAACGAATATCACAACCAGCCTAAAAGAGAAGAGAAGTTTTCAATATAAATTTTAAAAAATTATCAATGCTTCATAAAGCTGAATTGAAAAATTATAATGTCTTGAGATACTAATTCGACTAATTTGGCAGGAAAGACTATCATTCAAAAAATTGGATTATGCAGATCATGAATAAAGGAAATAATCAAAAAGGGTTGCTGCGGTAGGAGCAACAGAGTTGATTAAAGTGACCATTGCAAAGTTGAAGGAAAAAGTCACTGGAGTTGATCAAAGAGGCTGTTGCAGCAGCAGCAGTGTTGAAAGATAGTTCTCTGGTCAAGTTGCTCAAAGATAAAGTCATCACAACTGTTGCAGAGATGAGTTTCGACGAAATAGAATCTCATCTTTTCTACTGAAGCATTCGCTCAACACTATTGGCTGGGGGCATTCCAGTCTTCTGTTCGAGCGCCATCATTCCAGCTTCTGTTCGAGCGCCATCATTCAAATCTTCTAGTCAAGCACAATCAGTCAAGTCTTCCGTTTGAACGTGATCAGTCAAATTTTTTGTTCGAGCACAATCAATCAAGTCTTCTAGTCAAGCACAATCAATCAAGTCTTCTAGTCGAGCACAATCATCAAGTCTTCCGATTCGAGCACAATCATCAAATCTTCTGGTCAATATATGAGCATTCAAATCTTCCGGTCGAGCACGAGCATTCCAAGTCTTCTGATTAAACGCAATCATTTGATTTTTGGTCAAAGATTATCATCCAGTCTTCCATGCAAACCTGATCATCCAATCATTCCTCAGTTGCAGTTCATTCAAGATTCTCCAGGTGGAGAAAGATCGATCCTCCATTTGATTTCAAGGATCGAGGGGGCATCTGTTGAGGCATAAAAAATATCTCATTGCAGTGGTCAAAGAATCCCAGGGTGCTGATCAGCTCAAAGGGTTGTTTAGGTATTTTGATAAAGTTCTAGCTCAAAGGGTATCTGTTAAGGCATGAGAAAGTGAGGAAGGGATTGAAGCAGAAGAAGATTGGAAAGCAAAATATTAAAAAAAGAAGAAAGAGAGGTGTCTTTAAGACAGTTTGCGAGTGTCCGCGCAAAGCAGATAGTTTGCGCGGGACCGCGCAAAGCATATCGTTTGCGCATGTCCACGCAAAGCATGTAATAGTGAGTTATTTTATCCCACATCGCCCAAGTCAGAGTTTTACACCTGGAAAATGCCTATAAATACCCCGCTCTCTCTCTCTCAAAAGGGGTTCGAAGATTTCAGAGCGAAAGAAGAGTGAAGAAGAAAATCGAAGGTAGGAGCATTGGACTCTTACAGTTTGCGCGGACCCGCGCAAGCGATAGGGTTTGCACGGACCCACGCAAACGATGGGGTTTGCGCGGGACCATACAAACCAACTAGTCTGATCACTATCTGTACAAATGAATGGGTCGTTATCTTTGCTAAAATGGCTAAAAAGTCATCATTTGCTTCGTCATGTTCTTTGAAATAAATGAAGTGTCCAAGCTCATTCTATTCAAAGTTTGAAGGAATGGAATGAGCAGAAGAGAAATTCAACAATTCCTCCTAAGTATGTGGAGATGACCGAAATAGCACCGTTTTGCTGCCGAAATTTTTATCTCATTGAAGACTGGTTGATCAGATCAACAATTCCTCCTAAATCCTAGGAGATGATTGAAACAGGCGTCGGAATGCTGCCGAAATTTTCATAAGACTTGTCTACTTTGATTGATTGTACTTTGTTTTTCAGAATCAAGGGAATCAGAGGATGTAAATGAACTCAGAATAAATGTGATTAATGTTCTCTTATTCTTTCTTTGTTATCATTGAATAAATCCTCCAAATTAAACACATTTGTTTTCTTGTCAAAACAAAATGGCGACTTTGCTGGGGACTATTATTCGATGGTAACTTAGAAAATATTCAAGAGAACATTTATCACTTTTTTGGCGTCTGTAAAGATGCCAAAATGGCGACTCTCAGTGGGAACATCCTCCCCTTCATCTCTAAAAATAAAGTACAGTTTTATTTAATCAAAATAACTAACATTCTATTATGAATAACAGGTATACTGTAACGACCTTTCTCCTGTCCAATGGATTTTCACCAAAAAATATCAGAGAAGATCAAGTTAGTTATGATCAAGGACAGACAATGTCAGATGAGAAGTTAGTTCGACTGAATCATACGCTGCTCACCGACAAGTAGACGAATTAGTCAATGAATTAACGAATTCATTACCCAATAGAGAATCCAGGGGGCATCACCACAACCTTCTAGAATAGAAGAGAAAAGAGTTAAGAGTAAATAGAAAGCGTTAGAGAAAGCAAAGTCTGCTGTGATCAAGAGCAATGAATTTCGTATAATGGACGAAACAATTTCTATTTCGCCAATAGCTCAAGAAGATGAGGGGGAATGGAGGATGGTAATACCCAAAAGTCAGAAAGTTCGATCTGCTTCCGCAAGAAGCACCATCTCGCCAAGTACTGGGTCAATTATGCGAAGTGCCATGAGACATAGCCCTGCTTCAGTCATACAATCATCTCATTCGAGAAAAATGGAAAGGCCCGTCACTCCAAAAGGTCTTTCGATACCATCAATTATAACCGTAAACACATCTTCCACAAAATCATTGCGAGTTCAGAAAAACAAAGGGAAAACGACTGTAACCAGCAAATGTTCACTCACAGTACCTCCTGCGAAAGATTTTAAGCAAACTCATGCATTGAGAATGCTACGATTCGAGTCAGTTAGTCCTTTGAAGCGACAGCATGCTGGTTTCAAATCAAATGATAGTTCATCCTCTTCAACAGCGTCAGTAGCACAACGCTTATTTTCTCCCTCAATATCAAGACAATCAAAGTATGAAGAAACAGAGTGCTCATCGACAGATATTAATCAGCCTGATCAGTTTTCACTAGATGAACATATGACTGAAGAAGTCCCTAATATTCCGACAGTGATTGTTGTGAACAACACTGAAATGCAAGAAGAAGGACCACAACCGCAATCGGTTAAATTTTAAGAGCCAATGCCTAATATTACTCAGAATATAACGCAGGAAGAAATTCGGCAGATGGTTATCGAGTTTACTCATCTAGAGAATAAACAAAGTCAGAATAAAAGGTTTCGATATCAGACACCGTATCCTCCTGAAATAGAAGACATGCCATTTCCCGCCAATTTTAAACACCCGAATTTTCAGAAATTTAATGAGAGTGGATCACCAGAAGAGCATATGATGCATTTCATAGCAAAAATGGGAAATTTCTCTAGAATTCCTCAATATTGTCTATGATTATTTGGGTCTTCTCTGACAGGAAGAGCTTTCAGATGGTATTCAAGTTTAATCTCAGGATCTATTCATACCTGGGAACAGATATAGGATGCTTTTATGTCAAACTTTTTCTCTTCAGATCGAGAAGTTAGTTTGACCGAATTAGCCTCTATTCGTCAAGAAGAAAATGAATCAATTGAAGAATTCATTAGTCGATGGAAGGACTTGGCAACATCATGTCAACATCCTCTGCGGGAATCAGAACAAGTAGAACTATGTTTAGAAGGTCGAGACAGAAGGCATGCCACGATCAGTAAAGATTGGAAAACCTTTCGTAATTTTGCTACGAAGGCTTATGCTCTTGAGAAGATGATGGGAAGAGTGTCTGCTTTCCAATCAAAATCAGCCCGCATCACTCGGAAAGAAAAAACTAAAAAAGATTATCAGGATGTTGAAAGAGAAAGTGATGAAGAAGATAGAAATGGTTATACGGTCATCATGACATATAAGAGGTCCAGGCAAAATAAAGATCATATGAAGTATTCGTTTGCAAGAAAAGATATACTTCCTATGCTGAATCAATTGTTGGCTATGAAGATTATTGAATTACCTCGGCAAAGACACATTGAAGAAATTGAAAATACAAGAGGAATGGATTATTGTCATTATCATCGTAAATTCGGACATCATACGGAAAACTGTAATCCCCTTAAGAACAAGCTACAAAAGATGATCGATAAAGGAGAAATTGTGATGGAAAGAGCATAACAGAAAGAGAAAATAGAGAAAAATGACAGAAGCTCGATAAAGAAAATTCTGGGGGCATCGGCGTTAAAAGACGATAACATGCTTTGTATGGCGAATCGTCAGTAATTGACAAGATCGAGCTATCATAGCCTAAATATTCAAAAAAAAAAAGAAGCAAGTGAGGTAAAAGATGTAAAGCCATGATAAAAAGCATATTCGTTGCAGATATGCATTGCAATACCTGTCAGTTCAGGGAATGACTGTTGTTTTGATTTTAAAAGGTATTGGTATAATACTTCCAAAATCAAAAGGGGGCAAGACAGGTGAGTAAACAGATAAGTAAAAAATTAAGAAATGTGTTTCTCACTTTAGAATGTATTTCTTTTATATTTAAATGAAATGTAGGCTTTCAAGCATATTCAGTCATCGCCAAATAAAAAGCGTCAATGATTATCACCAGGTAAGTAAGAAACTATGAAATGTGTTTCTCACCATAGAATGTATTTCTTTCGTATATTTGAAGGAAATGCAGGCTTTCAAGCATATTCAGTCATTGCCAAATGAAAAGTGTCGATGATCATCGATTATCGCCAAAATTAGCACTTTCAAGTCATTTCCAAAACAAGACAGGCCTTCAGGCATACAAAGCTATCAAGTCATCGCTAAATGGAAAGCGTTAATGATCGCTATCAAGCGTTGATGATCGCTATTAAGCATTAAGGATCATTATCAAGCGTTAATGATCGCTATCAAGCGTTAATGATTGCTGCCAAGCGCCAATGACAATCGCCAAAGGAAAAGTCAATCGCCAAAATTAGCAACTATCGCTATCATCATCAATCACCAAAATTAATTCTCGGAATTTTCGGAACATTATCAGCAGCGGCGAAATATCAATTATTGAGTCTTAAAACATTATCAGCCGCAATGAAATATCAGCTATGGATTCACCATACATGACAGTGAAATAGCAGTGGAATAAGCCTAAATTGGCCAACCACACAAATCTTATGACAGCGATGGCAAATGATCATTTAAGGCAGCTTAGCCAAGCCTATATGGCCAACTACGCATAAGACCTACAAAGCCCTAAATTGGCTTTCCCGAAATTAACGGTAAACTATAATTGCTCCTTGAGCCCATTGCCTGAAATTGGCGGTAAACTATAATTGCTCCTTGAGCCCATTGCCCGAAATTGACGGTAAACTATCTTGCTCTTTGAGCCCATTGTCAAGTCCAGTTCAGTCAAATCTAGTCATCAAGTTCAGTCTCGTCCAAGTCAAAGTATGGTCAGTCAAAGTACACTAGCACCATTGCTCAAAAGCATCAAATATGCTCAAAAGCATCAATTATGTGTAGCATTCAAAATGCTGCAGAACATATTAAATATGCTTAAATATGCAATTGCCTGATGGAAATTTTAAATGTTGAATAAAATATATGCAAAAATGCATTTCTCTTGAATCAGGTTCAAATTACAACAACAGTAAATGCCTTCAAGATATTGGCGATTATCTATTTAAAAGTTCAAAATCTTTGAGATCAATTATGGGTCTTCTATTACAATATATATTTGTTCTGTTGACAAGAGCCATAAAGTCTTTTTATCTCTTGCCTTCTTGATATAAAGAAATATTATTATGCAAGATTCTCAAAGGCGACAAAGAATGAATTAGCAAGGAATCATCTTTCTCTCTCTCAGATAATCTAGAGATTCAGATATATTCTTTAAAGGAGTAGCAAAATTATCCATCCTTCAGGAATATCTGCAAGTTTCACTTCAGATATATTATTTTCTAAAGAAATCTTTATGTGAAGATTGAATAGGGAAAAGAGAATCTATGCCTTGGTCTTCAAAGTTATCTATGGCTTGGTCTTCAAAGTTATCTATGCCTTGGTCTTCAAAGTTATCTATGCCTTGGTCTTCAAAGTAATCTATGCCTTGGTCTTTTTGATAATCTCTTATGCAATATGGAGGAATTCATATGTCAGGAATTATATAATCTGATGCCGTAACTCCTCATTGTTCTAACAGCAATATTACAAGCCTCCAAGTACCAGATCTGATGGAGGCAGAGCAAACGGAATCATCATCAGTAATTTCTATAACCTTTGAAAAGTTACTAAATGAAAATTGAAAGAAGTCTTGTCTATTTTTCAATTTTTCAGAATCAACAAAGATCCAAGGAAAATTTTATGAAGAAATGCTAAAGAAACACAAACTAGAAAAGACTCGACAAAAGATTCAGCGATTGAACCGTTGGAGCTGGAAATGATGTCTCCAAAAGCACGATTTAATGAGCAAAGAATGCAATGAGAAGCACGATGACAGAGCGAATATCATAATCAGCCTAAAAGCCTAAAAGAGAAGAGAAGTTTTCAATATAAATTTCAAAAATTATCAATGCTTCATAAAGCTAAATTGAAAAATTATAATATCTTGAGATACTAATTTCAACTAATTTGGCAGGAAAGACTATCATTCAAAAGGTCAGATTATGCAGATCATGAATAAAGGAAACAATCAAAAAGTTGTTGCGGCAGGAGCAATGGAGTTGATCAAAGAGACTGTCACAGAATTAAAGGAAAGAATCGCTGGAGTTGATCAAAGAGAATGTTGCAGCCGCAACGATGTTGAAAGATAGCTCTCTGGTCAAGTTGCTCAAAGACAAAGTGGTCACAACTGTTGAAGAGATGAGTTTCAACGAAAGAAAACTTCATCTTTTCTAGTGAAGCATTCACTTGACACTACTGGCTGGGGGCATTCCAGTCTTCTGTTCAAGCGCCATTATTCGAATCTTCTGTTCGAACATGAGCATTCAAGTCCTCTGTCCGAACGTGATCAATCAAGTCTTCTGTTCAAGCATAATCAATCAAGTCTTTTGGTCGAGCACAATCATCAAGTCTTCTGTTCAAGCAGGGAACATTCAAGTCTTCTGTTCGAGCGCGAGCATTCCAGTCTTCTGATCAACGCAATCATTTGATTTTTTGGTCAAAGATTATCATCCAGTCTTCCATGCAAGCCTGATCATCCAATCATTCCTCAGTTGAAGTTCATTCAAGATTCTCCAGGCGGAGAAAGATCGATCCTCCATTTAATTTCAAGGATCAATCAAAGAAGGATCGAGGGGGCATCTGTTGAGGCATAAAAAAATATCTCATTGCAGTGGTCAAAGAATCTCAGGGTGTTGATCAGCTCAAAGGGTAGTTTAGGTATTTTGGTAAAGTTCCAGCTCAAAGGGTAGTTTAGGTATTTTGGTAAAGTTCCAGCTCAAAGGGTAGTTTAGGTATTTTGGTAAAGTTCCAGCTCAAAGGGTAGTTTAGGTATTTTGGTAAAGTTCCAGCTCAAAGGGTAGTTTAGGTATTTTGGTAAAGTTCCAGCTCAAGGGATAGTTTAGGTATTTTGGTAAAGTTCCAGCTCAAAGGGTAGTTTAGGTATTTTGGTAAAATTCCAGCTCAAAGGGTAGTTTAGGTATTTTTGTAAAGATCCAGCTCCAGGGGTATCTGTTAAGGCATGAGAAA
Organism: Magnolia changhungtana; assembly: GCA_030180095.1. Classification (NCBI taxonomy): domain Eukaryota; kingdom Viridiplantae; phylum Streptophyta; class Magnoliopsida; order Magnoliales; family Magnoliaceae; genus Magnolia; species Magnolia changhungtana. Next base: position 42,805 of record JASAUF010000022.1, read on the forward strand.
GTGATGAAGGGATTGACTAAGCAGAAGAAGATTGGAAAGCAAAGTATTAAAAAGAAGAAAGAGAAGTGTCTTTGAGACAGTTTGCGCGTGTCCGCGCAAAGCAAATAGTTTGCGCGGGACCGCGGAAAGCATATAGTTTGCGCGTGTCCGCGCAAAGTGTGTCATTTGCACTTTGACAGCGAGTTATTTTGTCCCACATCGCCCAAGTCGGAGTTTTACACCTGCGAAATGCCTATAAATACCCCGCTCTCTCTCTAAAAGGGGGTTCGAAGATTTCGGAGCGAAAGAAGAGTGAAGAAGAAGATCGAAGGTAGGAGCATTGGGCTCCTGCAGTTTGCGCGGACCCGCGCAAGCGATAGGGTTTGCGCAGACCCGCGCAAACTCGATGGAGTTTGCGCAGACCTGCGCAAACGATGGGGTTTGCGCGGGACCACGCAAAACTCAAACCATTACTATCTGTAACAATGAATGGGTCATTATCTTTGCTAAAATGGCTAAAGGCCGTCATGCTGCTCCGTCATGCTGCTGAAATGAATGAAGTGTCCAAGCTCATTCTATTCAAAGTTTGAAGGATTGGAATGAGCAAAAGAGAAATTCAACAATTCCTCCTAAGTATGAGGAGATGATCGAAATAGCGCTGTTATGCTACTAAAATTCCTATCTCATTGAAGACTGGTTGATCAGATCAACAAGTCCTAGGAGATGACTGAAACAAGCGTCGAAATGCTGTCGAAATTTCCATAAGACTATCTTGTCTACTTTGATTGATTGTATTTTATTTTTTAGAATCAAGGGAATCAGAGGATGTAAATGAACTCAGAATAAATGTGATCAATGTTCTCTCGTTCTTTCTTTGTTATCATTGAATAAATCCCTCAAATCAAACACATTTGTTTCCTTGTCGAAACAAAAGGTTACTGTTGGACAAGGAGAAGAAGAAGAAATTTAGTTGCGACAACTGTAATCCCACTTACTGATGCCCAAATGGTCTCGGAATATGACGATTGCTGTCATGAATGAAAGTGCGCTAAAGTACCTTTCAGATGACCAAAAATTGACCCAATCCAATATCAAACGAGGGAGTTATGAGCGCCTCCATTGGATAGCGCGATTTGGAAAGATTAACAATTAAAATTGTAAAATGAGGATCGAAGAGTTCCAACGTGCTTTTGGGATATCGAACGGTCTCAAAATTACCCAATTCTGGTCTCATTTAGAAGCTTCTCAAGTTATCATTCCAATGAGCTCAAAATATTCTAAATTTGACCACTGAAGAGAGAGTCATGAAGGTTACTGTTGGACAAGGAGATGAAGGAGAAATTCAGTAGCGACGACTTCGATCCCACTTACGGATCCCCAAATGGTCTCGGAATACGACGATTGCTGTCAGGAATGAAAGTGCGCTAAAGTACCTTTCAGATGACCAAATATCGACCCAATCCAACATCAAACGAGGGAGTTATGAGCACCTCTGTTTAATCGCGCGATTTGTAAAAATTAACAATCAAAATTGGAAAATGATGATCGAAGAGTTCCAAAGTGCTTTTGGGATATCGAACGGTCTTGAAATTAACCAATTCTGGTCTCATTAAAAGCTTGTCAAGTTACCATTCCAATGCGCTCAAAATAGTCTAAATTGGACCATTGAAGAGAGAGTTATGAAGGTTACTGTTGGACAAGGAGACAACTGCGATCCCACTTACGGATGTCCAAATGGTCTTTGAATACTACGATTGCTGTCAGGAATGAAAGTGCACAAAAGTACCTTTCAGATGACCAAAAATCGATCCAATCCGATATCTTGAATCGCGTGATTTGGGAAGATTAATAATTTAAATTGTAAAATGACAATCGTAGAGTTCCAATGTGCTTTTGGGATATTGACGATCTCAAAATTACTCAATTCTAGTCTCATTTAGTGTTGAGGCATAAAAATAAGCAAGAGAGTGAAGACAAGAAAAATCAAGGAATAAGAAAGAACAAGGCAAAAAATAGTTTCAGAAAGATCACTTGCGGATGCCCAAATGGAGATCGCGAAGTAGAATGAAAGTGCGCTAAAGTAAAGAGATGACCAAAAAGACCCCGCATCAAATGAGGGAGTAAAAAGGTTTGTTGGATTAAAGACTAACCATTGAATTGCTCGAGATTGGAGAGTTCCAACGTGCTTTTGGGATATCGGCCTTGAAATTAAGAATCTAGTCTCATTAAAAGATTGTCAAGTTACCATTCCTATGCTCAAAATAGTCTAAATTCGACCATAAGAGAAGTGTAGATGGATGGTGCGATAAAAATGGTTGAATGATGTTTTTGTCCCACATCGACCAAATGGTCGGGATTTTTCAATGATGAAATTGTCTATAAATACCTTTCGATTCTTTGACCCAATTCGACAAAAGGGAGTTATGAAGATTTCGAAGTGAATTTGGGAAGATTAAAGAAAAGCAAAATGACGATCGAAAAGTTCCAACGTGCTTTTGGGATATCGAACGGTCTCAAATTACCCAACGGTCTCATTTAAAAGCTTGTCAAGTTATCATTCCAATGAGCTCAAAATAGTCTAAATTTGACCTCTGAAGCGAGAGTTATGAAGGTTATTGTTGGACAAGGAGATGAAGGAGAAATTTATAGCGACGATCGCGATCCCACTTACGGATGCCCAAATAGTCTCGAAACGACGACGATTGCAGTCGGGGAATGAAAGTGCGCTAAAGTACCTTTCGATGACCAAAAATGACCTAATCCGACATCAAACGAGGGAGTTATGAGCGTCTCCAGTTGGATGCAATTTGGAAAGATTAACAAAAAACAAAATGACATGCAGAGTTCCAACATGCTTTTCAAGTTGTCATTCCAATGAGCACAAAATCTTCAAGTTCTTCTTGTTCATTAAGAATCATCATTGGAATGGGACGTATACCTCCTAAGTTTTGGGAGATGACCAAAATAGTCTTGAAATTGATATCGAGAATTTCCATTTCTTTAAGACAAGTTGAATGAAGTCTATTCCTCCTAAGTCATAGGAGATGATTGACATCATTGAAGTTATCGATTATTGCCGAAATTATATTTAGCTATAATAATTAACATTTGTAATGAGTTCTTTGTAATGAAGCCATCTTAGAATCAAGGGATACCAGAGGATGTAAATGAATTAGAATCAATAAAATGTGATGATTGTCTTTGTAATTATTTCATTGTTATGTTTGAATAAGATTATTCTCCCAAATCAAATACATTTGGAAAGATTAACAATTGAAATTGCAAAAATGACGATCGAAGAGTTCCAACGTGCTTTTTAGAATCGCTTGTCAAGTTATTCTGGTCCATTTAGAAGCTTGTCAAGTTACCATTCCAATGAGCTCAAAATAGTCTAAATTCGACCATAGAAGAGAGAGTTATGATGGTTATTGTTGGACTAGGGTATGAAGTAGAAATTCAGTAGTGATGATTGCAATCCCACTTACAGATGCCCAAATGGACTCAAAATACACAATTGTAGTCAGGAATGAAAGTGCGCTAAAGTACCTTTCAGATGACCAAAAATTGACCCAATCCAACATCAAATGAGGGAGTAATGAGAGCCTCTGTTGGATCGCGCGATTTGGGAAGACTAACCATTGAAATTGCAAAACGATGATTGAAGAGTTCCAACGTGCTTTTGGGATATTGAACGGCCTTGAAATTAACCAATTCTAGTCTCATTAAAAGATTGTCAAGTTACCATTCCTATGAGCTCAAAATAGTCTAAATTCGACCACAGAAGAGAGAGTTATGATGGTTATTGTTGGACTAGGGGATGAAGGAGAAATTCAGTAGTGACGATTGCGATCCCACTTACAGATGCCCAAATGGTCCTGAAATACGACGATTGTATTCAGGAATGAAAGTACGCTAAAGTACCTTTCAGATGACCAAAAATTGACCCAATCCGACATCAAAATAGGGAGTTATGAGAGCCTCTGTTGGATCGCGCGATTTGGGAAGATTAACCATTGAAATTGCAAAACGACGATCGAAGAGTTCCAACGTGCTTTTGGGATATCGAACGGTCTCAAAATTACCCAATTCTGGTCTCATTAAAAGCTTGTCAAGTTACCATTCCAATGAGCTCAAAATAGTCTAAATTTGACCACTGAAGAGAGAGTTATGAAGGTTACTGTTGGTCAAGGAGATGAAGGAGAAATTTAGTAGCGACGACTGCGATCCCACTTACGGATGCCCAAATAGTCTCGAAATACGACGATTGCAGTCAGGAATGAAAGTGCGCTAAAGTACCTTTCAGATGACCAAAAATCGCCCTAATCCGACATCAAACGAGGGAGTTATAAGCGCCTCCGTTGTATTACGCGATTTGGAAAGATTAACGATTGAAATTGCAAAACAACGATCAAAGAGTTCCAACATGCATTTGGGATATCGAAGAGTCTCGAAATTACCCAATTCCAGTCTCAATAAAAGCTTGTCAAGTTGTCATTCCAATGAGCACAAAATAGCCTAAATTCGACCACTTGAGAGTAAATTGAAGGTTACTGTTGGACAAGGAGATGAAGGAGAAATACAGTAGTGACGCATGCAATCCCACTTACGAATGGTGCTGGAATATGACGATTGCTCTCAGGAATGAAAGTGTACTACAGTACCTTTCAGATGACCAAAAATTGACCCACTCCGATATTAAACGATGGAGTTATGAGCGCCACCGTTGGATCGCGCGATTTGGAAAGATAAAAATTGAAATTGCTAAATGACGATCGAAGAGTTCCAAGGTACTTTTCGGATATCGAACAATCTTGAAATTACCCAATTCTGGTTTCATTTAGAGGCTTCTCAAGTTACCATTCCAATGAGCTCAAAATAGTCTAAATTTGGCCACAGAAGAGAGAGTTATGAAGGTTACTATTGGACAAGGACATTGAGGACAAATTTACTAGTGACGACTGCGATCACTCTTACGGATGCCCAAATGGTTTCGGAATACGACGATTGCAGTCAGGAATGAAAGTGCGCTAAAGTACCTTTCAGATGACCAAAAATCGACCTAATCTGACATCGAATAAGGGAGTTATGAGCGCCTCCGTTGGATCGCACGATTTGGAAAGATTTACAATTGAAATTGTAAAACAACGATCGAAGAGTTCCAACGTGATTTTGTGATATCGAACGATCTCGAAATTACCTAATTCTGGTCTAATTTAGAAGCTTGTCAAGTTACCATTCCAATGAGCTCAAAATAGTCTAAATTCGGCCACAGAAGAAAGATTATGAAGGTTACTTGTTGGACAAGGGAGATGAAGGAGAAATTCAAGATATGACGATTGCGATCCCTCTACAGATGCCCAAATGGTTTTAGAATACGACGATTGCAGTCAGGAATGAAAATGCGCTAAAGTACCTTTCAGATGACCAAAAATCGACCCAATCGGACATAAAACAAGGGAGTTATGAGCGCCTCGTTGGATCGCGCGATTTGGAAAGATTTACAATTGAAATTGCAAAACGACGATCGAAGAGTTCCAACGTGCTTTTGGGATATCGAACGGTCTCAAAATTACCTAATTCTGGTCTCATTTAGAAGCTTGTCAAGTTACCATTCCAATGAGCTCAAAATAGTCTAAATTCGACCACTGAAGAGAGAGTTATGAAGGTTACTGTTGGACAAGGGGGTGAAGGAGAAATTTAATAGTGACGATTGCGATCCCACTTACGGATGCCCAAATGATCTTGAAATACAACGATTACTGTGAGGAATGAAAGTGCGGTAAAGTACCTTTTGGATGACCAAAAATTGACCCAATCCGATATCAAATGAGGGATTTATGACCGCATCTGTTGGATCATGCAATTTGGGAAGATTAACAATTGAAATTGCAAAACGACGGTCGAGGAGTTCCAACGTGCTTTTGGGATATTGAACGGTTTAGAAATTACCCAATTCTGGTCTCATGAAAATCTTGTCAAGTTCCATTCCAATGAGCTCAAAATAGTCTAAATTCGACCACTGAAGTGATAGTTATGATGGTTATTGTTGGACAAGGAGATGAAGGAGAAATTCAGTAATGACGACTGCGATCCCACTTACGGATGCCCAAATGGTCTCAGAATACGACGATTGCTGTCAGGAATGAAATTGCGCTCAAGTACCTTTCAGATAACCAAATATCGACCCAATCCAACATCAAACAAGGGAGTTATGAGCGCCTCCATTGGATCGCGCGATTTGGAAAGATTAACAATCGAAATTGTAAAATGATTAACAAAGAGTTCCAACGTGCTTTTGGGATATCGAATGGTCTTGAAATTAACCAATTCTGGTTTCATTAAAGCCTGTCTAGTTACCATTCCAATCCACTCAAAATAGTCTAAATTCGACCACTGAAGAGAGAGTTATGAAGGTTACTGTTGGACAAGGAGATGAAGGAGAAATTTAATAGCGCTGACTGCGAGCCCACTTACGGATGCCCAAATGGTGTCGGAATACGACGTTTACTGTTAGGAATGAATGTGCACTAAAGTACCTTTCAGATGACAAAAAATCGCCCCAATCCGACATCAAACGAGGGAGTTATGACTGCCTCCGTTGGATCGCGCGATTTGGAAAGATTAACAACCGAAATTGAAAAACGATGATCGAAGAGTTTATCGTGCTTTTAGGATATCGACGGTCTTGAAATTACCCAATTCTGGTCTAATTTAGAAGCTTGTCAAGTCATCATTCCAATGAGCTCAAAATAGTCTAAATTCGGCCACAGAAGAGAGATTTATGAAGGTTACTGTTGGACAAAGGGATGAAGGAGAAATTCAATAGTGACGATTGCGATCCCTCTTACGGATGCCCAAATGATCTCGAAATACGACGATTACAGTGAGGAATGAAAGTGCGCTAAAGTACCTTTCGCATGACAAAAAATTGACCCAATCCGACATCAAATGAGGGAGTTATGACCGCCTCCATTGGATCGTTCAATTTGGGAAGATTAACAATTGAAATTGTAAAACGACGATCGAAGAGTTCCAACATGCTTTTGGGATATCGAACTGTCTAGAAATTACCCAATTCTAGTCTCATGAAAAGCTTGTCAAGTTACCATTCCAATGCGCTCAAAATAGTCTAAATTCGACCACTGAAGCGAGAGTTATGAAGGTTATTGTTGGACAAGGAGATGAAGGAGAAATTCAGTAGCGACTACTGGGATCCCACTTACGAATGCCCAAATGGTCTCGAAATACGACAATTGCAATCAGGAATGAAAGTACGCTAAAGTACCTTTCAAATGACCAAAAATCAACCCAATCTGACATCAAACGAGGGAGTTATAACCACCTCCGTTGGATCGTGTGATTTGGAAAGATTAACAATTAAAATTGTAAAACGATTATCGAAGAATTCTAACGTGCATTTGGAATATCGAAGACTCTCGAAATTACCCAATTCTGGTCTCATTAAAAGCTTGTCAAGTTTCCATTCCAATGAGCCCAAAATATTCTAAATTCAACCACTGAATAGATAGTTTGATGGTTACTGTTGGACAAGGAGATGAAGGAGAAATTCAGTAGTGACGACTGCGATCCGACTTACGGATGCCCAAATGGTTTCGGAATACGACAATTGCAGTCAGGAATGAAAGTGCGCTAAAGTACCTTTCAGATTACCAAAAATTACCCAATCTAACATCAAACAAGGGAGTTAAGAGCACCTCCTTTGATCGCGCGATTTGGGAAGATTAACAATCGAAATTGCAAAATGATGGTCGAAGAGTTCCAACGTATTTTTGGGATATCGAACGGTCTTGAAATTAACCAATTTTGGTCTCATTAAAAGCTTGTCAAGTTACCATTCCAATGCGCTCAAAATTGTCTAAATTCAACCATTGAAGAGAGAGTTATGAAGGATATTGTTGTTCAAGGAGAAGAAGGAGAGATTCAGTTGCGACAACTGCGATCCCACTTACGGATGTCCAAATGGTCTCGGAATATGATGATTGCTGTCAGGAATGAAAGTGCGCTAAAGTACCTTTCAGATGAGCAAAACTCGACCCAATCCGACTTCAAATGAGGGAGTTATGAGTGGCTCCTTTGGATCGCGCGATTTGCAAAGATTAATAATCGAAATTGCAAAATGATGATCGAAGAGTTCCAACGTACTTTTGAGATACCGAACGGTCTCGAAATTACCCAATCCTAGTCTCATCTAGAAGCTTTTCAAGTTATCATTCCAATGAGCTCAAAATAGTCTAAAATTGACCACTAAAGAGAGAGTTATGAAGGTTACTGTTGCACAAGGTGATGAAGGAGAAATTCAGTAGCTACAACTGCAATCCCACTTACGGATGCCCATATGGTTCGGAATATGATGATTGCTGTCAGGAATGAAAGGGCGCTAATATACCTTTCAGATGACCAAAACTTACCCCAATCCGACATCAAACGAGGGAGTTATGACCGCCTCCGTATGATCGTACGATTTGGAAAGATTAACAACCGAAATTGAAAAACGATGATCGAAGAGTTCAACGTGCTTTTGGGATATCGACGGTCTCGAAATTACCCAATTTTGGTCTCTTTTTGAAGCTTCTCAAGTCACCATTCTAATGAGCTCAAAATAGTCTAAATTCGGCCACAGAAGAGAGTTAGGAAGGTTACTGTTAGACAAGGGGATGAAGGAGAAATTCAATTGGGACAATTGCAATCTCACTTACGAATGCCCAAATGATCTCGAAATACGATGATTATAGTGAGGAATGAAAGTACGCTAAAGTACCTTTCGGATGACCAAAAATTGACCCAATCCAACATCAAATGAGGGATTTATGACCGCCTCTGTTGGATCATGCAATTTGGGAAGATAAACAATTGAAATTGCAAAACGACGATCGAGGAGTTCCAACGTGCATTTGGGATATCGAACGGTCTCGAAATTACCTAATTCTGGTCTCATTTAGAAGCTTGTCAAGTTACCATTCCAATGAGCTCAACCTAGTCTAAATTCGGACACAGAAGAGAGAGTTATGAAGGTTACTGTTGGACAAGGGGATGAAGGAGAAATTCAATAGTGACGATTGCGATCCCACTTACAGATGCCCAAATGATATCGAAAATATGATGATTACAGTGAGGAATGAAAGTGCGCTAAAGTACCATTCGGATGACCAAAAATTGAGCTAATCCGACATCAAATGAAGGATTTATGACCGCCTCCATTGGATCGTGCAATTTGGGAAGATTAACAATTGAAATTGCAAAACGATGATTGAGGAGTTCCAACATGCTTTTGGGATATCGAACGGTCTAGAAATTACCCAATTCTGGTCTCATGAAAATCTTGTCAAGTTACCATTCCAATGAGCTCAAAATAGTCTAAATTCAACCACTGAAGCGAGAGTTATGATGGTTATTGTTGGACAAGGAGATGAAGGATAAATTCAGTAGTGACGACTGCGATCCCACTTCCCGATGCCCAAATGGTCTCGGAATATGACGATTGCTATCAGGAATGAAATTGTAAGGGAGTTATGAGTGCCATTGTTTGATCACGCGATTTGGAAAGATTAACAATCGAAATTGCAAAATGATGATCAAAGAGTCCCAATGTGCTTTTGGGATATCGAACGGTCTTGAAATTAACCAATTCAGGTCTCATTAAAAGCTTGTCGAGTTACCATTCCAATGCACTCAAAATAGTCTAAATTCGACCACTGAAGAGAGAGTACTGTTGGACAAGGAGATGAAGGGGAAATTCTGTACCGACGACTTCAATCCCACTTACGGATTGCCTAATGGTCTTTGAATGCTACGATTACTGTTAGGAATGAAAGTGCGCTAAAGTACCTTTCAGATGACCAAAAATCGACCCAATCCGACATCAAACGAGGGAGTTATGAGCGCCTCCATTGGATCGCTCGATTTGGAAAGATTAACAATCGAAATTGCAAAATGATGATCAAAGAGTTCCAACGTGCTTTTGGGATATCGAACAGTCTCTAAATTTCCCAATTTTGGTCTCATTTAGAAGCTTCTCTGGTTACCATTCTAATAAGCTCAAAATAGTCTAAATTCGACCACTGAAGAGAGAGTTATGAAGGTTACTGTTGGACAAGTAGAAGAAGGAGAAATTCAATTGCGACAACTGCGATCCCACTTATAGATGCGCAAATGGTCTCGGAATACAACGATTGCTATCAGGAATGAAAAGTGCGCTAAAGTACCTTTCGAATGGCCAAAAATTGACCCAATCCAACATCAAATGAGGGAGTTATGACCACCTCCGTTGGATCGAGCAATTTGGGAAGATTAACAATTGAAATTGCAAAATGACGACCGAAGAGTTCCAACATGCTTTTGGGATATCGAACGGTCTCGAAATTACCCAATTCTGGTCTCATGAAAAGCTTGTCAATTTATCATTCCAATGAGCTCAAAATAGTCTAAATTCGATCTCTGAAAAGAGAGTTATGAAGGTTATTGTTGGACAAGGAGATGAAGGAGAAATTCAGTAGCGACGACTGCAATCCCACTTACGGATGCCCAAATGGTCTCGAAATACAACGATTGCAGTCAGGAATGAAAGTGCGCTAAATTACCTTTCAGATGACCAAAAATTGACCCAATCCGACATCAAACGAGGGAGTTATGAGCGCCTCCGTTTGATCGCATGATTTGGAAAGATTAACAATTGAAATTGCAAAATGATGATCGAAGAGTTCCAACATGCTTTTGGGATCTTGAACGGTCTTGAAATTAACCAATTCTGGTCTCATTAAAAGTTTGTCAAGTTACCATTCCAATGAACTCAAAATATTCTAAATTCGACCACTGAAGGGAGAGTTATGAAGGTTACTGTTGGACAAGGAGATGAAGGAGAAATTCAGTAGCGACGACTGCGATCCCACTTACGGATGCCCAAATGGTCTCGAAATATGACGATTGCAGTCAGGAATGAAAGTGCGCTAAAGTACCTTTCAGATGATCAAAAATCAACCCAATCTAACATCAAACGAGGGAGTTATAAGCGCCTCCGTTGGATTGCGCGATTGGAAAGATTTACAATGAAATTGCAAAACGATGACCGAAGAGTTCCAACATGCTTTTGGGATATCGAACGGTCTCGAAATTACCAATTCTAGTCTCATTTAGAAACTTGTCAAGTTACCATTCTAATGAGCTTAAAATAGTCTAAAGTCGGCCATCGAAGAGAGTTATGAAGGTTACTGTTGGACAAGGAGATGAAGGAGAAATTCAGTAGCGACGACTGCGATCCCACTTACGGATGCCCAAATGGTCTCGAAATATGACGATTGCAGTCAGGAATGAAAGTGCGCTAAAGTACCTTTCAGATGACCAAAAATCAACCCAATCTAACATCAAATGAGGGAGTTATAAGCACCTCCGTTGGATTGCGCGATATGGAAAGATTTACAATGGAAATTGCAAAACGATGACCGAAGAGTTCCAGTGTGCTTTTGGGATATCAAACGGTCTCGATATTACATAATTCTAGTCTCATTTAGAAACTTGTCAAGTTACCATTCTAATGAGCTTAAAATAGTCTAAAGTCGGCCATCGAAGAGAGTTATGAAGGTTACTGTTGGACAAGGAGATGAAGGAGAAATTCAGTAGCGACGACTGCTTTCCCACTTACGGATGCCCTAATGGTCTTAGAATACGACGATTGCTGTCAGGAATGATTGTGCTTTAAAGTACCTTTCAGATGACCAAATATCGACCCAATTCGACATCAAACGAGGGAGTTATTGGTGCCTCTGTTTGATCGCGCAATTTGGAAAGATTAACAACCGAAATTGAAAAACGATAATTGAAGTGTTCCAATGTTCTTTTGGGATATTGAACAGTCTTGAAATTAACCAATTCGGGTCTCATAAAAGCTTGTCAAGTTACTATTCCAATACACTCAAAATAGTTTAAATTCGACCACTGAAGAGAGAGTTATGAAGGTTACTGTTGGACAAGGAGATGAAGGAGAAATTCAATAGCCACGACTGCGAGCCTACTTACGGATGCCTAAATGGTGTCGGAATACGACGTTTACTGTCACAAATGAATGTGCGCTAAAGTACCTTTTAGATGACCAAAAATCGCCCCAATCCGACTTCAAACGAGTGAGTTATGACTGCCTCCGTTGGATCGCGCGATTTGGAAAGATTAACAACCGAAATTGAAAAACAATGATCGAAGTGTTCCAACTTGCTTTTGGGATATCGACAGTCTCGAAATTACCCAATTCTGGTCTCATTTAGAAGCTTGGCAAGTTACCATTCTAATGATCTCAAAATAGTCTAAATTCGGCCACAGGTTATGAAGGTTATTGTTGGACAAGGGGATGAAGGAGAAATTCAATAGTGACGATTGCGATCCTACTTGCGGATGCCCAAATTATCTCGAAATACGACGATTATAGTGAGGAATGAAAGTGCGCTAAAGTACCTTTCGGATGACCAAAAATTGACCCAATCTGACATCAAATGAGGGAGTTATGACCGCCTTCGTTGGATCGTTCAATTTGGGAAGATTAACAAATGAAATTGTAAAACGACAATCGAAGAGTTCCAACTTGCTTTTGGGATATCAAACTACCTAGAAATTACCCAATTCTAGTCTCATGAAAAGCTTGTCAAGTTACCATTCCAATGAGCTCAAAATAGTCAAAATTCGACCACTGAAGCAAGATTTATGAAGGTTATTGTTGGACAAGGAGATGAAGGAGAAATTCAGTAGCGATGACTACGATCTCACTTACGGATGCCCAAATGGTCTCGAAATATGACAATTGCAGTCAGGAATGAAAGTACGCTAAAGTACCTTTCAGATGACCAAAAATTGACTCAATCCGACATCAAACGAGGGAGTTATGACCGCCTCTATTGGATCGTGCGATTTGGAATGATTAACAATTGAAATTGCAAAACGACGATCGAAGAATTCTAACGTGCATTTGGGATATCGAAGACTCTCGAAATTACTCAATTCTGGTCTCATTAAAAGCTTGTCAAGTTACCATTCCAATGATCCCAAAATAGTCTAAATTCGACCACTGAAGAGATAGTTCGATGGTTACTGTTGGACAAGGAAATGAAGGAGAAATTCAGTAACGACGACTACAATCCGTCTTACAGATGCCCAAATGGTTTCGGAATACGACAATTGCGGTCAGGAATGAAAGTGCACTAAAGTACCTTTCAGATGACCAAAAATCGACCCAATCTGACATCAAACAAGGGAGTTATGAGCGCCTCCATTGGATCGCGCAATTTGGAAAGATTTACAATTGAAATTGTAAAACAAAGATCAAAGAGTTCCAACATGCTTTTGTGATATCGAACGGTCTCAAAATTACCTAATTCTGGTCTAATTTAGAAGCTTGACTAGTTACCATTCCAATGAGCTCAAAATAGTCTAATTCGGCCACAGAAGAAAGAGTTACGGAGGTTACTGTTGGACAAGGATATGAGGAGAAATTCAGTAACGACGACTGTGATTCCTCTTACGGATGCCCAAATGGTTTCGGAATACGACGATTGCAGTTAGGAATGAAAGTGCGCTAAAGTACCTTTCAGATGATCAAAAATCGACCCAATCGAACATCAAACAAGGGAGTTATGAGCGCCTCCCTTGGATCGTGCGATTTGGAAAGATTTACAATTGAAATTGCAAAACAACGATCGAAGAGTTCCAACGTGCTTTTGGGATATCAAACGGTCTCGAAATTACCTAATTCTGGTCTCATTTAGAATCTTGTCAAGTTACCATTCAAATGAGGTTAAAATAGTCTAAATTCGGCCACAGAAGAGGGAGTTATGAAGGTTACTGTTGGACAAGGGGATGAAGGAGAAATTCAATAGTGACGATTGCGATCCTACTTACGGATGCCAAAATGATCTCGAAATACGACGATTGCAGTGAGGAATGAAAGTGTGCTAATGTACCTTTCAGATGACCAAAAATTGACCCAATCCGACATCAAATGAGGGATTTATGACCACCTCCATTGGATCGTGCAACTTGGGAAGATTAACAATTGAAATTGCAAAACGACGATCGAGGAGTTCCAATGTGCTTTTGGGACATCGAACGGTCTAGAAATTACCCAATTCTAGTCTCATGAAAATCTTGTCAAGTTACCATTCCAATGAGCTCAAAATAGTCTAAATTCGACCACTGAAGCAAGAGTTATGATGGTTATTGTTGGACAAGGAGATGAAGGAGAAATTCAGTAGCGACGACTGCGATCCCACTTAAGGAGGGCCAAATGGTCTCGGAATACGACGATTGCTGTCAGGAATGAAATTACGCTCAAGTACCTTTCAGATGACCAAATATCGACCCAATCTGACATCAAACAAGGGAGTTATGAGTGCCTCCGTTTGATCACGCGATTTGGAAAGATTAATAATCGAAATTGCAAAATGATGATCAAAGAGTTCCAACGTGCTTTTGGGATATCAAAAGGTCTTGAAATTAATCAATTCAGGAATGAAAGTGCACTAAAGTACCTTTCAGATGACAAAAAATTGACCCAATCGGACATCAAACAAGGGAGTTATGAGCGCCTCCGTTGGATAACGCGATTTGGAAAGATTTACAATTGAAATTGTAAAACGACGATCGAAGAGTTCCAACGTGCTTTTGGGATATCCAACGGTCTCAAAATTACCTAATTCTGGTCTAATTTAGAATCTTGTCAAGTTACCATTCCAATGAGCTTAAAATAGTCTAAATTCGTCCACAGAAGAGGGAGTTATGAAGGTTACTGTTGGACAAGGGGATGAAGGAGAAATTCAATACTGATGATTGCGATCCCACTTACGGATGCCCAAATGATCTTGAAATACGACGATTACAGTGAGGAATGAAAGTGCGCTAAAGTACCTTTCGCATGACAAAAAATTGACCCAATTCGACATCAAATGAGGGAGTTATGACCACCTCCGTTGGATCATTCAATTTGGGAAGATTAACAATTGAAATTGTAAAACGACGATCGAAGAGTTCCAACATGCTTTTGGGATATTGAACTGTCTAGAAATTACCCAATTCTGGTCTCATGAAAAGCTTGTCAAGTTACCATTCCAATGAGCTGCAAATAGTCTAAATTCGACCATTGAAGCGAGAGTTATGAAGGTTATTGTTGGACAAGGAGATGAAGGAGAAATTCAGTAGCAACGACTGCGATCCCACTTACGGATGCCCAAATGGTCTCGAAATACGACAATTACTGTCAGGAATGAAAGTACCCTAAAGTACCTTTCAGATGACCAAAAATTGACCCAATCTGACATCAAACGAGGGAGTTTTAAACGCCTCTATTGGATCGTACGATTTGGAATGATTAACAATTGAAATTGCAAAACGACGATCGAAGAATTCTAACGTGCATTTGGGATATCGAAGACTCTCGAAATTACCCAATTCTGGTCTCATTAAAAGCTTGTCAAGTTTCCATTCCAATGAGCCCAAAATAGTCTAAATTCGACCACTGAAGAGATAGTTTGATGGTTACTGTTGGACAAGGAGATGAAGGAGAAATTCAGTGGCGGCGACTACGATCAAACTTACGGATGCCCAAATGGTTTTGGAATACGACAATTGCAGTCAGGAATGAAAGTGCGCTAAAGTACCTTTCAGATGACCAAAAATTGACCCAAACTAACATTAAACAAGGGAGTTAAGAGCACCTCCATTTGATCGCACGATTTGGGAAGATTAACAATCAAAATTGTAAAATGATGGTCGAAGAGTTCCAACGTACTTTTGGGATATCGAACGGTCTTGAAATTAACCAATTCTGGTCGCATTAAAAGCTTGTCATGTTACCATTCCAATGCGCTCAAAATTGTCTAAATTCGACCACTGAAGAGAGAGTTATGAAGGTTACTGTTGGACAAGGAGAAGAAGGAGAGATTCAGTTGCGACAAGTGCGATCCCACTTACGGATGCCCAAATGGTCACGGAATACGACGATTGCTGTCAGGAATGAAAGTGCGCTAAAGTACCTTTCTGATGACCAAAAATCGACCCAATCCGACATCAAATGAGGGAGTTATGAGCGGCTCCTTTGGATCGCGCGATTTGCAAAGATTAACAATTGAAATTACAAAATGATGATTGAAGAGTTCTAATGTACTTTTGAGATACCGAACGGTCTCGAAATTACCCAATTCTAGTCTCATTTAGAAGCTTCTCAAGTTACCATTCCAATGGGCTCAAAATAGTCTAAATCCGACCACTAAAGAGAGAGTTATGAAGATTACTGTTGGACAAGGTGATGAAGGAGAAATTCAGTATCTACGACTGCGATCCCACTTACAGATGCCCAAATGGTTCGGAATATGACGGTTGCTGTCAGGAATGAAAGTGCGCTAAAGTACCTTTCAGATGACCAAAAAGTACCCCAATCCGACATCAAATGAGGGAGTTATGACCGCCTCAATAGGATCGCACGATTTGGAAAGATTAACAACCGAAATTGAAAAACGATGATCGAAGAGTTCAACTTGCTTTTGGGATATCGACAGTCTCGAAATTACCCAATTCTGGTCTCATTTAGAAGCTTGGCAAGTTACCATTCTAATGAGCTCAAAATAGTCTAAATTCGGCCACAGAAGAGAGAGTTATGAAGGTTATTGTTGGACAAGGGGATGAAGGAGAAATTCAATAGTGACGATTGCGATCCCACTTACAGATGCCCAAATGATCTCAAAATACGATGATTACAGTGAGGAATGAAAGTGCGCTAAAGTACCTTTCGGATGACCAAAAATTGAGCTAATCCGACATCAAATGAGGGATTTATGACCGCCTCCGTTGGATCGTGCAATTTGGGAAGATTAACAATTGAAATTGCAAAACGACGATTGAGGAGTTCCAACATGCTTTTGGGATATCGAACGGTCTAGAAATTACCCAATTGTGGTCTCATGAAAATCTTGTCAAGTTACCATTTCAATGAGCTCAAAATAGTCAAAATTCGACCACTGAAGCGAGAGTTATGATGGTTATTGTTGGACAAGGAGATGAAGGAGAAATTCAGTAGCGATGACTGCAATCCCACTTACCGATGCCCAAATGGTCTCGGAATACGATGATTGCTGTCAGGAATGAAATTGCAAGGGAGTTATGAGTGCCACTGTTTGATCGCGCGATTTGGAAAGATTAACAATCGAAATTGCAAAATGATGATCAATCCCAATGTGCTTTTGGGATATCGAACGGTCTTGAAATTAACCAATTCAGGTCTCATTAAAAGCTTGTCGAGTTACCATTCCAATGCACTCAAAATAGTCTAAATTCGACCACTGAAGAGACCGAAAGGAGAGAAGGAGAAATTTATGCGAGGTTCTGATCCCACTTTGGATTGCCTAAGGAGATGAAGGGGAAATGAAAGCGCTAAAGTACCTTCAGATGACAAAAATCTTGATCCCATCAAACGAGGGAGTTATGAGCGCCTCCATTGGATCGCTCGATTTGGAAAGTTTAACAATCGAAATTGCAAAATGATGATCAAAGAGTTCCAATGTGCTTTTGGGATATCGAATAGTCTCGAAATTACCCAATTCTAGTCTCATTTAGAAGCTTCTGTGGTTACCATTTTCTGGTCTCATTTAGAAGCTTGTCAAGTCACCATTCCAACGAGCTCAAAATAGTCTAAATTTGACCACTAAAGAGAGAATAATGTTGTTTATCGTTGCACAAGGGGATGAAGGAGAAAATCAAAAGTGATGATTACGATCCCACTTACGGATGCCCAAATGATCTCGA
This sequence comes from Magnolia changhungtana, assembly GCA_030180095.1. Classification (NCBI taxonomy): domain Eukaryota; kingdom Viridiplantae; phylum Streptophyta; class Magnoliopsida; order Magnoliales; family Magnoliaceae; genus Magnolia; species Magnolia changhungtana. The sequence goes on from JASAUF010000022.1 coordinate 60,574, forward strand.
AATACGGTGATTACAGTCAGGAATGAAAGTGCGCTAAAGTACCTTTCGGATGACCAAAAATTGACCCAATCCGACATCAAATGAGGGAGTTATGACCGCCTCCGTTGGATCGAGCTATTTGGGAAGATTAACAATTGAAATTGCAAAATGACGATCGAAGAGTTCCAACGTGATTTTGGGATATCGAACAGTCTCGAAATTACCCAATTCTGGTCTCATGAAAAGCTTGTCAATTTATAATTCCAATGAGCTCAAAATAGTCTAAATTTGATCTCTGAAAAGAGAGTTATGAAGGTTATTGTTGGGCAAGGAGATGAAGTAGAAATTCAGTAGCGACGACTGCAATCCCACTTACGGATGCCCAAATGGTCTCGAAATACGACAATTACAGTCAGGAATGAAAGTGCGCTAAATTACCTTTCAGATGACCAAAAATCGACCCAATCCGACATCAAACAAGGGAGTTATGTGCGCCTCCGTTTAATCGAACGATTTGGAAAGATTAACAATTGAAATTGTAAAATGATGATCGAAGAGTTCCAACATGCTTTTGGGATCTCAAACGGTCTTGAAATTAACAATTCTAGTCTCATTAAAAGCTTGTCAAGTTACCATTCCAATGAGCTCAAAATATTCTAAATTCGACCACTGAAGGGAGAGTTATGATTGGACAAGGAGATGAAGGAGAAATTCAGTAGCGACGACTGGGATCCCACTTACGGATGCCCAAATGATTTCAGAATATGATGATTGCGGTCAGGAATGAAAGTGCGCTAAAGTACCTTTCAGATGACCAAAAATCAACCCAATCTAACATCAAACGAGGGAGTTATAAGCGCCTCCGTTGGATCGCGCGATATGGAAAGATTTACAATGGAAATTGTAAAACGACGACCGAAGAGTTCCAACTTGCTTTTGGGATATCGAACGGTCTTGAAATTACCTAATTCTAGTCTCACTTAGAAGCTTGTCAAGTTACCATTCTAATGAGCTTAAAATAGTCTAAAGTCGGCCACCGAAGAGAAAGTTATGAAGGTTACTGTTGGACAAGGAGATGAAGGAGAAATTCAGTAGCGACGAATGCTTTCCCACTTACGGATACCCTAATGGTCTCAGAATATGACGATTGCTATTAGGATGAAAGTACGCTAAAGTACCTTTCAGATGACCAAATATCAACCCAATCCGACATCAAACGAGGGAGTTATTGGTGCCTCTGTTTGATCGCGCAATTTAGAAAGATTAACAACCGAAATTGAAAAACGATAATTGAAGTGTTCCAATGTTCTTTTGGGATATTGAACGGTCTTGAAATTAGCTAATTTTGGTCTCATAAAAGCTTGTCAAGTTACCATTCCAATACACTCAAAATAGTCTAAATTCGACCACTGAAGAGAGAGTTATGAAGGTTACTGTTGGACAAGGAGATGAAGGAGAAATTCATTAGCGACGACTGCGGGCCCACTTACGGATGCCTAAATGGTGTTGGAATATGACGTTTACTCTCACGAATGAATGTGCGCTAAAGTACCTTTCAGATGACCAAAAATTGCCCCAATCTGACGTCAAACGAGGGAGTTATGACTACCTCCGTTTGATCGCACGATTTGGAAAGATTAACAAATGAAATTGAAAAACAATGATCGAAGTGTTCCAACCTGCTTTTGGGATATCGACAGTCTCGAAATTACCCAATTCTGGTCTCATTTAGAAGCTTGGCAAGTTACCATTCCAATGAGCTCAAAATAGTCTAAATTCGGCCACAGAAGAGAGAGTTATGAAGGTTATTGTTGGACAAGGGGATGAAGGAGAAATTCAATAGTGACGATTGTGATCCCACTTGCGGATGCCCAAATTATCTCGAAATACGACGATTACAGTGAGGAATGAAAGTGCGCTAAAGTACCTTTCGGATGACTAAAAATTGACCCAATCCGACATCAAATGAGGGAGTTATGACCACCTTCGTTTGATCGTTCAATTTGGGAAGATTAACAAATGAAATTGTAAAACGACGATCGAAGAGTTCCAACATGCTTTTGGGATATCAAACTGTCTAGAAATTACCCAATTCTGGTCTCATGAAAAGCTTGTCAAGTTACCATTCCAATGAGCTCAAAATAGTGTAAATTCGACCACTGAAGCGAGAGTTATGAAGGTTATTGTTGGACAAGGAGATGAAGGAGAAATTCAGTAGCGACGACTACGATCCCACTTACGGATGCCCAAATGGTCTCGAAATTTGACAATTGCAGTCAAGAATGAAAGCACGCTAAAGTACCTTTCAGATGACCAAAAATTGACCCAATCCGACATCAAACGAGGGAGTTATGACCGCCTCCATTGGATCATGCGATTTGGAAAGATTAACAATTGAAATTGCAAAACGACGATCGAAGAATTCTAACGTGCATTTGGGATATCGAAGACTCTCGAAATTACCCAATTCTGGTCTCATTAAAAGCTTGTCAAGTTACCATTCCAATGATCCCAAAATAGTCTAAATTATCGAAGTGATATGATGGTTCTTGTTGGACAAGGAGATGAAGGAGTGATATTACGGATGATGGTTTTGAATTGACAAGGAGATGAAGGAGAAATTCAATCGACATCAAACAAGGGAGTTATGAGCGCCTCCATTGGATCGCGCAATTTGGAAAGATTTACAATGAAAATTGCAAAACAAGCGATGACTGCGATCCGTATTACGGATGCCCAAATGGTTTTGGAATATGACAATTGTGGTCAGGAATGAAAGTGCACTAAAGTACCTTTCAGATGACTAAAAATCGACCCAATCTGACATCAAACAAGGGAGTTATGAGCGCCTCCATTGGATCGCGCAATTTGGAAAGATTTACAATGAAAATTGCAAAACAAAGATCGAAGAGTTCCAACGTGCTTTTGTGATATCAAACGGTCTCAAAATTACCTAACTCTGGTCTAATTTAGAAGCTTAACTAGTTACCATTCCAATGAGCTCAAAATAGTCTAAATTCAGCCACAGAAGAAAGAGTTATGGAGGTTACTGTTGGACAAGGATATGAGGAGAAATTCAGTAGCGACGACTGCGATCCCTCTTACGGATGCCCGAATGGTTTCGGAATACGACGATTGTAGTCAGGAATGAAAGTGCGCTAAAGTACCTTTCAGATGACCAAAAATTGACCCAATCGGACATCAAACAAGGGAGTTATGAGCGCCTCCGTTGGATCGCACATTTGAAAAGATTTACAATTAAAATTGCAAAACAACGATCGAAGAGTTCCAACGTGCTTTTGGGAATTCGAACAGTCTCGAAATTACCTAATTCTGGTCTCATGTAGAATCTTGTCAAGTTACCATTCCAATGAGGTTTAAATAGTCTAAATTCGGCCACAGAAGAGGGAGTTATGAAGGTTACTGTTGGACAAGGGGATGAAGGAGAAATTCAATAGTGACGATTGCGATCCCACTTACGGATGCAAAAATGATCTCGAAATACGACGATTGCAGTGAGGAATGAAAGTGTGCTAATGTACCTTTCAGATGACCAAAAATTGAGCCAATCCGACATCAAATGAGGGATTTATGACCACCTCCGTTGGATCGTGCAATTTGGGAAGATTAACAATTGAAATTGCAAAACGACGATCGAGGAGTTCCAACGTGCTTTTGGGACATCGAACGGTCTAGAAATTATCCAATTCTAGTCTCATGAAAATCTTGTCAAGTTACCATTCCAATGAGCTCAAAATAGTCTAAATTCGACCACTGAAGCGAGAGTTATGATGGTTATTGTTGGACAAGGAGATGAAAGAGAAATTCAGTAGCGACGACTGCGATCCCACTTACGGATGCCCAAATGGTCTCGGAATACGACGATTGCTGTCAGGAATGAAATTACGCTCAAGTACCTTTCAGATGACCAATATCGACCCAATCTGACATCAAATATGGGAGTTATGAGTGCCTTCGTTTGATCGCGCGATTTGGAAAGATTAATAATCGAAATTGCAAAATGATGATCAAATAGTTCCAACGTGCTTTTGGGATATCGAAAGGTCTTGAAATTAACCAATTCAGGAATGAAAGTGCGCTTAAGTACCTTTCAGATGTCCAAAAATCGACCCAATCGGACATCAAACAAGGGAGTTATGAGCGCCTCCGTTGGATTGCGCGATTTGGAAAGATTTACAATTGAAATTGCAAAACGACAATCGAAGAGTTCCAACGTGCTTTTGGGATATCGAACGGTCTCGAAATTACCTAATTCTGGTCTCATTTAGAATCTTGTCAAGTTACCATTCCAATGAGCCTAAAATAGTCTAAATTCGGCAACAGAAGAGGGAGTTATGAAGCTTACTGTTGGACAAGGGGATGAAGGAGAAATTTAATACTGACGATTGCGATCCCACTTACGGATGCCCAAATGATCTCGAAATACGATGATTACAGTGAGGAATGAAAGTGCGCTAAAGTACCTTTCGCATGACAAAAAATTGACCCAATTCGACATCAAATGAGGGAGTTATGACCACCTCCATTGGATCGTTCAATTTGGGAAGATTAACAATTGAAATTGTAAAACGACGATCGAAGAGTTCCAACACGCTTTTGGGATATCGACCTGTCTAGAAATTACCCAATTCTAGTCTCATGAAAAGCTTGTCAAGTTACCATTCCAATGAGCTCCAGATAGTCTAAATTCGACCACTGAAGCGAGAGTTATGAAGGTTATTGTTGGACAAGGAGATGAAGGAGAAATTCAGTAGCAACAACTGTGATCCCACTTACGGATGCCCAAATGGTCTCGAAATATGACAATTATAGTCAGGAATGAAAGTACGCTAAAGTACCTTTCAGATGACTAAAAATTGACCCAATTTGCCATCAAACGAGGGAGTTTTAACCGCCTCTGTTGGATCGTGCGATTTGGAATGATTAATAATTGAAATTGCAAAACGACGATTGAAGAATTCTAACGTGCATTTGGGATATCGAAGACTCTCGAAATTACCCAATTCTGGTCTCATTAAAAGCTTGTCAAGTTTCCATTCCAATGAGCCCAAAATAGTCTAAATTCGACCACTGAAGAGATAGTTTGATGGTTACTGTTGGACATGGAGATGATGGAGAAATTCAGTAGCAACAACTCTGATCAGACTTACGGATGCCCAAATGGTTTCAGAATGCGACAATTGCAGTCAGGAATGAAAGTGCGCTAAAGTACCTTTTAGATGACCAAAAATTGACCCAATCTAACTTCAAACAAGGGAGTTAAGAGCACCTCTGTTTGATCGCATGATTTGGGAAGATTAACAATCGAAATTGCAAAATGATGGTCGAAGAGTTCCAACGTACTTTTGGGATATCGAACGGTCTTGAAATTAACCAATTCTGGTCTCATTAAAAGCTTGTTGAGTTACCATTCCAATGCACTCGAAATAGTCTAAATTGGACCACTGAAGAGAGAGTTATGAAGGTTATTGTTAGACAAGGAGATGAAGGAGAAATTCAGTACTGACGACTGCGATCCCACTTACGGATGCCCAAATGGTCTTTGAATACTACGATTGCTGTCCGGAATGAAAGTGCACAAAAGTACGTTTCAGATGAACAAAAATCGACCCAATCCGACATCAAACGAGGGAGTTATGAGCAGCTCCTTTAGATCGCGCGATTTGCAAAGATTAACAATCGAAATTACAAAATGATGATTAAAGAGTTCCAATGTACTTTTGAGATACCGAACGGTCTCAAAATTACCCAATTCTAGTCTCATTTAGAAGCTTCTCAAGTTACCATTCCAATGAGCTCAAAATAGTCTAAATTCGACCACTGAAGAGAGAGTTATGAAGGTTATTGCTGGACAAGGAGATGAAGGATAAATTCAATAGCAACGACTTCGATCCCATTTACGGATCCCTAAATGGTCTCAGAATACGACGATTGCTGTCAGGAATGAAAGTGCGCTAAAGTACCTTTAAGATGACCAAATATCGACCCAATCCGACATCAAACGAGGGAGTTATGAGCGCCTCAGTTTGATCGTGCGATTTCGAAAGATTAACAATCGAAATTGTAAAATGATGATCAAAGAGTTCCAACGTACTTTTGGGATATCGAACGGTCTTGAAATTAACCAATTCTGGTCTCATTAAAAGCTTGTTGAGTTACCATTCAAATGCACTCAAAATAGTCTAAATTGGACCACTGAAGAGAGAGTTATGAAGGTTACCGTTGGACAAGGAGATGAAGGAGAAATTCAGTACTGACGACTACGATCCCACTTACGGATGCCCAAATGGTCTTTGAATACTACGATTGTTGTCCGGAATGAAAGTGCACAAAAGTACCTTTCAAATGACCAAAAATTGACCCAATCCGACATCAAATGAGGGAGTTATGATCACCTCCGTGGGATTGCCCAATTTAGAAAGATTAATAATCGAAATTGCAAAATGATGATTAAAGAGTTCCAAAGTGCTTTTCGGATATCGAACAATCTCCAAATTACCCAATTCTGGTCTCATTTAGAAGCTTGTCAAGTTAACATTCCAAAGAGCTCAAAATAGTCTAAATTCGACCAATGAAGAGAGAGTTATGAAGGTTACTGTTGGACAAGGAGAAGAAGAAGAAATTTAGTTACGACAACTGTGATCCCACTTACGGATGCCCAAATGGTCTCAGAATACGATGATTGCTGTCATGAATGAAAGTGCACTAAAGTACCTTTTAGATGACCAAAAATGGACCCAATCCGATATCAAACGAGGGAGTTATGAGCGCCTCCGTTGGATCACGCGATTTGGAAAGATTAACAATCGAAATTGTAAAATGAGGATCGAAGAGTTCCAACGTGCTTTTGGGATATCGAACGGTCTCAAAACTACCCAATTCTGGTCTCATTTAGAAGCTTCTCAAGTTACCATTCCAATGAGCTCAAAATAGTCTAAATTCGACCACTGAAGAGAGAGTTATGAAGGTTACTGTTGACAAGGAGATGAAATAGAAATTCAGTAGCGATGACTTCGATCCGACTTACGGATCCTCAAATGGTCTCGGAATACGACGATTGTTGTCAGGAATGAAAGTATGCTAAAGTACCTTTCAGATGACCAAATATCGACCCAATCCGACAACAAACGAGGTAGTTATGATCGCCTCCGTTTAATCACGCGATTTGTAAAGATTAACAATCGAAATTGGAAAATGATGATCGAAGAGTTCCAAAGTGCTTTTGGGATATCAAACGGTCTTGAAACTAACCAATTCTGGTCTCATTAAAAGCTTGTCAAGTTACCATTCCAATGCACTCAAAATAGTCTAAATTGGACCGCTGAAGAGAGAGTTATGAAGGTTACTGTTGGACAAGGAGATGAAGGAGAAATTCAGTACCGACGACTGCGATCCCACTCACGGATGCCCAAATGGTCTTTGAATACTACGATTACTGTCAGGAATGAAAGTGCACACAAGTACCTTTCAGATGACCAAAAATGGACCTAATCCGACATCAAACGAGGGAGTTATGAGCACCTCCGTGGGATCGCCGAATTTGTAAAGATTAATAATCGAAATTGCAAAATGACATTAAAGAGTTCCAACATGCTTTTGGGATATCAAATAGTCTCAAAATTACCCAATTCTGGTCTCATTTAGAAGCTTGTCAAGTTACCATTCCAATAGCTTAAAATAGTCTAAATTCGACCACTGAAGAGAGAGTTATGAAGGTTACTATTAGACAAGGAGAAGAAGGAGAAATTCAGTTGCAACAACTGCGATCCCACTTACGGATGCCCAAATGGTCTCGGAATACAACGATTGCAGTCAGGAATGAAAGTGCGCTAAAGTACCTTTCAGATGACCAAAAATTGACCCAATCTGACATCAAAATGGGGAGTTATGAGAGCCTCTGTTGGATTGCGCGATTTGGGAAGATTAACCATTGAAATTGCAAAATGACTACTGAAGAGTTCCAATGTGCTTTAATGATATCGAACGGTCTCGAAATTACCCAATTCTGGTCACATTAAAAGCTTGTCAAGTTACCATTCCAATGAGCTCAAAATAGTCTAAATTTGAGCACTGAAGAGAGAGTTATGAAGGTTACTGTTGGACAAGGAGATGAAGGAAAAATTCAGTAGCGACGACTGCGATCCCACTTACGGATGCCCAAATGGTCTCAAAATACGATGATTGCAATCAGGAATGAAAGTGCGCTAAAATACCTTTCAGATGACCAAAAATCAACACAATCTGACAACAAACGAGGGAGTTATGAGTGCCTACGTTGTATCACACGATTTGGAAAGATTAACGATTGAAATTGCAAAATGACGATCGAAGAGTTCCAACGTGCATTTGGGATATCGAAGACTCTCGAAATTACCCAATTCTAGTCTCAGTAAAAGCTTGTCAAGTTACCATTCCAATGACCTCAAAATAGCCTAAATTCGACCACTAGAGAGATAGATTGAAGGTTACTTACTGTTGGACAAGGAGATGAAGGATAAATACAGTAGCGACGCATGCAATCCCACTTACGGATGCCCGAATGGTGTGGGAATATGACAATTATTGTCAGGAATGAAAGTGTGCTAAAGTACCTTTCAGATGACCAAAAATTGAGCCACTCTGACATCAAACGATGGAGTTATGAGCGCCTCCGTTGGATCGCGTGATTTGGAAAGATAAAAATTGAAATTGCTAAATGACGATCGAAGAGTTCCAAGGTGCTTTTGGGATATCGAACGGTCTCGAAATTACCCAATTCTGGTCTCATTTAGAAGCTTGTCAAGTTACCATTCCAATGAGCTCAAAATAGTCTAAATTCGGCCACAGAAGAGAGATTTATGAAGGTTACTGTTGGACAAGGAGATTGAGAAGAAATTCAGTAGCGACGACTGCGATCCCACTTACGGATGCCCAAATGGTCTCGGAAGACGATGGTTGCTGTCAGGAATGAAATTGCGCTCAAGTACCTTTCAGATGACCAAATATCGACCCAATCCGACATCAAACAAGGGAGTTATGAATGCCTCCTTTTGATCGCGCGATTTGGAAAGATTAACAATCGAAAATGCAAAATGATGATTAAAGAGTTCCAACGTGCTATTGGGATATCGAACGGTCTTGAAATTAACCAATTCAGCTCTCATTAAAAGCTTGTCGAGTTACCATTCCAATGCACTCAAAATAGTCTATATTTGACCACTGAAGAGAGAGTTATGAGGTTACTGTTGGACAAGGAGATGAAGGAGAAATTCAGTACTGACAACTGCGATCCCACTTACGGATTTCCAAATGGTCTTTAAATGCTATGATTGCTGTCAGGAATGAAAGTGCGCTAAAGTACCTTTCAGATGACCAAAAATCGACCCAATCTGACATCGAACGAGGGAGTTATGAGCGCCTCCGTTGGATCGCTCGATTTGGAAAGATTAACAATCGAAATTGCAAAATGATGATCAAAGAGTTCCAACGTGCTATTGGGATATCGAACAGTCTCAACATTACCCAATTCTAGTCTCATTTAGAAGCTTCTCTAGTTACCATTCTAATAAGCTCAAAATAGTCTAAATTCGACCACTGAAGAGAGAGTTATGAAGGTTACTGTAGGACAAGGAGAAGAAGGAGAAATTCAGTTGCAACAACTGTGATCCCACTTACGGATGCCCAAATGGTCATGGAATACGACGATTGCTCTCAGGAATGAAAGTGCGCTAAAGTACCTTTCAGATGACCAAAAATTGACCCAATCTGACATTAAACGAGGGAGTTATGAGCGGCTACTTTGGATCGCGCGATTTGCAAAGCTTAACAATCGAAATTGCAAAATGATGATCGAAGAGTTCCAACGTACTTTTGAGATACCGAACCGTCTCGAAATTACCCAATTCTATTCTCATTTAGAAGCTTCTCAGGTTACCATTCTAATGAGCTCAAAATAGTCTAAATTCGACAACTAAAGAGAGAGTTATGAAGGTTACTGTTGGACAAGTTGATGAAGGAGAAATTCAGTAGCTACGACTGTGATCCCACTTACGAATGACCAAATGGTTCGTAATACGACAATTGCTGTCAGGAATGAAAGTGCGCTAAAGTACCTTTCAGATGACCAAAAATTACCCCAATCTGACATCAAACGAGGGAGTTATGATCGCCTCCGTAGGATCGCACGATTTGGAAAGATTAACAACCGAAATTGAAAAACGATGATCGAAGAGTTCAACGTACTTTTGGGATATCGACGGTCTCGAAATTACCCAATTCTGGTCTCATTTAGAAGCTTGTCAAGTCACCATTCCAATGAGCTCAAAATAGTCTAAATTCGGCCACAGAACAGAGAGTTATGAAGGTTACTGTTGGACAAGGGGATGAAGGAGAAATTCAATAGGGACGATTGCGATCCCACTTACGGATGCCCAAATGATCTCGAAATACGACGATTACAGTGAGGAATGAAAGTGCACTAAAGTACCTTTCGGATGGCCAAAAATTGACCCAATCCGACATCAAATGAGGGATTTATGACCACCTCCATTGGATCATGCAATTTGGGAAGATTAACAATAGAAATTGCAAAACGACGATCGAGGAGTTCCAACGTGCTTTTGGGATATCGAACGGTCTAGAAATTACCCAATTCTAGTCTCATGAAAATCTTGTCAAGTTACCATTCCAATGAGCTCAAAATAGTCTAAATTCGACCACTGAAGCGAGAGTTATGATGGTTATTGTTGGACAATGAGATGAAGGAGAAATTCAGTAGCGACGATTGCGATCCTACTTAGGGATTCCCAAATGGTCTCAAAATATGACGATTGTAGTCAGGAATGAAAGTGCGCTAAAGTACCTTTCAAATGACCAAAAATTGACCCACTCTGACATCAAATGATGGAGTTATGAGCACCTCCGTTGGATCGCGTAATTTGAAAAGATAAAAATTAAAATTGTTAAATGACAATCGAAGAGTTCCAATATGCTTTTGGGATATCTAACGGTCTTGAAATTACCCAATTCTAGTCTCATTTAGAAGCTTCTCAAGTTACCATTCCAATGAGCTCAAAATAGTCTAAATTCGACCACTGAAGAGAGAGTTATGAAGGTTACAATTGGACAAGGAGATGAAGTAGAAATTCAGTAGCGACGACTTTGATCCCACTTACGGATCCCTAAATGGTCTCGGAATACGACGATTGCTGTCAGGAATGAAAGTGTGTTAAAGTACCTTTAAGATGACCAAATATCGACCCAATCCGACATCAAACGAGGGAGTTATGAGCGCCTCCGTTTGATCGTGCGATTTCGAAAGATTAACAATCGAAATTGCAAAATGATGATCAAAGAGTTCCAACGTACTTTTGGGATATCGAACGATCTTGAAATTAACCAATTCTGGTCTCATTAAAAGCTTGCAGAGTCACCATTCCAATGCGCTCAAAATAGTCTAAATTGGACCACTGAAGAGAGATTTATGAAGGTTACCGTTAGACAAGGAGAAGAAGGAGAGATTCAGTTGCGACAACTACGATCCCACTTACGGATGCCTAAATGGTCACAGAATACGACGATTACTGTCAGGAATGAAAGTGCGCTAAAGTACCTTTCAGATGAACAAAAATCGACCCAATCCGACATCAAACGAGGGAGTCATGAGCACCTCCGTGGGATCGCCCAATTTAGAAAGATTAATAATCGAAATTGTAAAATGATGATTAAAGAGTTCCAAAGTGCTTTTGGGATATCGAACAATCTGAAAATTACCCAATTCTGGTCTCATTTAGAAGCTTGTCAAGTTACCATTCCAATGAGCTCAAAATAGTCTAAATTCGACCACTGAAGAGAGAGTTATGAAGGTTACTGTTGGACAAGGAGAAGAAGAAGAAATTCAGTTGCGACAACTGTGATCCCACTTACAAATGCCCAAATGGTCTCGGAATACGACGATTGTTATCATGAATGAAAGTGTGCTAAAGTACCTTTCAGATGACCAAAAATGGACCCAATCCGATATCAAATGAGGGAGTTATGAGCGCCTCCGTTGGATCGTGCGATTTGGAAAGATTAACAATCAAAATTGTAAAATGAGGATCGAAGAGTTCCAACGTGCTTTTGGGATATCGAACGGTCTCAAAACTACCCAATTCTGGTCTCATTTAGAAGCTTCTCAAGTTACCATTCCAATGAGCTCAAAATAGTCTAAATTTGACCACTGAAGAGAGAGTTATGAAGGTTACTGTTGGACAAGGAGATGAAGGAGAAATTCAGTAGCAATGACTTCAGTCCCACTTACGGATACCCAAATGGTCTCGGAATACGATGATTGCTGTCAGGAATAAAAGTACGGTAAAGTACCTTTCAGATGACCAAATATTGACCCAATCCGACATCAAACGAGGGAGTTATGAGCGCCTCCGTTTAATCGCGCGATTTGTAAAGATTAACAATCGAAATTCGAAAATGATGATCAAAGAGTTCCAAAGTGCTTTTGGGATATCGAACGGTCTTGAAATTAACCAATTCTGGTCTCATTAAAAGATTTTCAAGTTACCATTCCAATGCGCTCCAAATCGTCTAAATTGGACCACTAAAGAGAGAGTTATGAAGGTTACTGTTGGACAAGGAGAAGAAGGAGAAATTCAGTTGTAACAACTGCGATCCCACTTACGGATGCCCAAATGGTCTCAGAATACGATGATTGCAGTCAGGAATGAAAGTGCGCTAAAGTACCTTTCAGATGACCAAAATTCGGCCCAATTCGACATCAAAATAGGGAGTTATGAGAGCCTCTGTTGGATCGTGCGATTTGGGAAGATTAACCATTGAAATTGTAAAACGACGATTGAAGAGTTCCAACTTGCTTTTGGGATATCGAACGGTCTCGAAATTACCCAATTCTGGCCACATTAAAAGCTTGTCAAGTTACCATTCCAATGAGCTCAAAATAGTCTAAATTTGAGCACTGAAGGGAGAGTTATGAAGGTTACTATTGGACAAGGAGATGAAGGAGAAATTCAGTAGCGACGACTGCGATCCCACTTACGGATGCCCAAATGGTCTCAAAATACAACGATTGCTGTTAGGAATGAAAGTACGCTAAAGTACCTTTCAGATGACCAAAAATCGCCCCAATCTGACATCAAACGAGGGAGTTATGAGCGCCTCCGTTGTATCACGGGATTTGGAAAGATTAAAGATTGAAATTGCAAAACGACGATCGAAGAGTTCCAACGTGCATTTGGGATATCGAAGACTCTTGAAATTACCCAATTCTAGTCTCAGTAAAAGCTTGTCAAGTTACCATTCCAATGAGCTCAAAATAGCCTAAATTCGACCACTAGAGAGATAGATTGAAGGTTATTGTTGGACAAGGAGATGAAGGAGAAATACAATAGCGACGCATGCAATCCCACTTACGGATGCCCAAATGGTGTTGGAATATGACAATTGTTGTCAGGAATGAAAGTGTGCTAAAGTACCTTTCAGATGACCAAAAATTGACCCACTCCGACATCAAACGATGGAGTTATGAGCACCTCCATTGGATCGCGCGATTTGGAAAGATAAAAATTGAAATTGCTAAATAACAATCGAAGAGTTCCAAGGTGCTTTTGAGATATCGAACAGTCTCGAAATTACCCAATCTGGTCTCATTTAGAAGCTTGTCAAGTTACCATTCCAATGAGCTCAAAATAGTCTAAATTCGGCCACAGAAGAGAGATTTATGAAGGTTACTGTTGGACAAGGAGATTGAGGAGAAATTCAATAGCGACGGCTGCGATCCCTCTTACGGATGCCCAAATGGTCTCGGAATACGATGATTGCTGTCAGGAATGAAATTGCGCTTAAAATAGTCTAATTTCTACCTCTGAAGAGAGAGTTATGAAGGTTACTGTAGGACGAGGAGAAGAAGGAAAAATTCAGTTGCGACAACTGCGATCCCACTTACGGATGCCCAAATGGTCTCGGAATACAACGATTGCTGTCAGGAATGAAAGTGTGCTAAAGTACCTTCAGATGACCAAAACTCGCCCCAATCCGACATCAAATGAGGGAGTTATGAGCGCCTCCGTTGGATCGCCCGATTTGGAAAGATTAACAACCGAAATTGAAAAATGATGATCGAAGAGTTCTGTTTCGACAAGGAAACAAGTGTATTTGATTTGGGGGAATTATCTTATTCAAATATAACAATGGAAAAGTATAAAGACAATCATCACACTTTATTGATTTTGAATTTATTTACATCCTCTCTATATCCCTTGATTATAAGATAGATTACTCAAGATTGAAGATTTATTCCAAGTGCAATAGTTATGATTCAATATAAATTTCAGCAGCACTTCGGCGCTATTTCGGTCATCTCCCAATACTTAGGAGGAATTACTGAATTGATCAGTTAATCTTCTTGGAGATAGAAATTCCGGTAGCACTCCGTTAGCTTCTTCAGTCATCTCCCAATACTTAGGAGGAATATTGAATTTATCAACTGATCTCTCCTTTCAAAGAAGATTTGAAGACTCAGCAAAACTCCTGCACCAAGCTAGTTGACTGACCTTTTACGCGACCCGCGCAACTGGTAATGTAGTTACGCGGTTCGCTCAAAGGATATTCTGGTTGCGCGGTCCGCACAACTGATCGTTTTCTCTCTCTCTTCTACCTTTAGTTGCTTTGCTTCGGTTTCTGAAATATTTCAATCCCCAAATGAGAGGAGAGCGGGGTATTTATAGGCCCTTCACACGTGTCAATGATCTTCGTTGATTGCGCGATCAGCGTAATTTCTTAATTGCGCGATCCGCTCAACTGTCACCCTTGTTCCGCGACCCGCGCAACTGTTACTCTTGTTCTGCGACCTGCACAACTATTGTCTCAGCTATGGGACTTGCACCATTGTATCAATTAGTTGCGCGGGGTCGGGTAACTACATCACTTGGTTGCATGATCCGCGCAAGTGACTTCTCGGTTGCGCGATCTGCGCATTCTTGTCTTCCTCCAGTATTTCCCCTTGAATGTCAATCTTTCCTTTTTCATGACTATCATTTTTTTATGCTCCAACAGATGCCCCCTTGATCCATTCTTTGTTTCATCAGATCAAAGAATCAGGATCAACTTACACTAAATTTCCTTCGTAATTTTCAACTGGTTGCGCGACCTGCGGAACCGACACCCGAGGACCGTACTTGGCCGTGTTGTCTACAAATAGTGAAACTTCTCATTTTCTTCTATCTTCAAATTTCTGCAGCAAAGCCCTTGTGAAATTTTTCGCTACCCGCACAACTGATCACTGTTGCGCGACTCGCGCAACGACTTTTCGTCGCGCAAGGCTTTTAAGCCGTTACGCTGTCCGCGCAACACACCTCCGTTGGATCATTCAATTTGGGAAGATTAACAATTTAAATTTTAAAACGACGATCGAAGAGTTCCAACGTGCTTTTGGGATATCGAACGGTCTAGAAATTACCCAATTCTGGTCTCATGAAAAGCTTGTCAAGCTACCATTCCAATGAGCTCAAAATAGTCTAAATTCGACCACTGAAGCGAGAGTTATGAAGGTTATTGTTGAACAAGGAGATGAAGGAGAAATTCAGTAGCGACGACTGCGATCCCACTTACGGATGCCCAAATGGTCTCGAAATATGACAATTGCAGTCAGGAATAAAAGTACGCTAAAGTACCTTTCAGATGACCAAAAATCGACCCAGTCCAACATCAAACGAGGGAGTTATGACCGCCTCCATTGGATCGTGCGATTTGGAAAGATTAACAATTGAAATTGCAAAATGACGATCGAAGAATTATAACGTGCATTTGGGATATCGAAGACTCTAGAAATTAACCAATTCTGGTCTCATTAAAAGCTTGTCAAGTTACCATTCTAATGATCCCAAAATAATCTAAATTCGACTACTAAAGAGATAGTTTGATGGTTACTGTTGGACAAGGAGATGAAGGAGAAATTTAGTAGCGACGACTGCGATCCCACTTACGGATGCCCAAATGGTTTCGAATATGACGATTGCAGTCAGGAATGAAAGTGCGCTAAAGTACCATTCAGATGACCAAAAATCAACCCAATCTGACATCAAACAAGGGAGTTATGAGCGCCTCCGTTGGATTGCACAATTTGGAAAGATTTACAATTGAAATTGCAAAACAACGATCGAAGAGTTCCAACGTGCTTTTGTGATATCGAACGATCTCAAAATTACCTAATTCTGGTCTAATTTAGAAGCTTGTCAAGTTACCATTCCAATGAGCTCAAAATAGTCTAAATTTGGCCACAGAAGAAAGATTATGAAGGTTACTGTTGGACAAGGATATGAGGAGAAATTCAGTAGTGACGACTGCGATCTCTTTTACGGATGCCCAAATGGTTTCTGAATACGATGATTGCAGTCAGAAATGAAAGTGCTCTAAAGTACCATTCAGATGACCAAAAATTGACCCAATCGGACATCAAACAAGGGAGTTATGAGCGCCTCCGTTGGATTGCGCGATTTGGAAAGATTTACAATTGAAATTTCAAAACGACGATTGAAGAGTTCCAACATGCTTTTGGGATATCGAACGGTCTCAAAATTACCTAATTCTGGTCTCATTTAGAAGCTTGTTAAGTTACCATTCCAATAAGCTCAAAATAGTCTAAATTTAGCCACATAAGAGAGAGTTATGAGGGTTACTGTTGGACAAGGGGATGAAGGAGAAATTCAATAGTAACGATTGCGATCCCACTTACGGATGCCCAAATAATCTCGAAATACAACGATTCGAGTGAGGAATGAAAGTGCACTAAAGTTACCTTTCGGATGACCAAAAATTGACCCAATTCGAGATCAAATGAGGGAGTTAAGAATGCCTCTGTTGGATCGTTCAATTTGGGAAGATTAACAATTGAAATTCTAAAACGATAATTGAAGAGTTACAACGTGCTTTTGGGATATCGAATGGTCTAGAAATTACCCAATTCTGATGTCATGAAAAGCTTGTCAAGTTACCATTCCAATGAGCTCAAAATAGTCTAAATTCGACCACTGAAGTGAGAGTTATGAAGGTTATTGTTGGACAAGAAGATGAAGGAGAAATTCAGTAGCGACGACTGCGATCCCACTTACGGATGCCCAAATGGTCTCAAAATACGACAATTGCAGTCAGGAATGAAAGTACGCTAAAGTACCTTTCAGATGAACAAAAATTGACCCAATCTGACATCAAACGAGGGAGTTATGACCACCTCCATTGGATTGTATGATTTGGAAAGATTAACAATTGAAATTTCAAAACGATGATCGAAGAATTCTAACGTGCATTTGGGATATCGAAGACTCTTGAAATTACCCAATCCTGGTTTCATTAAAAGCTTGTCGAGTTACCATTCCAATGAGCCCAAAATAATCTAAATTCGACCGCTGAAGAGATATTTTGATGGTTACTATTGGACAAGGAGATGAAGGAGAAATTCAGTAGCGACGACTGCGATCCCACTTACGGAAGCCCAAATGGTCTTAGAATACGACGATTGCAGTCAGGAATGAAAGTGCGCTAAAGTACCTTTCAGATGACCAAATATCGACCCAATCGAACAAGGGAGTTATGAGCACCTCCATTTGATCCCGCGATTTTTGAAGATTAACAATCAAAATTGCAAAATGATGGTCGAAGAGTTCCAACGTACTTTTGGGATATCGAACGGTCTTGAAATTAACCAATTCTGGTCTGATTAAAAGCTTGTCAAGTTATCATTCCAATGCGCTCAAAATTGTCTAAATTCGACTATTGGAGAGAGAGTTATGAAGGTTACTGTTGGACAAGGAGAAGAAGGAGAGATTCAGTTGCGACAACTGCGATCCCACTTATGGATGCCCAAATGGTCTCGGAATACGACAATTGCTATCAGGAATGAAAGTGAGCTAAAGTACCTTTCAGATGAGTAAAAATTGACCCAATCCGACATCAAATGAGGGAGTTATGAGCGGCTCCTTTGGATCACGCGATTTGGAAAGATTAACAATCGAAATTGCAAAATGATGTTCGAAGAGTTCCAACATACTTTTGAATATCGAACGGTCTCTAAATTACCCAATTCTGATCTCATTTAGAAGCTTCTCAAGTTACCATTCCAATGAGCTCAAAATAGTCTAAATTTGACTACTGAAGAAAGAGTTATGAAGGTTACTGTTGGACAAGGTGATGAAGGAGAAATTCGGTAGCTACGACTGCGATCCCACTTACGGATGCCCAAATGGTGTCGGAATACGACAATTCCTGTCAGGAATGAAAGTATGCTAAAGTACCTTTTAGATGACCAAAAATTGCCCCAATTCGACATCAAACAAGGGAGTTATGACCGCCTTCGTAGGATCGCATGATTTGGAAAGATTAACAACTGAAATTGAAAAATGATGATCGAAGAGTTCAATGTGCTTTTCGGATATCGACGGTCTCGAAATTAACCAATTCTAGTCTCATTTAGAAGCTTGTCAAGTCACCATTCCAATGAGCTCAAAATAGTCTAAATTCGACCACTGAAGAGAGAGTTATGAAGGTTACTGTTGGACAAGGGGATGAAGGAGATATTCAATAGTGACGATTGCGATCTCACTTACGGATGCCCAAATGATCTCGAAATAAGATGGTTACAGTGAGGAATGAAAGTGTGCTAAAGTACCTTTCGGATGACCAAAAATTGACCCAATCCGAAATCAAATGAGGGATTTATGACCGCCTTCGTTGGATCGTGCAATTTTGGAAGATTAACAATTGAAATTACAAAACAACGATCGAGGAGTTCCAACGTGCTTTTGGGATATTAACGGCCTCGAAATTAACGTGCTTTTGGGATATTAACAGTGAGGAATGAAAGTGCGCTAAAGTACCTTTTAGATGACCAAAAATTGACCAAATCTGACATCAAATAAGGGAGTTATGAGCGCCTCCATTAGATCGCGCGATTTGGAAAGATTTACAATTGAAATTGTAAAGCGACAATCGAAGAGTTCCAACGTGCTTTTAGAATATCGAACAGTCTCAAAATTACCTAATTCTGGTCTCATTTAGAAGCTCATCAAGTTACCATTCCAATGAGCTCAAAATAGTCTAAATTCGGCAACTGAAGAGAGAGTTATGAAGGTTACTGTTGGACAAGGAGATAAAGGAGAAATTTAGTACCGCCGACTGCGATCACACTTGCGGATGCCCAAATGGTCTCTCGGAATACGACGATTGCTATCAAGAATGAAACTGCGCTAAATTACCTTTCAGATGACCAAATATCGACCCAATCTGACATCAAACAAGGGAGTTATGAGAGCCTCTGTTTGATTGCGCGATTTGGAAAGATTAGCTATCGAAATTGCAAAATGATGGTCGAAGAGTTCCAACGAGCTTTTGGAACCAATTCTGCTCTCATTAAAAGCTTGTCAAGTTACCATTCCAATGCGCTCAAAATAGTCTAAATTAGACCATTGAAGAGAGAGTTATGAATTTTACTGTTGGACAAGGAGATGAATGAGAAATTCAATAGCGGCAATTGCAATCCCACTTACGGAAGCCCCAATGGGCTCAGAATACTACGATTACAGTCAGGAATGAAAGGGTGCTAAAGTACCTTTCAGATGTCCAAAAATTAACCCAATCTGACATCAAACAAGGGAGTTATGAGCGGCTCCGTTGGATCGCCCAATTTGGAAAGATTAATAATCGAAATTACAAAATGATGATCGAAGAGTTCTAACGTGCTTTTGGGATACTGAACAGACACGAAATTACCCAATTCTAGTCTCATTTAGAAGCTTCTCAAGTTACCATTCCAATGAGCTCAAAATAGTCTAAATTCGACCACTGAAGAGAGAGTTATAAAGGTTACTGTTGGACAAGGTGATGAAGGAGAAATTCAGTAGCTACGACTGCGATCCCACTTACAGATGCCCAAATGGTGTCGCAATACGACGATTGTTATCAGGAATGAAAGTGCACTAAAGTACCTTTTAGATGACAAAAAAATGCCCCAATCCGACATCAAACGAGGGAGTTATGACTGCCTCCGTAGGATCGCACAATATGGAAAGATTAACAACCGAAATTGAAAAACGATGATCGAAAAGTTCCAACGTGCTTTTGGGATATCGACGGTCTCAAAATTACCCAATTCTAGTCTCATTTAGAAGCTTGTCAAGTCACCATTCCAATGAGCTCAAAATAGTCTAAATTCGACCACTAAAGAGAGAGTTATGATGTTTATTATTGCACGAGGAGATGAAGGAGAAATTCAGTAGTGACGACTGCGATCCCACTTACGGATGCCCAAATGGTCTCAGAATACGACGATTGCAGTCAGGAATGAAAGTGCGCTAAAGTACCTTTCAGATGACCAAAAATTGACCCAATCTGACATCAAATGAGGGAGTTATGAGCGGCTCCATTGGATTGCGTGATTTGGAAAGATTAACAATCGAAATTGTAAAATGATGATCGAAGAGTTCCGACGTGCTTTTGGGATCGAACGGTCTCGAAATTACCTAATTATGGTCTCATTTAGAAGCTTGTCAAGTTACCATTCCAATGAGCTCAAAATAGTCTAAATTTGACCACTGAAGAGAGAGTTATGAAGGTTACTATTGGACAAGGTGATGATGGAGAAATTCATTAGCGCACGATGCGATACCACTTATGAATGCCCAAATGGTGTCGGAATACGACCAATGCAAATGGGAATGAAAGTGCGCTAAAGTACCTTTCAGATGACCAATAATTACCCAATCCGGCATCAAACGAGGGAGTTATGACCGCCTACGTAGGATCACGCGATTTGGAAAGATTAACAACCGAAATTGAAAAATGATGATCGCAGAGTTCAACTTGCTTTTGGGATATCGATGGTCTCGAAATTACCCAATTCTGTCTCATTTAAAAGCTTGTCAAGTCACCATTCCAATGAGCTCAAAATAGTCTAAATTCGACCACTAAAGAGAGAGTTATGATGCTTATTGTTGCACAAGGGGATGAAGGAGAAATTCAATAGTGATGATTGCGATCCCACCTACGGATGCCCAAATGATCTCGAAATACGACAATTACAGTGAGGAATGAAAGTGCGCTAAAGTACCTTTCAGATGACCAAAAATTGACCCAATCCGACATCAAATGAAGGAGTTATGACCGCCTCCGTTGGATCGTGTAATTTGGGAAGATTAACAATCAAAATTGCAAAATGACGATCGAAGAGTTCCAACATACTTTTGGGATATCGAACGATCAAGAAATTACCCAATTCTGGTCTCATGAAAAGCTTGTCAAGTTACCATTCCAATGAGCTCAAAATAGTCTAAATTCGACCACTGAAGAGAGAGTTATGAAGGTTACTTTTGGACAAGGTGATGAAGGAGAAAGTAAGTAGCTACGACTGTGATCCCACTTACGGATGCCCAAATGGTCTGGAAATACGACGAATGCAGTCAGGAATGAAAGTGCGCTAAAGTACCTTTCAGATGACCAAAAATCGACCCAATCCAACATCAAGGGAGTTATGAGCGCTTCCGTTGGATCATGCAATTTGGAAAGATTAACAATTGAAATTGCAAAACGACGATCGAAGAGTTCCAACGTGCATTTGGGATATCAAAGACTCTCGAAATTACCCAATTCTGGTCTCATTAAAAGCTTGTTAAGTTACCATTCCAATGAGCTCAAAATAGTCTAAATTCGACCACTGAAGAGATAGTTAGATGGATACTGTTGGACACGAAGATGAAGGAGAAATTCAGTACCGAAGACTGTGATCCCACTTACGGATGCCCCAATGGTTTCGGAATACGACGAGTGTAGTCAGGAATGAAAGTGCGCTAAAGTACCTTTCAGATAACCAAAAATTGACCAAATCTGACATCAAATAAGGGAGTTATGAGCACCTCCATTGGATCGCGTAATTTGAAAAGATTTACAATTGAAATTGCAAAACGACGATCGAAGAGTTCCAACGTGATTTTGGGATATCGAACAGTCTCAAAATTACCTAATTCTCTCATTTAGAAGCTTGTCAAGTTACCTTTCCAATGAGCTCAAAATAGTCCACCACTTGAAAGAGAGTTATGCGGATGCTTGTTGGACAAGGGGATGAGAAATTCTGATGATTGCGAATATACGGATGCCCAAATGGTCTCGGAATACGATGATTAGAGTGAGGAATAAAAGTGCGCTAAAGTACCTTTCGGATGACAAAAATATGACCCAATCGACATCAAAACGAGGGAGTTATGAGCGCCTCCGTTGGATCGTGCGATTTGGAAAGATTAACAATCGAAATTGCAAAACGATGATCGAAGAGTTCAAACATGCTTTTGGGATATCGAACGGTCTTGAAATTAACCAATTCTGGTCTCATTAAAAGCTTGTCAAGTTACCATTCCAATGCGATCAAAATAGTCTAAATTCGACCACTTTGAAGAGAGTTATGAAGGTTACTATTGTTGGACAAGGAGAAGAAGGAGAAATTTAGATGACAAGACAATGCGATCCCACTTACGGATGCCAAATGGTCTCGGAATATGACGATTGCTATCAGGAATGAAAGTGCTCTAAAGTACCATTCAGATGAGCAAAAAATTGACCCAATCCGACATCAAACGAGGGAGTTATGAGCATCTCCGTTGGATCGACCGATTTGGAAAGATCAACAATCCAAATTGCAAAATGATGATCGAAGAGTTCCAACGTGCTTTTGGGATATCGAACGGTCTCGAAATTACCCAATTCTGGTCTCATTTAGAAGCTTGTCAAGTTACCATTCCAATGAGCTCAAAATAGTCTAAATTCCACCACTGAAGAGAGAGTTATAAAGGTTACTGTTGGATAAGGTGATGAAAGAGAAATTCAAGCTAGCATTGACATGCGATCCACTTACGGATGCCCAAATGGTCTCGAAAATGATGATTGCTGTCAGGAATGAAAGTGCGCTAAAGTACCTTTTAGATGACCAAAAATTGACCCAATCCGACATCAAACGAGGGAGTTATGACCGCCTCCATAGGATCGCGCGATGTGGAAAGATTAACAACCGAAATTGAAAAATGATGATCGAAGAGTTCCAACGTGCTTTTGGGATATCGATGGTCTCGAAATTACCCAATTCTACTCTCATTTAGAAGCTTGTCAAGTCACCATTCCAATGAGCTCAAAATAGTCTAAATTTGACCACTAAAGAGAGAGTTATGATGTTTATTGTTGCACAAGGAGATGAAGGAGAAATTCAGTAGCGACAACTGCGATCCCACTTACGGATGCCCAAATGGTCTCGAAATACGACGATTGTAGTCAGGAATGAAAGTGCGCTAAAGTACCTTTCAGATGACTAAAAGTTTACCCAATCCAACATCAAATGACCAAAAGTTATGAGCACCGTGGGATGGCCCAATTTGAAAAGATTAACAATCGAAATTGCATAATGATGATTCAAGAGTTCCAATGTGCTTTTGGGATATCGAACAGTCTCGAAATGCCCCAATTCTGGTCTCATTTAGAAGCTTATCAAGTTACCATTCCAATGAGTTCAAAATAGTCTAAATTCGGACACAGAAGAGAGAGCTATGAAGGTTACTGTTGGAGAAGGAGATGAAGGAGAAATTCAGTAGCGATGACTGCGATCCCACTTACGGATGCCCAAATGGTCTTTGAATACTATGATTGCTGTCAGGAATGAAAGTCCACTAAAGTACCTTTCAGATAACCAAAAATTGACCCAATCGACATCAAATGAGGGAGTTATGAGCACCTCCGTTGGATTGCCCGATTTGGAAAGATTAACAATTGAAATTGCAAAATGACGATCAAGAGTTCTAACGTGTTTTGGGATATCGAAGCGGTCTCAAAATTACCCAATTTGGTCTCATTTAGAAGCTTGTCAAGTTACCATTCCAATAGCTCAAAATAGTCTAAATTCGACCCTTCGAAAGAGAGAGTTATGAAGGTTATTGTTGGACAAGGAGAAGAAGGAAAATTCAGATAGCGAACTTGCGATCCCACTTACGGATGCCCAAATGGTCTCGGAATACGACGATTGCTGTCATGAATGAAAGTGCGCTAAACTACCTTTCAGATGACCAAAAATCGACCCAATCCAACATCAAACGAGGGAGTTATGAGTGGCTCCGTTGGATAGCGCGATTTGGAAAGATTAATAATCGAAATTGCAAAATGATGATCGAAGAGTTCCAACGTGCATTTGGGATACTGAACGGTCTCAAAATTACCCAATTCTGGTCTCATTTATAAGCTTCTCAAGTTACCATTCCAATGATCTCAAAATAGTCTAAATTCAACCACTGAAGAGAGACTTATGAAGGTTTCTGTCGGACAAGGAAATGAAGGGGAAATTCAGTAGTGACGACTGCAATCCAACTTACGGATGCCCAAATGGTGTCGGAATATGACGATTGCTTTCAGGATGAAAGTGCGCTTAAGTACCTTTCAGATGACCAAAAATCACCGCAATCCGACATCAAACGAGGGAGTTATGACCGTCTCAGTAGGATTACGCGAATGGAAAGATTACAACTGAAATTGAAAAACGATGATCGAAGAGTTCCAACGTGCTTTTAGGATATCGACGGTCTCAAAATTACCCAATTTTGCTCTCATTTAGAAGCTTGTCAAGTTACCATTCCAATGAGCTCAAAATAGTCTAAATTCGACCACTAAAGAGAGAGTTATGATGTTTATTGTTGCACAAGGGGATGAATGAGAATTTTAATAGTGATGATTGCGATCCCACTTATTGATGCCCAAATGATCTCAAAATATGACGATTACATTAAGGAATGAAAGTGCGCTAAAGTACCTTTTGGATGACCAAAAATTGACCCAATCTGACATCAAATGAGAGAGTTATGACCGCCTCCGTTGGATCGTCCAATTTGGGAAGATTAAGAATTGAAATTGCTTCTGGTCTCATTTAGAAGCTTGTCAAGTTACCATTACAATGAGCTCAAAATGTATAAATTCGGACACAGAAGAGAGAGTTATGAAGGTTACTATTGGACAAGGAGATGAAGGAGAAATTCAGTAGTGATGACTGTGATCCCACTTTTGGATGCCAAATGGTGTCGGAATACGATGATTGTTGTCAGGAATGAAGGTGCTCTAAAGTACCTTTCAGATGACCAAATATCGACCCGAGTGCCTCCGTTTAATCGCGCGATTTGGAAAGATTAATAATTAAAATTGCAAATTGATGATCGAAGAGTTCCAACGTGCTTTTGGGATATCGAACAGTTTTGAAATTAACTGATTCTGGTCTCATTAAAAGCTTGTCAAGTTACCATTCCAATGCGCTCAAAATAGTCTAAATTTGACCACTGAAGAGAGAGTTATTTGGGTAAGGAGATGAAGAAGAAATTCAGTACCGACGACTACGATCCTACTTACGGATGCTCAAATGGTCTTTGAATACTACGATTGCTGTCAGGAATGAAAGTGCGCTAAAGTACCTTTCAGATGACCAAAAATTGACCCAATCCGACATCAAATGAGGGAGTTATGAGCACCTCCGTGGGATCGCCCAATTTGGAGAGATTAACAATCAAAATTGCATAATGATGATTAAAGAGTTCCAACGTGCTTTTGGGATATGGAACAGTCTCGAAATTACCCAATTCTGGTCTCATTTAGAAGCTTGTCAAGTTACCATTCCAATGAACTCAAAATAGTCTAAATTTGACCACTGAAGAGAGAGTTATGAAGGTTACCGTTGGACAAGGTGATGAAGGAGAAATTCAGTAGCTACAACTGCGATTTCACTTACGGATTCCCAAATGGTGTCGGAATACGACGATTGCTGTTAGGAATGAAAGTGCGCTAAAGTACCTTTCAGATAACCAAAAATTGACCCAATCCGACATCAAATGAGGGAGTTATGAGCACCTCCATAGGATCGTGTGATTTGGAAAGATTAACAATTGAAATTGCAAAACAACAAATGAAGAGTTCCAACGTGCATTTGGGATATCGAAGACTCTCGAAATTACCCAATTCTAGTCTCATTGAAAGCTTGTCAAGTTACCATTTCAATGAACTCAAAATAGACTAAATTCGACCACTGAAAAGATAGTTTGATGGTTATTGTTGGACAAGGAGATGAAGGAGAAATTCAGTACCGAAGACTGCGATCCCACTTACGGATGCCCAAATGGTTTTGGAATACGACGATTGCAGTCAGGAATGAAAGTGCGCTAAAGTACCTTTTAGATGACCAAAAATTGACCAAATCTGACATCAAATAAGGGAGTTATGAGTGCCTCCATTAGATCACGCGATTTGGAAAGATTTACAATTGAAATTGTAAAACGACAATTGAAGAGTTCCAACGTGCTTTTAGAATATCGAACAGTCTCGAAATTACCTAATTCTGGTCTCATTTAGAAGCTCATCAAGTTACCATTCCAATGAGCTCAAAATAGTCTAAATTCGGCAACTGAAGAGAGAGTTATGAAGGTTACTGTTGGACAAGGAGATAAAGGAGAAATTTAGTATTGCCAACTGCGATCCCACTTGCGAATGCCCAAATGGTCTCTCGAAACACGACGATTGCTATCAAGAATGAAACTGCGCTAAATTACCTTTCAGATGACCAAATATCGACCCAATCCGACATCAAACGAGGGAGTTATGAGAGCCTCTGTTTGATTGCGCGATTTGGAAAGATTAGCTATCGAAATTGCAAAATGATGGTCGAAGAGTTCCAACGAGCTTTTGGAACCAATTCTGCTCTCATTAAAAGCTTGTCAAGTTACCATTCCAATGCGCTCAAAATAGTCTAAATTAGACCACTGAAGAGAGAGTTATGAAGGTTACTGTTGGACAAAGAGAAGAAGGAGAGATTCAGTTGCGACAACTGCAATCCCACTTACGGATGCCCAAATGGTCTCAGAATATGACAATTGCTGTTAGGAATGAAAGTGCGCTAAAGTACCTTTCAGATGACCAAAAATTGACCCAATCTGACATCAAACAAGGGAGTTATGAGCGGCTCCGTTGGATCGCCCGATTTGGAAAGATTAACAATCGAAATTGCAAAATGATGATCGAAGAGTTCCAACGTGCTTTTGGGATACTGAACAGTCTCGAAATTACCCAATTCTAGTCTCATTTAGAAGCTTCTCAAGTTACCATTCCAATGAGCTCAAAATAGTCTAAATTTGACCACTGAAGAGAGAGTTATAAAGGTTACTGTTGCCCAAATGGTGTCGCAATACGACGATTGTTATCAGGAATGAAAGTGCACTAAAGTACCTTTTAGATGACAAAAAATTGCCCCAATCCGACATCAAACGAGGGAGTTATGACTGCCTCCGTAGGATCGCACAATATGGAAAGATTAACAACCGAAATTGAAAAACGATGATCGAAAAGTTCCAACGTGCTTTTGGGATATCGACGGTCTCGAAATTACCCAATTCTAGTCTCATTTAGAAGCTTGTCAAGTCACCATTCCAATGAGCTCAAAATAGTCTAAATTCGACCACTAAAGAGAGAGTTATGATGTTTATTATTGCACGAGGAGATGAAGGAGAAATTCAGTAGTGACGACTGCGATCCCACTTACGGATGCCCAAATGGTCTCGAAATACGATGATTGCAGTCAAGAATGAAAGTGCGCTAAAGTACCTTTCAGATGACCAAAAATCGACCCAATCTGACATCAAATGAGGGAGTTATGAGCGGCTCCATTGGATTCGCGATTTGGAAAGATTAACAATCGAAATTGTAAAATGATGATTGAAGAGCTCCAACGTGCTTTTGGGATACCGAACGGTCTCGAAATTACCCAATTATGGTCTCATTTAGAAGCTTCTGAAGTTACCATTCCAATGAGCTCAAAATAGTCTAAATTCGACCACTGAAGAGAGAGTTATGAAGGTTACTATTGGACGAGATGATGATGGAGAAATTCATTAGCTACGACTGCGATACCACTTACGAATGCCCAAATGGTGTCGGAATACGACCAATGCAGTCAGGAATGAAAGTACGCTAAAGTACCTTTCAGATGACCAATAATTACCCCAATCCGGCATCAAACGAGGGAGTTATGACCGCCTACGTAGGATCGCGCGATTTGGAAAGATTAACAACCGAAATTGAAAAATGATGATCGTAGAGTTCAACTTGCTTTGGGATATCGATGGTCTCGAAATTACCCAATTCTGTCTCATTTAGGAGCTTGTCAAGTCACCATTCCAATGAGCTCAAGATAGTCTAAATTCGACCACTAAAGAGAGAGTTATGATGTTTATTGTTGCACAAGGGGATGAAGGAGAAATTCAATAGTGACGATTGCGATCCCACTTACGGATGCCTAAATGATCTCAAAATACGACAATTACAGTGAGGAATGAAAGTGCGCTAAAGTACCTTTCAGATGACCAAAAATTGACCTAATCCGACATCAAATGAAGGAGTTATGACCGCCTCCGTTGGATCGTGTAATTTGGGAAGATTAACAATCAAAATTGCAAAATGACGATCGAAGAGTTCCAACATACTTTTGGGATATCGAACGATCAAGAAATTACCCAATTCTGGTCTCATGAAAAGCTTGTCAAGTTACCATTCCAATGAGCTCAAAATAGTCTAAATTCGACCACTGAAGAGAGAGTTATGAAGGTTACTTTTGGACAAGGTGATGAAGGAGAAAGTAAGTAGCTACGACTGTGATCCCACTTACGGATGCCCAAATGGTCGGAAATACGACGATGCGAAGTCAGGAATGAAAGTGCGCTAAAGTACCTTTTCAGATGACCAAAAATCGACCCAATCAACATCAAATAAAGGGAGTTATGAGCGCTCTCAGTTGGATCATGCAATTTGGAAAGATTAACAATTGAAATTGCAAAACAACGATCGAAGAGTTCCAACGTGCATTTGGGATATCGAAGACTCTCGAAATTACCCAATTTTGGTCTCATTAAAAGCTTGTCAAGTTACCATTCCAATGAGCTCAAAATATCTAAATTTGACCACTTGAAGAGATAGTTAGATGATGGATACTTGTTGGACAAGGAGATGAAGGAGAAATTCAAGATGAAGATTGCGATCCCACTTACGGATGCCTAAATGGTTTGGAATACGACGAGTGTAGTCAGGAATGAAAGTGCGCTAAAGTACCTTTCAGATGACCAAAAATTGACCAAATCTGACATCAAATAAGGGAGTTATGAGCACCTCCATTGGATCGCGCGATTTGAAAAGATTTACAATTGAAATTGCAAAACGACGATCGAAGAGTTCCAACGTGATTTTGGGATATCGAACAGTCTCGAAATTACCGAAGACTATGATCCCACTTGCGGATGCCCAAATGGTCTCGGAATATGACGATTGTTATCAGGAATAAAAGTACGCTAAATTACCTTTCAGATGACCAAATATCGACCCAATCTGACATCAAACGAGGGAGTTATGAGCGCCTCCGTTTGATTGCGCGATTTGGAAAGATTAGCAATCGAAATTGCAAAATGATGGTCGAAGAGTTCCAACGAGCTTTAGGGATATCGAACGATCTTAAAATTAACCAATTCTGCTCTCATTAAAAGCTTTTTAAGTTACCATTCCAATGCGCTCAAAATAGTCTAAATTCGACCACTGAAGAGAGAGTTATGAAGGTTACTGTTGGACAAAGAGAAGAAGCAGAGATTCAGTTGTGACAACTGTGATCCCACTTACGGATGCCAAATGGTCTCGGAATACGACGATTGCTGTCAGGAATGAAAGTGCGCTAAAGTACCATTCAGATGAGCAAAAAATTGACCCAATCCGACATCAAACGAGGGATTTATGAGCGGCTCCGTTGGATCGCCCGATTTGGAAAGATTAACAATCTAAATTGCAAAATGATGATCGAAGAGTTCCAACGTGCTTTTGGGATACCGAACGGTCTCGAAATTACCCAATTCTGGTCTCATTTAGAAGCTTCTCAAGTTACCATTCCAATGAGCTCAAAATAGTCTAAATTCGACCACTGAAGAGAGATTATAAAGGTTACTGTTGGATAAGGTGATGAAAGAGAAATTCAATAGCTACGACTGCGATCCACAGATCCCCAAATGGTGTCGGAATATGATGATTGCTATCAGGAATGAAAGTGCGCTAAAGTACCTTTTAGATGACCAAAAATTGCCCCAATCCGACATCAAACGAGGGAGTTATGACCGCCTCCATAGGATCGCGTGATGTGGAAAGATTAACAACCGAAAATGAAAAATGATGATCGAAGAGTTCCAACGTGCTTTTGGGATATCGATGGTCTCGAAATTACCCAATTCTGGTCTCATTTAGAACCTTGTCAAGTTACCATTCCAATGAGCTCAAAATTGTCTTAATTCGACCACTAAAGAGAGAGTTATGAAGGTTACCGTTGGAAAAGGAGATGAAGGAGAAATCCAGTAGCGACAACTTTGATCCCAGTTACGGATGCCCAAATGGTCTCGAAATACGATGATTGGAGTCAGGAATGAAAGTGCGCTAAATACCTTTCAGATGACCAAAAATCGACCCAATCCGACATCAAATGACCAAAAGTTATGAGCACCTCCGTGGGATGGCCCAATTTGAAAAGATTAACAATCGAAATTGCATAATGATGATTCAAGAGTTCCAACGTGCTTTTGGGATATCGAACGGTCTCGAAATGCCCCAATTCTGGTCTCATTTAGAAGCTTATCAAGTTACCATTCCAATGAGTTCAAAATAGTCTAAATTGACCCCGAAGAGAGAGTTATGAAGGTTATTGTTGGAGAAGGAGATGAAGGAGAAATTCAAGAGCGATGATCGCGATCCCACTTACGGATGCCCAAATGGTCTTTGAATACTATGATTCTTTGTCAGAATGAAAGTCCACTAAAGTACCTTTCAGATGACCAAAAATTGACCCAATCTGACATCAAATGAGGGAGTTATGAGCACCTCCGTGGGATCGCCCAATTTGGAAAGATTAACAATCGAAATTGCAAAATGACGATTCAAGAGTTCCAACGTGCTTTTGGGATATCGAACAGTCTCAAAATTACCCAATTCTGGTCTCATTTAGAAGCTTGTCAAGTTACCATTCCAATAGCTCAAAATAGCCTAAATTCGACCACTGAAGAGAGAGTTATGAAGGTTATTGTTGGACAAGGAGAAGAAGGAAAAATTCAGTTGCGAGAACTGCGATCCCACTTACGGATGCCCAAATGATCTCGGAATACGACGATTGCTATCATGAATGAAAGTGTGCTAAAGTACATTTCAGATGACCAAAAATCGACCCAATCCAACATCAAACGAGGGAGTTATGAGCGACTCCGTTGGATGGCGCGATTTGGAAAGATTAATAATCGAAATTGTAAAATGATGATCGAAGATTTCCAACGTGCATTTGGGATACTGAACGGTCTCAAAATTACCCAATTCTGGTCTCATTTATAAGCTTCTCAAGTTACCATTCCAATGAGCTCAAAATAGTCTAAATTCAACCACTGAAGAGAGACTTATGAAGGTTTCTGTCGGACAAGGAAATGAAGGGGAAATTCAGTAGTGACGACTGCAATCCAACTTACGGATGCCCAAATGGTGTCGGAATACGACAATTGCTTTCAGGATGAAAGTGCGCTAAAGTACCTTTCAAATGACCAAAAATCACCGCAATCCGACATCAAACGAGGGAGTTATGACCGTCTTAGTAGGATTGCGCGAAATTGAAAGATTACAACTGAAATTGAAAAATGATGATCGAAGAGTTCCAACGTGCTTTTGGGATATCGACAGTCTCAAAATTACCCAATTTTGCTCTCATTTAGAAGCTTGTCAAGTTACCATTCCAATGAGCTCAAAATAGTCTAAATTCGACCACCAAAGAGAGAGTTATGATGTTTATTGTTGCACAAGGGGATGAATGAGAATTTTAATAGTGATGATTGCGATCCCACTTATGGATGCCCAAATGATCTCAAAATATGACGATTACATTAAGGAATGAAAGTGCGCTAAAGTACCTTTCGGATGACCAAAAATTGACCCAATCTGACATCAAATGAGAGAGTTATGACCGCCTCCGTTGGATCGTCCAATTTGGGAAGATTAAGAATTAAAATTGCAAAACAACAATCGAAGAGTTCCAACGTGCTTTTGGGATATCGACCGGTCTAGAAATTACTCAATTCTGGTCTCATGAAAAGCTAGTCAAGTTACCATTCCAATGAGCTCAAAATAGTCTAAATTCGACCACTGACGCGAGAGTTATGAAGGTTATCATTGGACAAGGAGATAAAGGGGAAATTCAGTAGCGACAACAGCGATCCCACTTATGGATGCCCAAATGGTCTCGAAATACGATGATTGCAGTCAGGAATGAAAGTGCGCTAAAGTACCTTTCAGATGACCATATATCGACCCAATCCGACATCAAACGAGGGAGTTATGAGCGCCTCCATTTAATCGCGCGATTTGGAAAGATTAACAATCGAAATTGCAAAATGATGATCGAAGAGTTCCAACGTGCTTTTGGGATATCGACCGGTCTTAAAAATAACCAATTCTGGTCTCATTAAAACTTTCTCAAGTTACCATTCCAATGCGCTCAAAATAGTCTAAATTCGACCACTGAAGAGAGAGTTACGAAGGTTACTGATGGACAAGGAGATGAAAGAGAAATTCAGTAGCGATGACTACGATCCCACTTATGGATGCCCAAATGGTCTTTGAATACTATGATTGCTGTCAGAAATGAAACTGCGCAAAGTACCTTTCATATGACCAAAAATTGACCCAACCAATTTCAAACGAGAGAGTTATGAGCACCTCCGTGGGATCGCCCAATTTGGAAAGATTAACAATTGAAATTGTAAAATGACAATTAAAGAGTTCCAACATGCTTTTGGGATATCGAACAGTCTCGAAATTACCCAATTCTGGTCTCATTTAGAAGCTTGTCAAGTTACCATTCCAATGAGCTCAAAATAGTCTAAATTCGACCACTGAAGAGAGAGTTATGAAGGTTACCGTTGGACAAGGTGATGAAGGAGAAATTTAGTAGCTACAACTGCGATTTCACTTACGGATTCCCAAATGGTGTCGGAATACGACGATTGCTGTCAAGAACGAAAGTGCGCTAAAGTACCTTTCAGATAACCAAAAATTGCCCCAATCCGACATTAAACGAGGGAATTATGACCGCCTTCGTAGGATCGCGTGATTTGGAAAGATTAACAACCAAAATTGAAAAACAATGATCGAAGAGTTCAACGTGCTTTTGGGATTTCGACGGTCTCGAAATTACCCAATTTTGGTCTCGTTTAGAAGCTTGTCAAGTCACCATTCCAATGAGCTCAAAATAGTCTAAATTCTACCACTAAAGAGAGAGTTATGATGTTTATTGTTACACAAGGGGATGAATGAGAAATTCAATAGTGACGATTGCGATCCCACTTACGGATGCCGAAATGATCTCGAAATATGACGATTACAGTGAGGAATGAAAGTGCACTAAAGTACCTTTCGGATGACCAAAAATTGACCCAATCCGACATCAATTGAGGGAGTTATACCGCCTCCGTTGGATCATGCAATTTGGGAAGATTAACAATTAAAATTGCAAAACGACGATCGAAGAGTTCCAACGAGCTTTTGGGATTTCGAACGGTCTAAAAATTACCCAATTCTGGTCTCATGAAAAGCTTGTCAAGTTACCATTCCAATGAGTGCAAAATAGTCTAAATTCGACCACTAAAGCGAGAGTTATGAAGGTTTTTGTTGGACAAGGAGATGAAGGAGAAATTCAGTAGCGACTACTGCTATCACACTTACGGATGCCCAAATGGTCTCAAAATATGATGATTGTAGTCAGGAATGAAAGTATGCTAAAGTACCTTTTAGATGACCAAAAATCGACCCAATCCGACATCAAACGAGGGAGCTATGAGTGCCACTTTTGGATCACGCGATTTGGAAAGCTTAACAATTGAAATTACAAAACGACGATCGAAGAGTTCCAACGTGCATTTCGGATATCGAACTCTCGAAATTACCCAATTTTGGTCTCATTAAAAGCTTGTCAAGTTACATTCTAATGAGCTCAAAATAGTCTAAATTCGACCACTGAAGAAATAGTTTGAAGGAGAAATTCAGTAGTGACGACTGCGATCCCACTTACGGAAGCCCAAATGGTTTCGAAATACGACGATTGAAGTCAGGAATGAAAGTGCGCTAAAGTACCTTTCAGATGACCTAAAATTGACCCAATTGACATCAAACAAGGGAGTTATGAGCGCCTCCGTTGGATCGCACGATTTGGAAAGATTTACAATTGAAATTGCGAAATGACGATCAAAAAGTTCCAACGTGCTTTTGGGATATCGAACGGTCTCGAAATTACCTAATTCTGGTCTCATTTGGAAGCTTGTCAAGTTACCATTCCAATGAGCTCAAAATAGTCTAAGTTCGACCACAGAAGAGAGAGTTATGAAGGTTACTATTGGATTAGGAGATGAAGTAGAAATTCAGTTGTGACAACTGCGATCCCACTTATGGATGCCCAAATGGTCTCGGAATATAATGATTGTTATCAGGAATGAAAGTACGCTAAAGTACCTTTCAGATGACCAAATATCGACCCAATCCGACATAAAACAAGGGAGTTATGAGCGCCTCCGTTTGATTGCGTGATTTGGAAAGATTAACAATCGAACTTGCAAAATGATGATCAAAGAGTTCTAACGTGCTTTTCGGATATCGAACGGTCTTAAAATTAACCAATTCTGGTCTCATTAAAAGCTTGTCAAGTTATCATTCCAATGTGCTCAAAATAGTCTAAATTCGACCACTGAAGAGAGAGTTATGAAGGTTACTGTTGGATAAGGAGAAGGAGAAATTCAGTTGCGTCAACTGCGATCCCACTTACGAATGCCCAAATGGTCTCGGAATACGACGATTGCTGTTAGGAATGAAAGTGCGCTAAAGTACATTTCAGATGACCAGAAATCGACCCAATCCGACATCAAACGAGGGAATTATGAGCGCCTCCGTTGGATCACGCGATTTGGAAAGATTAACAATTGAAATTGCAAAACGACGATCGAAGAGTTCCAGCGTGCATTTGGGATATCGAAGACTCTCGAAATTAGCTAATTCTGGTTTCATTAAAAGCTTGTCAAGTTACCATTCCAATAAGCTCAAAATAGTCAAAATTTGACCTCTGAAGAGATAGTTTGATGGTTACTGTTAGACAAGGTGATGAAGGAG
Source organism: Magnolia changhungtana (assembly GCA_030180095.1). Lineage (NCBI taxonomy): Eukaryota > Viridiplantae > Streptophyta > Magnoliopsida > Magnoliales > Magnoliaceae > Magnolia > Magnolia changhungtana. The sequence continues at coordinate 95,821 of JASAUF010000022.1, forward strand.
AAATTCAGTAGTTACAACTGCGATCCCACTTACGGATGCCTAAATGGTGTCGGAATACGATGATTGCTATCAAGAATGAAAGTGCACTAAAGTACCCTTCAGATGACCAAAAATTGCCCCAATCCGACATCAAACGAGGGAGTTATGACCGCCTCTGTAGGATCGGGCGATTTGGATAGATTAACAACCAAAATTGAAAAACGATGATCGAAGAGTTCCAACATGCTTTTGGGATATTGACGGTCTCGAAATTACCCAATTTTGCTCTCATTTAGAAGCTTGACAAGTTACCATTCCAATGAGCTCAAAATAGTTTAAATTCGACCACTAAAGAGAGAGTTATGATGTTTATTGTTGCACAAGGAGATGAAGGAGAAATTCAGTAGCGACGACTACGATCCCACTTACGGATGCCCAAATGGTGTTGAAATATGACGATTACAGTCTGGAATGAAAGTGCGCTAAAGTACCTTTCAATTGATTGAAAATCAACCTAATCCGACATCAAATGAGGGAGTTATGAGCAGCTCCGTTGGATCACGCGATTTGGAAAGATTAACAATTGAAATTACAAAATGACGATCGAAGAGTTCCAACGTGCATTTGGGATATCGAAGACTCGAAATTAGCCAATTCTGGTCTAATTAAAAGCTTGTCAAGTTACCATTCCAATGAGCTCAAAATAGTTTAAATTCGACCACTGAAGAGATAGCTTGATGGTTTCTATTGGACAAGGTGATGAAGGAGAAATTTAGTAGCTACGACTGCAATCCCACTTACAGATGCCCAAATGGTGTCGAAATACAACGATTGCTATCAGGAATGAAAGTGCGCTGAAATACCTTTCAGATGACCAAAAATTGCCCCAATCTGACATCAACCGAGGGAGTTATGACCGCCTCCGTAGGATCCCGCGATTTGGAAAGATTAACAACCGAAATTGAAAAACGATGATCGAAGAGTTCCAACGTGCTTTGGGATATCGACGGTCTCGAAATTACCCAATTCTGCTCTCATTTAGAAGCTTGTCAAGTTACCATTCCAATGAGCTCAAAATAGTCTAAATTCGATCACTAAAGAGAGAGTTATGATTTTTATTGTTGCACAAGGAGATGAAGGAGAAATTCAGTAGTGATGACTGCAATCCCACTTACGAATGCCCAAATGGTATCGAAATCTGACGATTGTAGTTAGGAATGAAAGTGCGCTAAAGTACCTTTCAGATGATCGAAAATCGACCCAATCCGACATTAAACGAGGGAGTTATGAGTGGCTCCGTTGGATCGCGCGATTTGGAAAGATTAACAATCGAAATTGCAAAATGATGATCGAAGAGTTCCAACGTGCTTTTGGGATATTGAACGGTCATGAAATTATCCAATTCTAGCCTCATTAAAACCTTGTTAAGTTACCATTCCAATATGCTTAAAAAGTCTAAATTCGACCACGGAAGAGAGAGTTATGAAGGTTATTGTTGGACAAGGAGATGAAGGATAAATTTAGTACCGATGAAGGATAAATTTAGTACCGACGACTGCGTTCCCACTTACGTATGCCCAAATGGTTTCGGAATATGATGATTGTAGTCAGGAATGAAAGTGCGCTAAATTACCTTTCAGATGACCAAACATTGACCCAATCCGACATCAAGCAAGGGAGTTATGAGCACCTCCGTTGGATCACGCGATTTAGAAAGATTTACTATTGAAATAGCAAAACGACGATCAAAGAGTTCCAACGTGATTTTGGGATATCGAACGGCCTCAAAATTACCTAATTCTGGTCTCATTTAGAAGCTTGTCAAGTTACCATTACAATGAGCTCAAAATGTATAAATTCGGCCACAGAAGAGAGAGTTATGAAGGTTACTGTTGGACAAGGAGATGAAGGAGAAAGTCAGTAATGATGACTGCGATCCCACTTTTAGATGCCAAATGGTGTCGGAATACGATGATTGTTGTCAGGAATGAAGGTGCTTTAAAGTACCTTTCAGATGACCAAATATCGACCCGAGCGCCTCCGTTTAATCACGCGATTTGGAAAGATTAATAATTAAAATTGCAAAATGATGATCGAAGAGTTCTAATGTGCTTTTGGGATATCGAACAGTTTTGAAATTAACCGATTCTGGTCTCATTAAAAGCTTGTCAAGTTACCATTCCAATGCGCTCAAAATAGTCTAAATTCGACCACTGAAGAGAGAGTTATGAAGGTTACTGTTGGACAAGGAGATGAAGGAGAAATTCAGTACCGACGACTGCGATCCCACTTACGGATGCCCAAATGGTCTTTGAATACTACGATTGCTGTCAGGAATGAAAGTGCGCTAAAGTACCTTTCAGATGACCAAAAATTGACCCAATCCGACATCAAATGAGGGAGTTATGAGCACCTCCGTGGGATCGCCCAATTTGGAGAGATTAACAATTGAAATTGCAAAACAACAAATGAAGAGTTCCAACGTGCTTTTGGGATATGGAACAGTCTCGAAATTACCCAATTCTAGTCTCATTTAGAAGCTTGTCAAGTTACCATTCCAATGAACTCAAAATAGTCTAAATTTGACCACTGAAGAAAGAATTATGAAGGTTACTGTTGGACAAGGAGAAGAAGGAGAAATTCAATTGTCACAACTACGATCCCAGTTACGGATGCCCAAATGGTCTCGGAATACGACAATTGCTGTCAGGAATGAAAGTGCGCTAAAGTACCTTTCAGATGACCAAAAATTGACCCAATCCGACATCAAATGAGGGAGTTATGAGCACCTCCATAGGATCGCGCGATTTGGAAAGATTAACAATTGAAATTGCAAAACAACAAATGAAGAGTTCCAACGTGCATTTGGGATATCAAAGACTCTCGAAATTACCCAATTCTAGTCTCATTGAAAGCTTGTCAAGTTACCATTCCAATGAGCTCAAAATAGACTAAATTCGACCACTGAAGAGATAGTTTGATGGTTACTGTTGGACAAGGTGATGAAGGAGAAATTTGGTACCGAAGACTGCGATCCCACTTACGGATGCCCAAATGGTTTCGGAATACGACGATTGCAGTCAGGAATGAAAGTGCGCTAAAGTACCTTTTAGATGACCAAAAATTGACCAAATCTGACATCAAATAAGGGAGTTATGAGCGTTTCCATTAGATCGCGCGATTTGGAAAGATTTACAATTGAAATTGTAAAACGACAATCGAAGAGTTCCAACGTGCTTTTGGAATATCGAACAGTCTCGAAATTACCTAATTCTGGTCTCATTTAGAAGCTCATCAAGTTACCATTCCAATGAGCTCAAAATAGTCTAAATTCGGCAACTGAAGAGAGAGTTATGAAGGTTACTGTTGGACAAGGAGATAAAGGAGAAATTTAGTACCACCGACTGCGATCCCACTTGCGGATGCCCAAATGGTCTCTCGGAATACGATGATTGCTATCAAGAATGAAACTGCGCTAAATTACCTTTCAAATGACCAAATATCGACCCAATCCAACCTCAAACGAGGGAGTTATGAGAGCCTCTGTTTGATTGCGCGATTTGGAAAGATTAGCTATCGAAATTGCAAAATGATGGTCGAAGAGTTCCAACGAGCTTTTGGAACCAATTTTGCTGTCATTAAAAGCTTGTCAAGTTACCATTCCAATGCGCTCAAAATAGTCTAAATTAGACCACTGAAGAGAGAGTTATGAAGGTTACTGTTGGACAAAGAGAAGAAGGAGAGATTCAGTTGCGACAACTGCAATCCCACTTACGGATGCCCAAATGGTCTCAGAATATGACGATTGCTGTTAGGAATGAAAGTGCGCTAAAGTACCTTTCAGATGACCAAAAATTGACCCAATCTGACATCAAACAAGGGAGTTATGAGCGGCTCCGTTGGATCGCCCGATTTGGAAAGATTAACAATCGAAATTGCAAAATGATGATCGAAGAGTTCCAACGTGCTTTTGGGATACTGAACAGTCACGAAATTACCCAATTCTAGTCTCATTTAGAAGCTTCTCAAGTTACCATTCCAATGAGCTCAAAATAGTCTAAATTCGACCACTGAAGAGAGAGTTATAAAGGTTACTGTTGGACAAGGTGATGAAGGAGAAATTCAGTAGCTACGACTGCAATCCCACTTACAGATGCCCAAATGGTGTCGCAATACGACGATTGTTATCAGGAATGAAAGTGCGCTAAAGTACCTTTTAGATGACCAAAAATTGCCCCAATCCGACATCAAACGAGGGAGTTATGACTGCCTCCGTAGGATCGCACAATATGGAAAGATTAACAACCGAAATTGAAAAACGATGATCGAAAAGTTCCAACGTGCTTTTGGGATATCGATAGTCTCGAAATTATCCAATTCTAGTCTCATTTAGAAGCTTGTCAAGTCACCATTCCAATGAGCTCAAAATAGTCTAAATTCGACCACTAAAGAGAGAGTTATGATGTTTATTATTGCACGAGGAGATGAAGGAGAAATTCAGTAGTGACGACTGCGATCCCACTTACGGATGCCCAAATGGTCTCGAAATACGACGATTGCAGTCAGGAATGAAAGTGCGCTAAAGTACCTTTCAGATGACCAAAAATCGACCCAATCCGACATCAAATGAGGGAGTTATGAGCGGCTCCATTGGATCGCGCGATTTGGAAAGATTAACAATCGAAATTGTAAAATGATGATTGAAGAGTTCCAACGTGCTTTTGGGATATCGAACGGTCTCGAAATTACCCAATTATGGTCTCATTTAGAAGCTTCTCAAGTTACCATTCCAATGAGCTCAAAATAGTCTAAATTTGACCACTGAAGAGAGAGTTATGAAGGTTACTATTGGACAAGGTGATGATGGAGAAATTCATTAGCTACGACTACGATACCACTTACGAATGCCCAAATGGTGTCGGAATATGACCAATGCAGTCAGGAATGAAAGTACGCTAAAGTACCTTTCAGATGACCAATAATTACCCCAATCCGGCATCAAACGAGGGAGTTATGACCGCCTACGTAGGATCGCGCGATTTGGAAAGATTAACAACCGAAATTGAAAAATGATGATCGCAGAGTTCAATTTGCTTTTGGGATATCAATGGTCTCGAAATTACCTAATTCTGTCTCATTTAGAAGCTTGTCAAGTCACCATTCCAATGAGCTCAAAATAGTCTAAATTTGACCACTAAAGAGAGAGTTATGATGTTTATTGTTGCACAAGGGGATGAAGGAGAAATTCAATAGTGACGATTGCGATCCCACCTACGGATGCCCAAATGATCTCGAAATACGACAATTACAGTGAGGAATGAAAGTGCGCTAAAGTACCTTTCAGATGACCAAAAATTGACCCAATCCGACATCAAATGGAGTTATGACCGCCTCCGTTGGGTCGTGTAATTTGGGAAGATTAACAATCAAAATTGCAAAATGACGATCGAAGAGTTCCAACATGCTTTTGGGATATCGAACGATCAAGAAATTACCCAATTCTGGTCTCATGAAAAGCTTGTCAAGTTACCATTCCAATGAGCTTAAAATAGTCTAAATTCGACCACTGAAGAGAGAGTTATGAAGGTTACTTTTGGACAAGGTGATGAAGGAGAAATTAAGTAGCTACGACTGTGATCCCACTTGCGGATGCCCAAATGGTCTGGAAATACGACGAATGCAGTCAGGAATGAAAGTGCGCTAAAGTACCTTTCAGATGACCAAAAATCGACCCAATCCAACATCAAATAAGGGAGTTATGAGCGCTTCCGTTGGATCATGCAATTTGGAAAGATTAACAATTGAAATTGCAAAACGACGATCGAAGAGTTCCAACGTGCATTTGGGATATCGAAGACTCTCGAAATTACCCAATTCTGGTCTCATTAAAAGCTTGTCAAGTTACCATTCCAATGAGCTCAAAATAGACTAAATTTGACCACTGAAGAGATAGTTAGATGGATACTGTTGGACAAGGAGATGAAGGAGAAATTCAGTACCGAAGACTGCGATCCCACTTACGGATGCCCAAATGGTTTCGGAATACGACTAGTGTAGTCAGGAATGAAAGTGCGCTAAAGTACCTTTCAGATGACCAAAAATTGACCAAATCTGACATCAAATAAGGGAGTTATGAGCGCCTCCATTGGATCGCGCGATTTGAAAAGATTTACAATTGAAATTGCAAAACGACGATCGAAGAGTTCCAACGTGATTTTGGGATATCGAACAGTCTTGAAATTACCGAAGACTATGATCCCACTTGCGGATGCCCAAATGGTCTCGGAATATGACGATTGTTATCAGGAATAAAAGTACGCTAAATTACCTTTCAGATGACCAAATATCGACCCAATCTGACATCAAACGAGGGAGTTATGAGCGCTTCCGTTTGATTGTGCGATTTGGAAAGATTAGCAATCGAAATTGCAAAATGATGGTCGAAGAGTTCCAACGAGCTTTTGGGATATTGAACGGTCTTGAAATTAACCAATTCTGCTCTCATTAAAAGCTTGTCAAGTTACCATTCCAATGCGCTCAAAATAGTCTAAATTCGACCACTGAAGAGAGAGTTATGAAGGTTACTGTTGGACAAAGAGAAGAAGGAGAGATTCAGTTGTGACAACTGTGATCCCACTTACGGATGCCAAATGGTCTCGGAATACGACGATTGCTGTCAGGAATGAAAGTGCGCTAAAGTACCATTCAGATGAGCAAAAAATCGACCCAATCCGACATCAAATGAGGGATTTATGAGAGGTTCCGTTGGATCGCCCGATTTGAAAAGATTAACAATCTAAATTGCAAAATGATGATCGAAGAGTTCCAACGTGCTTTTGGGATACCGAACGGTCTCGAAATTACCCAATTCTGGTCTCATTTAGAAGCTTCTCAAGTTACCATTCCAATGAGCTCAAAATAGTCTAAATTCGACCACTAAAGAGAGAGTTATGATGTTTATTGTTGCACAAGCGGATGAATGAGAATTTTAATAGTGATGATTGCGATCCCACTTATGGATGCCCAAATGATCTCAAAATAAGGTGATGAAGGAGAAATTTAGTAGCTATGACTGCGATCCACAAATGCCCAAATGGTGTCAGAATATGATGATTGCTATCAGGAATGAAAGTGCGCTAAAGTACCTTTTAGATGACCAAAAATTGCCCCAATCCGACATCAAACGAGGGAGTTATGACCGCCACCATAGGATCGCGCGATGTGGAAAGATTAACAACCGAAATTGAAAAATGATGATCGAAGAGTTCCAATGTGCTTTTGGGATATCGATGGTCTCGAAATTACCCAATTCTACTCTCATTTAGAAGCTTGTCAAGTCACCATTCCAATGAGCTCAAAATAGTCTAAATTCGACCACTAAAGAAAGAGTTATGATGTTTATTGTTGCACAAGGAGATGAAGGAGAAATTCAGTAGTGACAACTGTGATCCCACTTACGGATGCCCAAATGGTCTCGAAATACGACGATTGTAGTCAGGAATGAAAGTGCGCTAAAGTACCTTTCAGATGACCAAAAGTTTACCTAATCCAACATCAAATGACCAAAAGTTATGAGCACCGCCGTGGGATGGCCCAATTTGAAAAGATTAACAATCGAAATTGCATAATGATGATTCAAGAGTTCCAACGTGCTTTTGGGATATCGAACGGTCTCGAAATGCCCCAATTCTGGTCTCATTTAGAAGCTTATCAAGTTACCATTCCAATGAGTTCAAAATAGTCTAAATTCGGCCACAGAAGAGAGAGCTATGAAGGTTACTGTTGGAGAAGGAGATGAAGGAGAAATTCAGTAGCGATGACTGCGATCCCACTTACGGATGCCCAAATGGTCTTTGAATACTATGATTGCTGTCAGGAATGAAAGTCCACTAAAGTACCTTTCAGATAACCAAAAATTGACCCAATCTGACATCAAATGAGGGAGTTATGAGCACCTCCGTGGGATTGCCCAATTTGGAAAGATTAACAATTGAAATTGCAAAATGACGATTCAAGAGTTCTAACGTGTTTTTGGGATATCGAACAGTCTCAAAATTACCCAATTCTGGTCTCATTTAGAAGCTTGTCAAGTTACCATTCCAATAGCTCAAAATAGCCTAAATTCGACCACTGAAGAGAGAGTTATGAAGGTTATTGTTGGACAAGGAGAAGAAGGAAAAATTCAGTTGCGAGAACTGCGATCCCACTTACGGATGCCCAAATGATCTCGGAATACGACGATTGCTATCATGAATGAAAGTGTGCTAAAGTACATTTCAGATGACCAAAAATCGACCCAATCCAACATCAAACGAGGGAGTTATGAGCGGCTCCGTTGGATGGCGCGATTTGGAAAGATTAATAATCGAAATTGCAAAATGATGATCGAAGAGTTCCAACGTGCATTTGGGATACTGAACGGTCTCAAAATTACCCAATTATGGTCTCATTTATAAGCTTCTCAAGTTACCATTCCAATGATCTCAAAATCGTCTAAATTCAACCACTGAAGAGAGAGTTATGAAGGTTTCTGTCGGACAAGGAAATGAAGGGGAAATTCAGTAGTGACGACTGCAATCCAACTTATGGATGCCCAAATGGTGTCAGAATACGACGATTGTTTTGAGGATGAAAGTGCGCTAAAGTACCTTTCAGATGACCAAAAATCACCGCAATCCGACATTAAACGTGGGAGTTATGACCGTCTCAGTAGGATTGCGCGAATTGGAAAGATTACAACTGAAATTGAAAAATGATGATCGAAGAGTTCCAACGTGCTTTTGGGATATCGACGGTCTCAAAATTACCCAATTTTGCTCTCATTTAGAAGCTTGTCAAGTTACCATTCCAATGAGCTCAAAATATTCTAAATTCAACCACTAAAGAGAGAGTTATGATGTTTATTGTTGCACAAGCGGATGATTGAGAATTTTAATAGTGATGATTGCGATCCCACTTATGGGTGCCCAAATGATCTCAAAATATGACGATTACATTAAGGAATGAAAGTGCGCTAAAGTACCTTTCGGATGACCAAAAATTGACCCAATCTGACATCAAATGAGGGAGTTATGACCGCCTCCATTGGATCGTCCAATTTGGGAAGATTAAGAATTGAAATTGCAAAACAACAATCGAAGAGTTCCAACGTGCTTTTGGGATATCGACCGGTCTAGAAATTACACAATTCTGGTCTCATGAAAAGCTGGTCAAGTTACCATTCCAATGAGCTCAAAATAGTCTAAATTCGACCACTGACGCGAGAGTTATGAAGGTTATCATTGGACAAGGAGATAAAGGAGAAATTCAGTAGCGACAACTGCGATCCCACTTATGGATGCCCAAATGGTCTCGAAATACGATGATTGCAGTCAGGAATGAAAGTGCGCTAAAGTACCTTTCAGATGACCATATATCGACCCAATCCGACATCAAACGAGGGAGTTATGAGCGCCTCCATTTAATCGCGCGATTTGGAAAGATTAACAATCGAAATTGTAAAATGATGATCGAAGAGTTCCAACGTGCTTTTGGGATATCGACCCATCTTAAAATTAACCAATTCTGGTCTCATTAAAACTTTCTCAAGTTACCATTCCAATGCGCTCAAAATAGTCTAAATTCGACCACTGAAGAGAGAGTTATGAAGGTTACTGATGGACAAGGAGATGAAGGAGAAATTCAGTTTTGACGACTACGAACCCACTTATGGATGCCCAAATGGTCTTTGAATACTATGATTGCTGTCAGAAATGAAAGTGCGCAAAGTACCTTTCATATGACCAAAAATTGACCCAATCAAATTTCAAACGAGAGAGTTATGAGCACCTCCGTGGGATTGCCCAATTTGGAAAGATTAACAATTGAAATTGTAAAATGACAATTAAAGAGTTCCAACATGCTTTTGGGATATCGAACAGCCTCGAAATTACCCAATTCTGGTATCATTTAGAAGCTAGTCAAGTTACCATTCCAATGAGCTCAAAATAGTCTAAATTCGACCACTGAAGAGAGAGTTATGAAGGTTACCGTTGGACAAGGTGATGAAGGAGAAATTCAGTAGCTACAACTGCGATTTCACTTACGGATTCCCAAATGGTGTCGGAATACGACGATTGCCGTCAGGAACGAAAGTGCGCTAAAGTACCTTTCAGATAACTAAAAATTGCCCCAATCCGACATTAAACGAGGGAGTTATGAGCGCCTCCGTTTGATTGCGCGATTTGGAAAGATTAACAATCGAACTTGCAAAATGATGATCAAAGAGTTCCAACGTGCTTTTGGGATATCGAACGGTCTTGAAATTAACCAATTCTGGTCTCATTAAAACCTTGTCAAGTTATCATTCCAATGTACTCAAAATAGTCTAAATTCGACCACTGAAGAGAGAGTTATGAAGGTTACTGTTGGATAAGGAGAAGGAGAAATTCAGTTGCTTCAACTGCGATCCCACTTACGAATGCCCAAATGGTCTCGGAATACGATGATTGCTGTTAGGAATGAAAGTGCGCTAAAGTACATTTCAGATGACCAGAAATCGACCCAATCCGACATCAAACGAGGGAATTATGAGCGTCTCCGTTGGATCACGCGATTTGGAAAGATTAACAATTGAAATTGCAAAACGACGATCGAAGAGTTCCAGCGTGCATTTGGGATATCGAAGACTCTCGAAATTAGCTAATTCTGGTCTCATTAAAAGCTTGTCAAGTTACCATTCCAATAAGCTCAAAATAGTCAAAATTTGACCACTGAAGAGATAGTTTGATGATTACTGTTAGACAAGGTGATGAAGGAGAAATTCAGTAGCTACAACTGCGATCCCACTTACGGATGCCCAAATGGTGTCGGAATATGACGATTGCTATCAAGAATGAAAGTGCACTAAAGTACCTTTCAGATGACCAAAAATTGCCCCAATCCGACATCAAACGAGAGAGTTATGACCGCCTCCGTAGGATCGGGCGATTTGGATAGATTAACAACCAAAATTGAAAAACGATGATCGAAGAGTTCCAACATGCTTTTGGGATATTGACGGTCTCGAAATTACCCAATTTTGCTCTCATTTAGAAGCTTGACAAGTTACCATTCCAATGAGCTCAAAATAGTTTAAATTCGACCACTAAAGAGAGAGTTATGATGTTTATTGTTGCACAAGGAGATGAAGGAGAAATTCAGTAGTGACGACTGCGATCCCACTTACAGATGCCCAAATGGTGTTGAAATATGACGATTACAGTCTGGAATGAAAGTGTGCTAAAGTACCTTTCAATTGATCGAAAATCAACCTAATCCGACATCAAATGAGGGATTATGAGCAGCTCCGTTGGATCACGCGATTTGGAAAGATTAACAATTGAAATTGCAAAATGACGATCGAAGAGCTCCAACGTGCATTTGGGATATCGAAGACTCGAAATTAGCCAATTCTGGTCTCATTAAAAGCTTGTCAAGTTACCATTCCAATGAGCTCAAAATAGTTTAAATTCGACCACTGAAGAGATAGCTTGATGGTTACTATTGGACAAGGTGATGAAGGAGAAATTTAGTAGCTACGACTGCGATCCCACTTACAGATGCCCAAATGGTGTCGGAATACAACGATTGCTATCAGGAATGAAAGTGCGCTGAAATACCTTTCAGATGACCAAAAATTGCCCCAATCTGACATCAAAAGAGGGAGTTATGACACCTCCGTAGGATCCCGCGATTTGGAAAGATTAACAACCGAAATTGAAAAACGATGATCGAAGAGTTCCAACGTGCTTTGGGATATCGACGGTCTCGAAATTACCCAATTCTGCTCTCATTTAGAAGCTTGTCAAGTTACCATTCCAATGAGCTCAAAATAGTCTAAATTCGATCACTAAAGAGAGAGTTATGATTTTTATTGTTGCACAAGGAGATGAAGGAGAAATTCAGTAGCGATGACTGCAATCCCACTTAATAATGCCCAAATGGTATCGAAATATGATGATTGTAGTTAGGAATGAAAGTGCGCTAAAGTACCTTTCAGATGATCGAAAATCGACCTAATCCGACATTAAACGAGGGAGTTATGAGTGGCTCCGTTGGATCGCGCGATTTGGAAAGATTAACAATCGAAATTGCAAAATGATGATCGAAGAGTTCCAACGTGCTTTTGGGATATTGAACGGTCATGAAATTATCCAATTCTGGCCTCATTAAAACCTTGTTAAGTTACCATTCCAATACGCTTAAAATAGTCTAAATTCGACCACGGAAGAGAGAGTTATGAAGGTTATTGTTGGACAAGGAGATGAAGGATAAATTTAGTACCGATGAAGGATAAATTTAGTACCGACGACTGCGTTCCCACTTACGTATGCCCAAATGGTTTCGGAATATGATGATTACAATCAGGAATGAAAGTGCGCTAAATTACCTTTCAGATGACCAAAAATTGACCCAATCTGACATCAAGCAAGGGAGTTATGAGCACCTTCGTTGGATCACGCGATTTAGAAAGATTTACTATTGAAATTGCAAAACGACGATCGAAGAGTTCCAACGTGATTTTGGGATATCGAACGGCCTCAAAATTACCTAATTCTGGTCTCATTTAGAAGCTTGTTAAGTTACCATTCCAATGAGTTCAAAATAGTCTAAATTCGACCCCAGAAGAGAGAGTTATGAAGGTTACTATTGGATAAGGAGATGAAGGAGTAATTCAGTAGCGATGACTACGACCCCACTTACGGATGCCCAAATGGTCTCGGAATACGACGATTGCTGTCAGGAATGAAAGTGCGCTAAAGTACCTTTCAGATGACCAAATATCGACCCAATCTGACATCAAACAAGGGAGTTTTGAGCGCCTCCGTTGGATGGCGAGAATTGGAAAGATTTACAATTGAAATTACAAAACGACGATCGAAGAGTTCCAACGTGCTTTTGGGATATCAAACGGCCACGAAATTACCTAATTCTGGTCTCATTTAGAAGCTTGTCAAGTTACCATTCCAATGAGTTTAAAATAGTCTAAATTCAGCCATAGAAGAGAGAGTTATGAAGGTTACTGTTGGACAAGGAGATGAAGGAGAAATTCAGTAGCGATGACTACGATCCACTTACGGATGCCCAACTGGTCTCGGAATACAATATTGCTGTCAGGAATGAAAGTGCGCTAAAGTACCTTTCAGATGACCAAATATCGACCCAATCCGACATTAAACGAGGGAATTATGAGCGCCTCCGTTTGATTGTGCGATTTGGAAAGATTAACAATCGAAATTGCAAAATGATGATCGAAGAGTTCCAACTTGCTTTTGGAATATCGAACGGTCTTGAAATTATCCAATTCTGGTCTCATTAAAACCTGGCCAAGTTACCATTCCAATGCGCTTAAAATAGTCTAAATTCGACCACTGAAGGTTATTGTTGGACAAGGAGATGAAGGAGAAATTCAGTACCGACGACTGCGATCCCAATTACGGATGCCCAAATGGTCTTTGAATACTACAATTGTTGTCAAGAATGAAAGTGCGCTAAAGTACCTTTCAGATGACCAAAAATTGACCCAATCGGACATCAAACGAGGGAGTTATGAGTACCTCCATGAGATCGCCCAATTTGGAAAGATTAACAATTGAAATTGCAAAATGACAATTAAAGAGTTCCAACATGCTTTTGGGATATCGAACAGTCTCGAAATTAGCCAATTCTGGTCTCATTTAGAAGCTTGTCAAGTTACCATTCCAATGAGCTCAAAATAGTCTAAATTTGACCACTAAAGAGAGAGTTATGAAGGTTACTATTGGACAAGGTGATGAAGGAGAAATTCAGTAGCGACGACTGCGATCCCACTTACGGATGCCCAAATGGTGTCAAAATACGACGATTGCTGTCAGGAATGAAAGTGTGCTAAAGTACCTTTCAGATTAACCAAAAATTGCCCCAATCTGACATCAAACAAGGGAGTTATGACCGCCTCCGTAGGATTGCACGATTTAGAAAGATTAACAACCGAAATTGAAAAACGATGATCGAAGAGTTCCAACATGCTTTTGGGATATCAACGGTCTCGAAATTACCCAATTCTACTCTCATTTAGAAGCTTGTCAAGTTACCATTCCAATGAGCTCAAAATAGCCTAAATTCAACCACTAAAGAGAGAGTTATGATGTTTATTGTTGCACAAGGAGATGAAGGAGAAATTTAGTAGCGACGACTGCAATCCCACTTACAGATGAGTCGAAATATGACGATTGCAGTCAGGAATGAAAGTGTGCTAAAGTACCTTTCAGATGATCGAAAATCGACCCAATCCGACATCAAATGAGGGAGTTATGACTACCTCCGTTGGATCGTTCAATTTGGGAAGATTAACAATTGAAATTGTAAAACGACGATCGAAGAGTTCCAACGTGCTTTTGGGATATCGAACGGTCTAGAAATTATCCAATTCTGGTCTCATGAAAAGCTTGTCAAGTTACCATTCCAATGAGCTTAAAATAGTCTAAATTCGACCACTGAAGCAAGAGTTATGAAGGTTATTGTTGGACAAGGAGAAGAAGGAGAAATTCAGTTGCGACAACTGCGATCCCACTTACGGATGCCCAAATGGTCTCAAAATACGACGATTACAGTCAAGAATGAAAGTGTGCTAAAGTACCTTTCAGATGACCAAAAATCAACCCAATTTGACATCAAACAAGGGAGTTATGAGCGCCTCCATTGGATCGCGCGATTTGAAAAGATTTACAATTGAAATTGCAAAACGACGATCGAAGAGTTCCAACGTGATTTTGGGATATCGAACGGCCTTGAAATTACCTAATTCTGGTCTCATTTAGAAGCTTGTCAAGTTACCATTCCAATGAGTTCAAAATAGTCTAAATTCGACCACAAAAGAGAGAGTTATGAAGGTTACTATTGGACAAGGAGATGAAGGTGAAATTCAGTTGCGACAACTGGGATCCCACTTACAGATGCGCAATTGGTCTCGGAATACGACGATTGCTGTCAGTAATGAAAGTGTGCTAAAGTACCTTTCAGATGACTAAATATCGACCCAATCCGACATCAAACGAGGGAATTATGAGCGCCTCCGTTTGATCGCGTGATTTGGAAAGATTAATAACCGAAATTGACAAACGATGATCGAAGAGTTCCAACGTGCTTTTGAGATATCGACGGTCTCGAAATTACCCAATTCTGATCTCATTTAGAAGCTTGTCAAGTCACCATTCCAATGAGCTTAAACTAGTCTAAATTCGGCCACTAAAGAGAGAGTTAAGGTGTTTATTGTTGCACAAGGGGATGAAGGAGAAATTCAATAGTGACGATTGCGATTCCACATACGGATGCCCAAATGATCTCGAAATATGACGATTACAGTGAGGAATAAAAGTGCGCTAAAGTACCTTTTGGATGACCAAAAATTGACCCAATCTGGCATCAAATGAGGGAGTTATGACCGCCTCCGTTGGATCGTGCAATATGGGAAGATTAACAATTGAAATTGCAAAACGATGATCGAAGAGTTCCAACGTGCTTTTGAGATATCGAACGGTCTAGAAATTACCCAACTCTAGTCTCATGAAAAGCTTGTCAAGTTACCATTCAAATGAGCTCAAAATAGTCTAAATTCAACCACTGAAGCGAGAGTTATGAAGGTAATTGTTGGAAAAGGAGATGAAAATTTAGTAGCGTCGACTGCGATCCCACTAACGGATGCCCAAATGGTTTCAAAATATGAGATTGCAGTCAAGAATGAAAGTGCATTAAAATACCTTTCAAATGATGAAAAATGGACCCAATCCGACATCAAACGAGGGATTTTTGAGCGCCTCCGTTGGATCGCGCGATTTGGAAAGATTAACTATAGAAATTGCAAAACGACGATCGAAGAGTTCCAACATGCATTTGGGATATCGAAGACTCTCGAAATTACCCAATTCTGGTCTCATTAAAAGCTTGTCAAGTTACCATTCCAATGAGCTCAAAATAGTCTAAATTCGACCACTCAAGAGATAGTTTGATGGTTACTGTTGGACAAGGAGATGAAGCAGAAATTCAGTAGCGACAACTGCGATCCCACTTACGGATGCCCAAATGGTTTCGGAATATGACGATTGCAGTTAAGAATAAAAGTACGCTAAAGTATCTTTCATATGACCAAAAATTGACCCAATCTGACATCAAACAAGGGAGTTATGAGTGCCTCCGTTGGATTGCGCGATTTGGAAAGATTTACCATTGAAATTGCAAAATGACGATCAAAGAGTTCCAACGTGCTTTTGGGATATCGAACGGTCTCAAAATTACCTAATTTTGGTCTCATTTAGAAGCTTGTCAAGTTACCATTACTATGAGCTCAAAATAGTCTAAATTCAGCCACAGAAGAGAGAGTTACGAAGGTTACTGTTGGACAAGGATATGAAGGAGAAATTCAGTAGTGATGATTGCGATCCCACTTATGGATGCCCAAATGGTCTTGGAATATGACGATTACTGTCAGGAATGAAAGTGCACTAAAGTACCTTTCAGATGACCAAATATCGACCCAATTTTACATCAAACGAGGGAGTTATGAGCGCCTCTGTTTGGTCGCGCGATTTGGAAATATTAACAATCGAAATTGTAAAATGATGATCGAAGAGTTCCAACGTGCTTTTGGGATATCGAACGGTCTTGAAATTAACCAATTCCGGTCTCATTAAAAGCTTGTCAAGTTACCATTCCAATGCGCTCAAAATAGTCTAAATTCGACCACTGAAGAGAGAGTTATGAAGGTTACTGTTGGACAAGGAGATGAAGGAGAAATTCAATAACGACGACTACGATCCAACTTACAGATGCCCAAATGGTCTTTGAATACTATGATTGCTGTTAGAAATGAAAGTGCGCTAAAGTACCTTTCAGATGACCAAAAATTGACCCAATCCGATTTCAAACGAGAGAGTTACGAGCACCTCCGTGGGATCGCCCAATTTGGAAAGATCAACAATCGAAATTGTAAAATGACAATTAAAGAGTTCCAACATGCTTTTGGGATATGGAACAGTCTCGAAATTACCCAATTCTTGTCTCATTTAGAAGCTTGTCAAGTTACCATTCCAATGAGCTCAAAATAGTCTAAATTCGACTACTGAAGATAGAGTTATGAAGGTTACTGTTGGACAAGGAGAAGAAGAAGAAATTCAGTTGCGACAACTGTGATCCCACTTATGGACGCCCAAATGGCCTGGGAAAATGATTATAGCTGTCAGGAATGAAAGTGTGCTAAAGTACCTTTCAGATGACCAAAATTCGACCCAATCCGACATCAAACGAGGGAGTTATGAGGGCCTCCGTTAGATCGTGCGATTTGGAAAGATTAACAATCAAAATTTCAAAATGATGATCGAAGAGTTCCAACGTGCTTTTAGGATATTGAACGATCTCAAAATTACCTAATTTTAGTCTCATTTAGAAGCTTATCAAGTTACCATTACTATGAGCTCAAAATAGTCTAAATTCGGCCACAGAAGAGAGAGTTACGAAGGTTACTGTTGGACAAGGATATGAAGGAGAAATTCAGTAGCGACGACTGTGATCCCACTTACGGATGCCCAAATGGTCTTGGAATATGACGATTACTGTCATGAATGAAAGTGCGCTAAGGTACCTTTCAGATAACCAAATATCGTCCGAATTCGACATCAAACGAGGGAGTTATGAGCGCCTCTGTTTGATCGCGTGATTTAGAAATATTAACAATTGAAATTGCAAAATGATGATCGAAGAGTTCCAACGTGCTTTTGGGATATCGAACGGTCTTGAAATTAACCAATTCCGGTCTCATTAAAAGCTTGCCAAGTCACCATTCCAATGACCTCAAAATAGTCTAAATTCGACCACTAAAGAGTTATGATGTTTATTGTTGCACAAGGGGATGAAGGAGAAATTTAATAGTGATGATTGCGATCCCACTTATGGATGCCCAAATGATCTTAAAATACAACAATTACAGTGAGGAATGAAAGTGCATTAAAATACCTTTCGGATGACCAAAAATTAAGCCAATCTGACATCAAATGAGGGAGTTATGACTGCCTCCGTTGGATCTTACAATTTGGGAAAATTAACAATTGAAATTGCAAAACAACGATCGAAGAGTTCCAACGTGCTTTTAGGATATCGAACTGTCTAGAAATTACCCAATTCTGGTCTCATGAAAAGCTTGTCAAGTTACCATTCCAATGAGCTCAATATAATCAAAATTCGACCACTGAAGTAGGGGTTATGAAGGTTATTGTTGGACAAGGAGATGAAGGAGAAATTCAGTAGTGACGACTGCGATCCCACTTACGGATGCACAAATGGTCTTTGAATACTATGATTGCTGTCAGGAATGAAAGTGCGCTAAAGTACCATTTTGATGACCAAAAATTGACCCAATCTGACATCAAATGAGGGAGTTATGACCGCCTCCATTGGATCGTGTAATTTGGGAGGATTAACAATTGAAATAGTAAAACGACGATCGAAGAGTTCCAATGTGCTTTTGGGATATAGAACGGTCTAGAAATTACCCAACTCTTGTCTCATGAAAAGTTTGCCAAGTTACCATTCCAATGAGCTCAAAATAGTCTAAATTTTACCACTGAAGTGAGAGTTATGAAGGTTATTATTTGACAAGGAGATGAAGGAGAAATAGTGTCGATTGCGATCTCACTTACGGATACCCAAATGGTCTCAAAATATGAGGATTGCAGACAGGAATGAAAGTGCGCTAAAGTACCTTTCAGATGACCAAAAATCGACCCAATCCGACATCAAACGAGGGAGTTATGAGCGCCTTCATTGGATCGCGTGATTTGGAAAGATTAACAATTGAAATTACAAAACGACGATCGAATAGTTCCAACGTGCATTTGGGGTATTGAAGACTCTCGAAATTACCCATTTCTGGTCTCATTAAAAGCTTGTCAAGTTACCATTCCAATGAGCTCAAAATAGTCTAAATTCGACCGCTGAAGAGATAGTTTGATGGTTACTGTTGGACAAGGAGGTGAAGGAGAAATTTAGTAGCGACGACTGCGATCCCACTTACAGATGTCCAAATGGTTTCGGAATACGATGATTGTAGTCAAGAATGAAAGTACGCTAAACTACCTTTCAAATTACCAAAAATTGACCCAATCTGACATCAAACAAGGGAGTTATGAGCGCCTCCATTGGATCGCGCGATTTGGAAAGATTTACAATTGAAATTGCAAAACGACGATCGAAGTGTTCCAACGTGCTTTTGGGATATCGAACGGTCTCGAAATTACATAATTCTTGTCACATTTAGAAACTTGCCAAGTTACCATTCCAATGAGCTCAAAATAGTCTAAATTCGGCCACAGAAGAGAGAGTTATGAAGGTTACTGTTGGACAAGGAGATGAAGGAGAAATTCAGTAGCGACGACTGCGATCCCAGTTATGGATGCCCAAATGGTCTCAGAATACGACAATTGCTATCAGGAATGAAAGTACGCTAAAGTGCCTTTCAGAGGACCAAAAATTGACCCAATCCGACATCAAACAAGGGAGTTATGAGCGCCTCCATTTGATCGCACGATTTGGAAAGATTAACAATCGAAATTGCAAAATGATGATCGAAGAGTTCCAACGTGCTTTTGGGATATCGAACGGACTTAAAATTAACCAATTTTGTCTCATTGAAAGCTTGTCAAGTTACCATTCCAATGCGCTCAAAATAGTCTAAATTCGACCACTGAAGAGAGAGTTATGAAGGTTACTGTTGGACAAGGAGATTAAGGAGAAATTCAGTACCGACGACAGCGATCCCATTTACAGATGCCCAAATGGACTTTGAATACTACGATTGCTATCGGGAATGAAAGTGCACTAAAGTACCTTTCAGATGACCAAAAATTGACAATCCGACATCAAACAAGGGAGTTATGTGCACCTCCATGGGATTGCCCAATTTGGAAAGATTAACAATCGAAATTGCAAAATGACGATTAAAGAGTTCCAACGTGCTTTTGGGATATCGAGCAGTCTCGAAATTAGCCAATTCTGGTCTCATTTAGAAGCTTGTCAAGTTACCATTCCAATGAGCTCAAAATAGTCTAAATTCGACCACTGATGAGAGAGTTATGAAGGTTACTGTTGGACAAGGAGAAGAAGGAGAAATTCAGTTGCGACAACTGCAATCCCACTTACGGATGCCCAAATGGTCTCGAAATATGATGATTGCTGTCAGGAATGAATGTGCGCTAAAGTACCTTTCTGATGACCAAAAATTGACCCAATCCGACATCAAACGAGGGAGTTATGAGCGCCTCCATTGGATGGCACGATTTAGAAAGATTAACAATCGAAATTGCAAAATGATGATCGAAGAGTTCCAACGTGGTTTTGGGATACCGAACGGTCTTGAAATTACCTAATTCTGGTCTCATTTAGAAGCTTCTCAAGTTACCATTCCAATGAGCTCAAAATAGTCTAAGTTCGACCACTGAAGAGAGAGTTATGAAGGTTACTGTTGGACAAGGTGATGAAGGAGAAATTTAGTAGCGATGATTACGATCCCACTTACGGATGCCCAAATGGTGTCGGAATACGACGATTGCTGTCAGGAACGAAAGTGCGCTAATGTACCTTTCAGATGACCAAAAATTCCCCCAATCCGACATCAAACGAGGGAGTTATGACTGCCTCCGTAGGATCGCGCGATTTGGAAAGATTAACAACCGAAATTGAAAACCGATGATCGAAGAGTTCCAACGTGCTTTTGGGATATCGACGGTCTCGAAATTACCTAATTCTGGGATCATTTAGAAGCTTGTCATGTCACCATTCCAATGAGCTCAAAATAGTCTAAATTCGACCACTAAAGAGAGAGTTATGATGTTTATTGTTGTACAAGGGGATGAAGGAGAAATTCAATAGTGATGATTGTGATCCCACTTGCGGATGCCCAAATGATCTCGAAATACGATGATTACAGTGAGGAACGAAAGTGCGCTAAAGTACCTTTCGGATGACCAAAAATTGACCCAATCTGACATCAAATTAGGGATTTATAACCATCTCCGTTGGATCGTGCTATTTGGTAAGATTAACAATTGAAATTGCAAAATGACGATCGAAGAGTTCCAACGTGCTTTTGGGATATCAAAAGGTCTAGAAATTGCCGAATTCTGGTCTCATGAAAAGCTTGTCAAGTTACCATTCCAATGAGCTCAAAAATGTCTAAATTCGACCACTGAAGCGAGAGTTATGAAGGTTATTGTTGGATAAGGAAATGAAAGAGAAATTCAGTAGCGACGATTGTGATCCCACTTACGGATGCCCAAATGGTCTTGAAATGCGACGATTACTGTTAGGAATGAAACTGCGCTAAAGTACCTTTTAGATGACCAAAAATTAACCCAATCCGACATCAAAGGAGGGAGTTATGAGCACCTCCGTGGGATCGCCCAATTTGGTGTCCGTAAGTGGGATCGCAGCTGTCACTACTAAACTTCTTCTTCATCTCCTTGTCTAACAGTAACCATCATAACTCTCTCTTCAGTGGTCGAATTTAGACTATTTTGAGCTCATTGCAATGGTAACTTGAGAAGCTTCTAAATGAGACCAGAATTGGGTAATTTTAAAACCGTTCGATATCCAAAAAGCACATTGGAACACTTCAATTGTCATTTTACAATTTTAATTGTTAATATTTTCAAATCGCACGATCCAACGAAGGCTCTCATAACTCCCTCGTTTGATGTCAGATTGGGTCAATTTTTGGTCATCTGAAAGGTACTTTAGCACACTTTCATTCTAGACTGCAATAGTCGTATTTTGAAACCATTTGGGCATCCGTAAGTGGGATCGCAGTCGTCGCTACTAAACTTCTCCTTCATCTCCTTGTCTAACAGTAACCTTCATAACTCTCTCTTTAGTGGTTGAATTTAGACTATTTTGAGCTCATTGGAATGGTAACTTGAGAAGCTTCTAAATGAGACCTGAATTGGGTAATTTCGAGACCATTCGATATCCCAAAACCACATTGGAACTCTTTGATCGTCATTTTACAATTTCAATTGTTAATCTTTTCAAATCGCGTGATCCAACGGAGGCGCTCATAACTCCCTCATTTGATGTCAGATGGGTCAATTTTTGGTCATCTGAAATATACTTTAGTACACTTTCATTCCAGACCGCAATCGTCGTATTTCGAGACCATTTGGGCATCCGTAAGTGGGATCGCAGTAGTCGCTACTAAACTTCTCCTTCATCTCCTTGTCTTATAGTAACCTTCATAACTCTCTCTTAAGTGGTCGAATTTAGAATATTTTGAGCTCTTTGGAATGGTAACTAAACAAGCTTCTAAATGAGACCAGAATTGGGTATTTTCGAACCGTCGATATCCCAGAAGCACGTTGGAATTCTTCGATCGTCGTTTCACAATTTCGATTGTTAATCTTTACAAATCACGCGATCCAACGGAGGTGGTCATAACTCCCTCATTTGATATCGGATTGGGGTAATTTTTGGTCATCTAAAAGGTACTTTAGTGCACTTTTATTCCTGACAGCAATCGTTGAATTCCGACACCATTTCGGCTTCCATAAGTGGAATCGCAGTCATCACTACTGAATTTCTCCTTCATCTCCTTGTCCAACAGTAACCTTCATAACTCTCTCTTCAGTGGTCGAATTTAAACTGTTTTTAGCTAATTGGAATGTCACTTGAGAAGCTTTTAATGAGACCAGAATTGGGTAATTTCGAGACTCTTCGATATCCCAAATGCACATTGGAACTCTTCGATCATCATTTTGTAATTTCAATTGTTAATCTTTCCAAATTGTGCGACCCAACGGAGGGGCTCATAACTCCCACGTATGATGTCGGATTGGGTCAATTTCTGGTCATCTGAAAGGTACTTTATCGCACTTTCATTCCTGACTGCAATCGTTGTAGTTCGGGACCATTTGGGCATCCGTAAGTGGGATCGCAGTCGTCGCTACTGAATTTCTCCTTCATCTCCTTGTCCACCAGTAACCTTCATAACTCTCTCTTCAGTGGTCGAATTTAGACTATTTTGAGCTCATTGGAATGGTAACTTGAGAAGCTTCTAAATGAGACTAGAATTGACAAATTCGTGACCATTCGATATCCCAAAAGCACGTTGTAACTCTTTATCGTCGTTTTACAATTTTTATTGTTAATCTTTCAAAATTGCGCGAACCAACGGAAGCGGTCATAACCCCCTCATTTGATGTTGGATTGGGTCAATTTTTGGTCATCTGAAAGGTACTTTTGTGCACTTTCATTCCTGATACAATCGTCGTATTCAGAGACCATTTGGGCATCCATAAGTGGGTTCGCAGTCGTTGGTACTGAATTTCTCCTTCATATCCTTGTCCAACAGTAACCTTCATAACTCTCTCTTCAGTGGTTGAATTTAGAGTATTTTGAGCTCATTGGAATGGTAACCTAACAAGCTTTTAATGAGACTAGAATTGGGTAATTTCAAGGTCGTTCCATATCCGAAAAGCACATTGGAACTCTTCGATTGTCCTTGTGCAATTTCGATTTTAATCTTTCCAAATCGCGTGATCCAACGGAGGCGGTCTTAACTCCCTTGTTTAATGTCGGATTGGGACGATTTTTGGTCATCTGAAAGGTACTTTAGTGCACTTTCATTCCTAACAGCAATCGTCTAATTCTGACACCATTTGGGCTTCCGTAAGTGGGATCGCAGTCGTCGTTACTGAATTTCTCTGTCATCTCCTTGTCCAACAGTAACCTTCATAACTCTCTCTTCAGTGGTCGAATTTAGACTATTTTGAGCTCATTGGAATGGTAACTTGAGAAGCTTCTAAATGAGACCAGAATTGACAAATTCGAGATCGTTCGATATCCCAAAAGCACGTTGTAACTCTTCGATCGTCCTTTTGCAATTTTGATTGTTAATCTTTAAAAATCGCGCGACCGAATGGAGGCGGTCATAACCCCCTCATTTGATGTTAGATTGGGTCAATTTTTGGTCAACTAAAAGGTACTTTTGTGCACTTTCATTTCTGACTCCAATCGTCATATTGAGAGACCATTTGGGCATCCGTAAGTGGGTTCGCAGTCGTCGGTACTGAATTTCTCCTTCATATCCTTGTCTAACAGTAACCTTCATAACTCTCTCTTCAGTGGTTGAATTTAGACTAGTTTGAGCTCATTGGAATGATAACCTGACATGATTTTAATGAAACTAGAATTGGGTAATTTCGAGGCCGTTCCATATCTAAAAATCACGTTGGAACTCTTCGATTGTCCTTATGCAATTTCAATTTTAATCTTTCCAAATCACACGATCCAACAGAGGCGCTCATAACTCCCTCGTTTGATGTTGGATTAAGTCAATTTTTGGTCATTTGAAAGGTACTTTAGTGCACTATCATTCCTGACAACAATCATCATATTCTGAGACCATTTTGGCATCCATAAGTGAGATCACAGTTGTCGCTACTGAATTTCTCTTTCATCTCCTTGTCTAACAGTAACTTTCATAACTCGCTCTTCAGTGGTCGAATTTAGACTATTTGGAGCTCATTGGAATGGTAACTTGAGAAGCTTCTCAATGAGACCAAAATTGACAAATTCGAGACTGTTCAATAGCCCAAAAGCACGTTGTAACTCTTCGATCATCGTTTTGCAATTTCAATTGTTAATCTTTTCAAATCGCGCGATCCAACGGAGGCGCTCATAACTTCCTCGTTTGATGTCGGATTGGGTCAATTTTTGGTCATTTGAAATGTACTTTAGCGCACTTGCATTCCAGACTACAATCGTCGTATGTTGAGACCATTTGGGCATCCGTATGTGGGATCGCAGTAGTCGCTACTAAACTTCTCCATCATCTCCTTGTCGAATTTAGACTATTTTTAGCTAATTGGAATGGTAACTTGACAAGCTTTTAATGAGACCAGAATTGGGTAATTTCGAGACTGTTCGATATCCCAAATGCACGTTGGAACTCTTCGATCGTCGTTTTGTTATTTCAATTATTAATCTTTCCAAATTGCGTGACCCAATAGAGGTGCTCATAACTCACTCGTATGATGTCAGATTGGGTCAATTTTTGGTCATCTGAAAGGTCCTTTAGCGCGCTTTCATTCCTGACTGCAATCGTTATAGTTCGAGACCATTTGGGCATCCGTAAGTGAGATCGCAGTCGTTGCTACTAAATTTCTCCTTCATCTCCTTGTCCAACAGTAACCTTCAAACTATCTCTTTAGTGGTCAAATTTAGACTATTTTGTGCTCATTGGAATGGTAACTTGACAAGCCTTTAATGAGACAAGAATTGGGTAATTTCGAGGCCGTTCCATATCCAAAAAGCATGTTGGAACTCTTTAATTGTCCTTGTGCAATTTCAATTTTAATCTTTCCAAATTGTGCAATCTAACGGAGGCGGTCATAACTCCCTCGTTTGATGTTGGATTGGGGCAATTTTTGGTCATCTGAAAGTTACTTTACGCACTTTCATTCCTGACAGCAATTGTCGTATTCCGACACCATTTGGCCATCCGTAAGTGAGATCGCAGTTGTCGCTACTGAATTTCTCCTTCATCTCCTTGTCCAACAGTGACCTTCATAACTCTCTCTTTAGTGGTCGAATTTAGACTATTTTTAGCTAATTGGAATGGTAACTTCACAAGCTTTTCATGAGACCAGAATTGGGTAATTTCGAGACTGTTAGATATCCCAAATGCACGTTGGAATTCTTCGATTGTCGTTTTGTAATTTCAATTGTTAATCTTTCCAAATTGCGCGACCCAACGGAGGTGCTCATAACTCCCTCGTATGATGTCGGATTGGGTCAATTTTGGGTCATCTGAAAGGTACTTTAGCGCACTTTCATTCCTGACTACAATCGTTGTAGTTCAAGACCATTTGGGCATCCGTAAGTGGGATCGCAGTCGTCACTACGGAATTTCTCCTTCATCTCCTTGTCCAACAGTAACCTTCATAACTCTCTCTTCAGTGGTCGAATTTAGACTATTTTTAAGCTCATTGGAATGGTAACTTTAGAAGCTTCTAAATGAGACCAAATTTACTAATTTCGAGACCGTTCGATATCCCAAAAGCACGTTGGAACTCTTTGATCATCGTTTTGCAATTTTACTTGTTAATATTTCTGAAGAGCGCGATCCAACGGAGGCGGTCGTAACCCCCTCATTTGATGTTGGATTAGGTCGATTTTTGGTCATCTGAAAGGTACTTTTGTGCACTTTCATTCCTGACTACAATCGTCGTATTCAGAGACCATTTGGGCATCCGTAAGTGGGTTCACAGTTGTCGGTACTGAATTTCTCCTTTATATCCTTGTCCAAGAGTAACCTTCATAACTCTCTTCAGTGGTTGAATTTAGACTATTTTGAACTCATTGGAATGGTAACTTGACAAGCTTTTAATGAGACTAGAATTGGGTAATTTCGAGACCATTCAAAATTCCAAAAGCACGTTGGAACTCTTCGATCGTCGTTTTGCAATTTCGATTGTTAATCTTTCCAAATCATGTGATCCAACAGAGGCGATCATAACTCCCTCGTTTGATGTCGGATTGGGTTGATATTTGGTCATCTGAAAGGTACTTTAGTGCACTTTCATTCCTGACTACAATCGTCATATTCTGAGACCATTTGGGCATCCGTAAGTAGGATCCCTATCGTCGATACTAAATTTCTCCTTCATCTCATTGTCCAACAGTAACCTTCATAACTCTCTCTTCAGTGGTCGAATTTAAACTATTTTGAGCTCATTGGAATGGTAACTTGACAAGCTATTAATGAGACCAGAATTGGGTAATTTCGAGGTCGTTCCATATTCGAAAAGCACGTTGGAACTCTTCGATATTCCTTGTGCAATTTTGATTTAATTCTTTCCAAATCGCGCGATCCAACGGAGGCGCTCATAACTCCCTCGTTTGATGTCGGATTGGGTCGATTTTCGGTCATCTGAAAGGTAGTTTAGCGCACTTTCATTCCTGACAACAATCGTCATATTCCGAGACCATTTCGGCATCCGTAAGTGGGATCACAGTTGTCCCTACTGAATTTCTCCTTCATCTCGTTGTCTAACAGTAACCTTCATAACTCTCTCTTCAGTGGTCGAATTTAGACTATTTTGAGCTCATTAGAATGGTAACTTGACAAGCTTTTACTGAGACCCAAATTGGGTAATTTCGAGATTCTTCGATATCCCAAATGTACGTTGGAACTCTTCAATCGTCGTTTTGCAATTTCAATTGTTAATCATTCCAAATCGTACGATCCAATGGAGGCGCTCATAACTCCCTCATTTTAGGTCGGATTGGGTCAATTTTTGGTCAACTGAAAGGTACTTTAGCGCACTTTCATTCCTGACGGCAATCGTCATATTTCGAGACCATTTGGGATCCGTAAGGGGGATCGCAATAGTCGCTACTGAATTTCTCCTTCATCTCCTTGTCCAACGGTGACCTTTATAACTCTCAATTCAGTGGTCGAATTTAGACGATTTTGAGCTCATTGGAATGGTAACTTGACAAGTTTTTAATGAGACCAGAATTGGGTAATTTCAAGACCGTTCGATATCCCAAAAGCACGTTGGAACTCTTCGATTGTCATTTTACAATTTCGATTGTTAATCTTTCCAAATCACGTGATCCAACGGAGGCGCTCATAACTCCCTCGTTTGATGTCGGATTGGGTCGATTTTTGGTCATCTGAAAGGTACTTTAGCATACTTTCATTCCTGACTATAATCGTCATATTTTGAGACCATTTGGGCATCCGTAAGTGGGATCACAGTCGTCGGTACTGAATTTCTCCATCTCCTTGTCCAACAGTAACCTTCGTAACTCTCTCTTTAATGGTCGAATTTAAACTATTTTGAGGTCATTGGAATGATAACTTGATAAGCTTTTAATAAGACTAGAATTGGGTAATTTCGAGGCTGTTCCATATCCAAAAAGCACATTGGAACTCTTCGATTGTCCTTGTTCAATTTCGATTTTAATCTTTCCAAATCGCGCGATCCAACGGAGGCGCTCATAACTACCTCGTTTAATGTCAGATTGGGTCGATTTTTGGTCATCTGAAAGGTACTTTAGAGTACTTTCATTCCTGATTGCAATCGTCGTATTTCGAGACCATTTGGGCATCCATAAGTGGGATCGCAGTCATCGCTACTGAATTTCTCCTTCATCTCCTTGTCCAACAGTTACCTTTAGAACTCTCAATTTAGTGGTCGAATTTGGACTATTTTGAGCTCATTGGAATGGTAACTTGACAAGCTTTTAATGAGACCAGAATTGGATAATTTTGACACCGTTTGATTTCCAAAACCACGTTGGAACTCTTCGATCGTCGTTTTGCAATTTCAATGGTTAATCTTCCCAAATCGTGCGATCCAATGGTGGCTCTCATAATTCCCTCATTTGATGTAAAATTGGGTCAATTTTTGGTCATCTGAAAGGTACTTTTGCGCACTTTCATTCCTGACTACAATTGTCATATTTCAAGACCATTTGGGCATCCATAAGAGGGATCGCAATCATCACTACTGAATTTCTCCTTCATCCCCATGTCCAACAATAACCATCATAGCTCTCTCTTCTGTGGTCGAATTTAGACTTATTTGAGCTCATTGAAATGGTAACTTGACAAGCTTCCAAATGAGACCAGAATTGGGTAATTTCGAGACCGTCAATATACCAAAGCATATTGGAACTCTTCAATCGTCGTTTTACAATTTCAATTGTTAATCTTTCGAAATCGCGCGATCCAACGGAGGCGGTCATAACTCCCTCGTTTGATATCGGATTGGGGCAATTTTTGGTCATCTGAAAGGTACTTTAGCGCACTTTCAGTCCTGATAGCAATCGTCGAATTCTGACACCATTTGGGCATCCATAAGTGGGATTGTAGTCGTCACTACTAAACTTCTCCTTCATCTCTTTGTCTAACAGTAACCTTTATAACTCTCTCTTCAGTAGTTGAATTTAGACTATTTTGAGCTCATTGGAATGGTAACTTGAGAAGCTTCTAATTGAGACCAGAATTGGGTAATTTCAAGACTGTTCGATATCCCAAAAGCACATTGGAACTCTTTGATTGTCATTTTGCAATTTCAATTGTTAATCTTTTCAAATCGCGTGATCTAACGGAGGCGCTCATAACTCCCTCGTTTGATGTCAGATTGGGTCAATTTTTGGTCATCTGAAATGTACTTTAGCGCACTTTCATTCTAGACTGCAATAGTCGTATTTCGAGACCATTTGGGCATTGGTAAGTGGGATTGCAGTCGTCGCTACTAAACTTCTCCTTCATCTCCTTGTCTAACAGTAACCTTCATAACTCTCTCTTTAGTGGTTGAATTTAGACTATTTTGAGCTCATTGGAATGGTAACTTGACAAGCTTTTAATGAGACCAGAATTGGATAATTTTGACACCGTTTGATTTCCAAAACCACGTTGGAACTCTTCGATCGTCGTTTTGCAATTTCAATGGTTAATCTTCCCAAATCGTGCGATCCAATGGTGGCTCTCATAACTCACTCATTTGATGTCAAATTGGGTCGATTTTTTGTCATCTGAAAGGTACTTTTGCGCACTTTCATTCCTGACTACAATCGTCATATTTCAAGACCATTTGGGCATCCGTAAGTGGGATTGCAATCATCACTACTGAATTTCTCCTTCATCCCCATGTCCAACAATAACCATCATAACTCTCTCTTCTGTGGTCGAATTTAGACTTATTTGAGCTCATTGAAATGGTAACTTGACAAGCTTCCAAATGAGACCAGAATTGGGTAATTTCGAGACCGTCGATATACCAAAGCATGTTGGAACTCTTCAATCGTCGTTTTACAATTTCAATTGTTAATCTTTCGAAATCGCGTGATCCAACGGAGGCGGTCATAACTCCCTCGTTTGATATCGGATTAGGGCAATTTTTGGTCATCTGAAAGGTACTTTAGCGCACTTTCAGTCCTGACAGCAATCGTCGAATTCCGACACCATTTGGGCACCGTAAGTGGGATTGTAGTCGTCACTACTAAACTTCTCCTTCATCTCTTTGTCTAATAGTAACCTTTATAACTCTCTCTTCAGTGGTTGAATTTAGACTATTTTGAGCTCATTGGAATGGTAACTTGAGAAGCTTGTAATTGAGACCAGAATTGGGTAATTTCAAGACCGTTCGATATCCCAAAAGCACATTGGAACTCTTCGATCGTCATTTTGCAATTTCAATTGTTAATCTTTTCAAATCGCGTGATCCAACGGAGGCGTTCATAACTCCCTCGTTTGATGTCAGATTGGGTCAATTTTTGGTCATCGGAAATGTACTTTAGCGCACTTTCATTCCAGACTGCAATAGCCGTATTTTGAGACCATTTGGGCATCGGTAAGTGGGATCGCAGTCATCGCTATTAAACTTCTCCTTCATCTCCTTGTCTAACAGTAACCTTCATAACTCTCTCTTCAGTGGTTGAATTTAGACTATTTTGAGCTCATTGGAATGGTAAGTTGAGAAGCTTCTAATTGAGACCAGAATTGGGTAATTTCAAGACCGTTCGATATCCCAAATAAACATTGGAACTCTTCGATCGTCATTTTACAATTTCAATTGTTAATCTTTTCAAATCGCGTGATCCAACGGAAGCGCTCATAACTCCCTCATTTGATGTAAGATTGGGTCAATTTTTAGTCATCTGAAATGTACTTTAGCGCACTTTCATTCCAGACTACAATCGTCATATTTCGAGACCATTTGGGCATTCGTAAGTGAGATCGCAATAGTCGCTACTAAACTTCTCCTTCATCTCCATGTCTAACAGTAACCTTCATAACTCTCTCTTCAGTGGTCGAATTTAGAATATTTTGAGCTCATTGGAATGGTAACTTGACAAGCTTCTAAATGAGACCAGAATTGGGTATTTTTTAGACTGTCGATATCCCAAAAGCACGTTGGAACTCTTCGATTGTCGTTTTACAATTTCGATTGTTAATCTTTCCAAATCACGTGATCCAACGGAGGCAGTCATAACTCCCTCATTTGATATCGGATTAGGGCAATTTTTGGTCATCCTAAAGGCACTTTAGCGTATTTTCATTCCTGACAGCAATCGTCAAATTCCGACACCATTTGGGCTTCCGTAAGTGGGATCGCAGTCGTCACTACTGAATTTCTCCATCATCTCCTTGTCCAACAGTAACCTTCATAACTCTCTCTTCAGTGGTCGAATTTAGACTATTTTTAGCTAATTGGAATGGTAACTTGACTAGCTTTTAATGAGACCAGAATTGGGTAATTTCTAGACTGTTCGATATCCCAAATGCACGTTGGAACTCTTCGATCGTCATTTTGTAATTTCAATTGTTAATCTTTCCAAATTGCGCGACCCAACGGAGGTGCTCGTAACTCCCTCATATGATGTCAGATTGGGTCAATTTTTGGTCATCTGAAAGGTAATTTAGCGCACTTTCATTCCTGACTGCAATTGTTGTATTTCGAGACCATTTGGGCATCCGTAAGTTGGATCGTAGTCATCGCTACTGAATTTCTCCTTCATCTCCTTATCCAACAGTAACCTTCATAACTCTCTCTTCAGTGGTCGAATTTAGACTATTTTGAGCTCATTAGAATGTTAACTTGACAAGCTTCTAAATGAGAACAGAATTGAGTATTTTCGAGACTGTCGATATCCCAAAAGCACGTTGGAACTCTTCGATCGTCGTTTTACAATTTCAATTGTTAATCTTTCCAAATCGCGCGATCCAACGGAGGCAGTCATAACTCCCTCATTTGATATCGGTTTAGGGCAATTTTTTGTCATCTAAAAGGTAATTTAGCGCACTTTCATTCCTGATGGCAATCGTCGAATTCTGACACCATTCGGGCTTCTGTAAGTGGGATCGCTGTCGTCACTACTGAATTTCTCCTTCTTCTTCCTGTCCAACAGTGACCTTTATAACTCTCAATTCAGAGGTCAAATTTAGACTATTTTGAGCTCATTGGACTGGTAACTTGATAAGCTTTTAATGAGACCAGAATTGGATAATTTTGAGACCGTTCGATTTCCCAAAAGCACGTTGGAACTCTTCGATCGTTGTTTTGCAATTTCAATGGTTAATCTTCCCAAATCGCGCGATCCAACGGTGTCTCTCATAACTCCCTCATTTGTTATCGGATTGGGTCGATTTTTGGTCATCTGAAAGGTACTTTAGTGAACTTTCGTTCCTGACTACAATCATCGTATTTCGAGACCATTTGGGTATCCGTAAGTTGGATCGCAATCGTCACTACAGAATTTCTCCTTCATCCCCTTGTCCAACAATAAACATCATAACTCTCTCTTCTATGGTCAAATTTAGACTATTTTGAGCTCTTTGGAATGGTAACTTGACAAGCTTCTAAATGAGACTAGAATTGGGTAATTTTGAGACCGTCGATATACCAAAAGCACGTTGGAGGCGGTCATAGCTCCCTCGTTTGATATCGGTTTGGGGCAATTTTTGGTCATCTGAAAGGTACTTTATCGCACTTTCATTCTTGATAGCAATCGTCAAATTCCGACACCATTTGGGCTTCCATAAGTGAGATCGCAGTCGTCGCTGCTGAATTTCACCTTCATCTCCTTGTCCAACAGTAACCTTCATAACTCTCTCTTCAGTGGTCGAATTTAGACTATTTTGAGCTCATTGGAATGGTAACTTGAGAAGCTTCTCAATGAGACCAGAATTGGATAATTTCGAGACCGTTCGATTTTCCAAAAGCACGTTGGAACTCTTCAATTGTTGTTTTACAATTTCAATGGTTAATCTTCCCAAATTGTGCGATCCAACGGTGTCTCTCATAACTCCCTCATTTGTTGTCGGATTGGGTCGATTTCTGGTCATCTGAAAGGTACTTTAGCGCACTTTCTTTCCAAACTGCAATCGTCGTATTTCGAAACCATTTGGGCATCCATAAGTGGGATCACAGTAGTTGCTACTAAACTTCTCCTTCATCTCCTTGTCTAACAGTAACCTTCATAACTTTCTCTTCAGTGGTCGAATTTAGAATATTTTGAGGTCATTGGAATGGTAACTTGACAAGCTTCTAAATGAGACCAGAATTGAGTATTTTCGAGACCGTCGATATCCCAAAAGCACGTTGAAACTCTTCGATCGTCGTTTTACAATTTCGATTGTTAATCTTTCCAAATCGCGCGATCCAACGGAGGCGGTGATAACTCCCTCATTTGATATCAGATTGGGGCAATTTTTGGTCATCTAAAAGGTAATTTAGCGCACTTTCATTCCTAATGGCAATCGTTGAATTTCGACACCATTTGGGCTTCCAAAAGTGAGATCGCAGTTGTTGCTACTGTATTTCTCATTCAACTCCTTGTCCAACAGTAACCTTCAAACTATCTCTTCAGTGGTAAAATTTAGACTATTTTGAGCTCATTGGAATGACAAGTTGACAACCTTTTACTAAGACCCGAATTGGGTAATTTCGAGACTCTTCAATATCCCAAATGCACGCTAGAACTCTTCGATCGTCGTTTTACAATTTCAATTGTTAATCTTTCCAAATTGGGCGATCCAACGGAGGCACTCATAACTCCCTCGTTTGATGTTAGATTGGGTCAATTTTTGGTCATCTGAAAGGTACTTTAGCGCACTTTCATTCTTGACTGCAATCATTGTATTTCGAGACCATTTAGGCATCCATAAGTGGGATCGCATTCGTCGCTACTGAATTTCTCCTTTATCTCCTTGTCCAACAGTGACCATCATCTCTCTTCAGTGGTCGAATTTAGACTATTTTGAGGTCATTGGAATGGTAAGTTGACAAGCTTTTAATGAGACTAGAATTGGGTAATTTCGAGGCCGTTCCATATCCCAAAATTACGTTGGAACTCTTTGATCGTCGTTTTGCAATTTCAATTGTCAATCTTTCCAAATGGCGCGATCCAACGGAGGCACTAATAACTCCCTCATTTGATGTTGGATTGGATCAATTTTTGGTCGTCTGAAAGGTACTTTAGCGCACTTTCATTCATGACAGCAATCGTCATATTCCGAGACCGTTTGGGCATTCGTAAGTGGTATCGCAGTTGTCGCTACTAAACTTCTCCTTCATCTCCTTTTCTAATAGTAACCTTCATAACTCTCTCTTCAGTGGTCAAATTTAGACTATTTTGAGCTGATTTGAATGGTAACTTGAGAAGCTTCTAAATGAGACCAGAATTGACTAATTTCGAGACCGGTTCGATATCCCAAAAGCACGTTGGAACTCTTCAATCGTCGTTTTACAATTTCATTTGTTAATCTTTCGAAATTGGGCGATCCAACAGAGGTGCTCATAATCCCTTGTTTATGTCGAATTGTGTCGATTTTTTGTCATCTGAAAGGTACTTTAGCTCACTTTGATTCCTGACAGCAATCATCGTATTCTGACACCATTTGGGCATCTCTAAGTGGGATCACAGTCGTCGGTACTGAATTTCACCTTCATCTCCTTGTCCAACAGTAACCTTCGTAACTCTCTCTTCAGTGGTTGAATTTAAACTATTTTGAGCTCATTGCAATGGCAACTTGACAACCTTTTAAGAGACCAGAATTGGGTAATTTCGAGGCCATTCCATATCCCAAAATTACATTAGAACTCTTCGATTGATGTTTTGTAATTTCGATTGTTAATCTTTCCAAATCGCGCGATCCAACGGAGGTGCTAATAACTCCCTCATTTGATGTCAGATTGGGTCGATTTTTGGTCGTCTGAAAGGTACTTTAGCACACTTTCATTCATGACAGTAATCATCGTATTCTAAGACCATTTGGGCATCCGTAAGTGGTATCGCAGTTGTCGCTACTAAACTTCTTCTTCATCTCCTTGTCTAACAGTAACCTTCATAACTCTCTCCTCAGTGGTCCAATTTAGACTATTTTGAGCTCATTGGAATGGTAACTTGAGAAGCTTCTAAATGAGACCAGAATTGACTAATTTCGAGTCCGTTTGATATCCCAAAAGCACGTTGGAACTCTTCGATCGTCATTTTGCAACTTTGATTGTTAATCTTTCCAAATCGCGCGATCCAATGGAGGCGGTCATAACCCCCTCATTTGATGTTGGATTGGATCGATTTTTGGTCATCTGAAAGGTACTTTTGCGCACTTTCTTTCCTAACTGCAATCGTCATATTCGTTGATGCGACAAGGCTTACAAATAGGGGAGAGATCGGAGTCTCATTCGACTTTTGTGTGCTCCCTGTGCTGCCGATCGATCGGGGCGACACATTTATTGGTGAACCTGTCTGGGGTGACATAAACGTCGGTGAGCTTATCATCAACGTTTTACCTTTCTATTCTTCCGTCCATTTGGTCCATGGGGCGACCAGTATCGAAAAATCGCGCGACGCGAACTGTGGCACTGTTCGCTTGGGATATATCGCAGGAGGGGCGAGCTTGAGGTTTTTCTTGACTGTACTACGCGTGATCAGTCCTCTTGCTCTCAGTAGAGATGAGTTCGCTCTACGGCTCTTCAGATTCCTTGCTTTTGTCTTACGAGACAAGACCACAGTCCAATCCCCCTCAGTTTCCTGCGGTTGAGGTGAAACGGATAAACTCCAACTGTTACTTGAGTCATTTTACGCCCATTTGTAGGACGTAGATCTGTGTGCTCTGGGCTTGGCTCGGCACATACTCTACTATGAACCTTCATTTAGTGCAATGTTGGATTCTGAGTTTATTGATTCTGAGTTCATGTACATCCTCTAACCCCCTCATTTAATGTTGGATTAGGTCAATTTTTGGTCATCTGAAAGGTACTTTTGTGCACTTTCATTCCTGACTGCAATCGTCGTATTCAGAGACCATCTGGGCATCCGTAAGTGGGTTCGCAGTCGTCGATACTGAATTTCTCCTTCATATCCTTGTCCAAGAGTAACCTTCATAACTCTCTCTTCAGTGGTCGAATTTAGACTATTTTGAGCTCATTGGAATGGTAACTTGACAAGCTTTTAATGAGATCGGAATTGGGTAATTTCGAGACCGTTCGATATTCCAAAAGCACGTTGGAACTCTTCAATTGTCGTATTGCAATTTTGATTGTTAATCTTTCCAAATCGCGCGATCCAATGGAGGTGGTCATAAACCCCTCATTTGATGTTGGATTGGGTCGATTTTTAGTCATCTGAAAGGGACTTTAGCGCACTTTCATTCCTGACGGCAATCGTCAAATTCCAACACCATTTGCACTCCTTCATCCGTCTAAACAAGTGGGATCGAACTCTATTTTGAGCTCATTGGAATGGTAACTTGACAAGCTAATGAGATCCAAATTGGGTAATTTCTCCTTCATCTCCTTGTCCAATCCAAGTAACCTTCGTTTGATGTCGGATTAACTATCTCTTCAAGACCATTTGGGCATCCGTGGTGGGAATTTAGACTATTTTGAGCTCATTGGAATGGTAACTTGACAGGCTTTTACTAAGACCCGAATTGGGTAATTTCAAGACTCTTCGATATCCCAAATGCACGTTGGAACTCTTCGATCGTTTTGCAATTTTAATTGAATTGATCCAGATTTAATCGTTTATTTTTGGTCATCTTTCCAAATCGGGTGATCTAAATTTCTCGGAGGCTCATAACTCCTCGTTTGATGTCGGATTGGGTCAATTTTAGTCATCCGAAAGGTACTTTAGCACACTTTCATTCATTACTTTGATCGCAATCGTCGTATTTCGAGACCATTTGGGCATCCGTAAGTGGGATCGCAGATTATCGCTCTTGAATTTCTCCTTCATCTCCTTGTCCAACAATAACCTTCATAATCTCTCTTCAAGTGGTCGAATTTAGACTATTTTGAGCTCATTGGAATGGTAACTTGACAAGCTTCTAAACAAGCTTTAAATGAGACTAGAATTGGGTAATTTCGAGTTAATCTTTCCATATCCCAAAACGTTGGAACTCTTCATTGCAATCGTTTTGCAATTTGGGCATCGATTGTTAATCTTTCCAAATCTCCTTGATCAACAAGGCCTTCATAACTCTCTCCCCTATTTTAATGAATGGATTGGGTCTAGAATTGGGTAATTTTGGTCATTTGAAAGGAACTTTAGTGTACTTTCATTCATAACTCCCTCAATCGTCAGATTCGAGACCATTTGGGCATCCGTGCAAGTGGGTTTGAGACCATTTGGGTATGTAAGTGAGGATCGCTACTAAACTTCTCCTTCATCTCCTTGTCAAAAGTAACCTTCATAACTCTCTCTTTAGTGGTCGAATTTAGACTATTTTGAGCTCATTGGAATGGTAACTTGACAAGCTTCTAAATGAGACCAAAATTGGGTACTAATTTGAGACCATTCGATATCCCTAAAAGCACGTTGGAACTCTTGATTGTTTTCGTCGTTTTGCAATTTTGATTGTTAATCTTTCAAATCACGATGATGGTCATAAACCCTCTCATTTGATGTTGGAAGTTGATTTTTGGTCATCTGAAAGGTACTTTAGCGCACTTTCATTCTGACGCAATCGTCGTTGAATTCGAGTCATTTGGGCTCCGTAAGTGGGAATATTTAATTTCTCCTTCATCTCCTTGTCCCGAACCTTCATAACTCTCTTCAAGTGGTCGAATTTAGACTATTTTGAGCTCATTGGAATGGTAACTTGAGCAAGCTTTTAATGAGACCGAATTGGGTAATTTCAGAACAATTCGATATCCAAAAGCACATTGAAGACCATTTGAAATTTCAAGTTAATCTTTCCAAATCGGGTGTAAGTAGCTCACAACTCCCCTTTGATGTCGGATTAGTCAATTTTTAGTCATCGAAGGCACTTTCGCATTTCATTCTACGCAATCATCGTTGTATTTCGAGACCAATCTTTCATAACCTTCGACAATTTTAACTCTGGAATGGTCAAGCTTTTAATGAGACTGAAGGTAATTTAGACTATTTTGACTCTTGCTCATCGAATTTTATCTTGATCACATCGACCGGGTTTGTAATTTCAATTGTTAATCTTTCCAAATCGCGTGATCCAAAAGGTACTCCCTCGTTTAATGTCGGATTGGGTCAATTTTGGTCATGAAAGGAACTTTAGTGCACTTTCATTCATGACGCAATCGTCATATTCGAGACCATTTGAGCATCCGTAAAGTGGGATAAGTCGTATCTACTAAACTTCTCCTTCATCTCCTTGTCTAAAAGTAACCTTCATAACTCTCTCTTCAAAGTGGTCGAATTTAGACTATTTTGAGCTCATTGGAATGGACTAGAACTAATTTGACAAGATTCGATATTAATGAGACTCTTCGATAATTGGGTAATTTTGAATGTTAATCTTTCCATATCCGAAAAGCACATTGGAACTCTTCGATTGTCCTTGTGCAATTTTAATTTTAATCTTTCCAAATCGCGTTATCCAACGAAGGCGCTCATAACTCCCTCGTTTGATGTCGGATTGGGTCGATTTTTGGTCATCTGAAAGGTACTTTAACGCACTTTCATTCCTGACAAGAATCGTCATATTCCGAGACCATTTCGGCATCCGTAAGTGGGATCACAGTTGTCGCTGCTGAATTTCTCCTTCATCTCCTTGTCTAACAGTAACCTTCATAACTCTCTCTCTCTCCAGTGGTCGAATTTAGACAATTTTGAGCTCATTGGAATGGTAACTTGACAAGCTTTTACTGAGACCCAAATTGGGTAATTTTGAGACTCTTCGATATCCCAAAAGCACGTTGTAACTCTTCAATCATCGTTTCAATTTTTCAATTGTTAGTCTTTCCAAATCGCACGATCCAACGGAGGAGCTCATAACTCCCTCGTTTTATGTCAGATTGGGTCGATATTTGGTCATCTAAAAGGTACTTTAGCACACTTTCATTCGTGATTGCAATCGTCATATTTCGAGACCATTTGCGCATCCGTAAGTGGGATTGCAGTAGTCGCTACTAAATTTCTCCTTCATCTCCTTGTCTAATAGTGACCTTTATAACTCTCAATTCAGTGGTCGAAATTAGAATATTTTGAGCTCATTGGAATGGTAACTTGACAAGCTTTTAATGAAACCAAAATTGGATAATTTCGAGACCGTTCGATTTCCCAAAAGCACGTTGGAACTCTTCACTCGTCGTTTTACAATTTCGATGGTTAATCTTCCCAAATTGCACGATCCAATGATGGCTCTCATAACTCCCTCATTTGATGTCAAATTGGGTCAATTTTTGGTCATCTGAAAGGTAATTTTGTTCCTGACTACAATCGTCATATTTCGAGACCATTTGGGCATCCGTAAGTGGGATCGCAATCATCACTACTGAATTTCTCCTTCATCCCCTTGTCCAACAATAATCATCATAACTCTCTCTTCTGTTGTCGAATTTAGACTATTTTGAGCTCATTGGAATGGTAACTTGACAAGCTTCTAAATGAGACCAGAATTTGGTAATTTCGAGACCGTCGATATACCAAAAGCACGTTGGAACTCTTCGATCGTTGTTTTACAATTTCGATTGTTAATCTTTCCAAATCGCGTGATCCAACGGAGGCGGTCATAACTCCCTCGTTTAATATCGGATTGGGGCAATTTTTGGTCATCTGAAAGGTACGTTAGTGCACTTTCATTCCTGACAACAATTGTCGAATTCCGACACCATTTGGGCATCAGTAAGTGGGATCGCAGTCGTCAGTACTAAACTTCTCCTTCATCTCCTTGTCTAACAGTAACCTTCATAACTCTCTATTCAGTGGTTGAATTTAGACTATTTTGAGCTCATTGGAATGGTAACTTGAGAAGCTTCTAAATGAGACTAGAATTGGGTAATTTCGAGACCGTTCAATATCTCAAAAGCACATTGGAACTCTTCGATTGTCATTTTTCAATTTCAATTGTTAATCTTTTTAAATTGTATGATCCAATGGAGGCGCTCATAACTCCCTCGTTTAATGTTAGATTGGTTTAATTTTTAGTCATCTGAAATGTACTTTAGCGCACTTTCATTCCAGACTACAATTGTTATATTTCGAGACCATCCGTAAGTGGGATCGCAATAGTTGCTACTAAACTTCTCCTTCATCTCCTTGTCTAACAGTAACCTTCATAACTCTCTCTATAGTGGTCGAATTTAGAATATTTTGAGTTCATTGGAATGGTAACTTGAGAAGCTTCTAAATGAGACCAGAATTGGGTATTTTCGAGACCGTCGATATCCCAAAAGCATGTTGGAACTCTTCGATCATCGTTTTACAATTTCGATTGTTAATCTTTCTAAATCCGGCGATCCAACGAAGGCGGTCATAACTCCCTAATTTGATATCGGATTGGGGCAATTGTTGGTCATCTGAAAGGTACTTTAGCGCACTTTCATTCCTGATAGCAATCATCGAATTCCAACACCATTTGGGCTTCTGTAAGTGGGATCACAGTCGTCGCTACTGAATTTCTCCTTCATCTTCTTGTCCAACAGTAACCTTCATAACTCTCTCTTCAGTGGTCAAATTTAGACTATTTTTAGCTAATTGGAATGGTAACTTGACAAGCTTTTAATGAGAACAGAATTAGGTAATTTCGAGATTGTTCGATATCCCAAATGTACGTTGGAACTCTTCCATTATCGTTTTGTAATTTCAATTGTTAATCTTTCCAAATTGAGCGACCCAACGGAGGTGCTCATAACTCCCTCGTATGATGTTGGATTGAGTCAATTTTTTGTCATCTGAAAGGTACTTTAGCACACTTTCATTCCTGACTGCAATCGTTGTAGTTCGAGACCATTTGTGCATCCGTAAGTGGGATCACAGTCTTTGCTACTGAATTTCTCCTTCATCTCCTTGTCCAACAGTAACCTTCATAACTCTCTCTTCAGTGGTCGAATTTAGAATATTTTGAGCTCATTGGAATGGTAACTTGAGAAGCTTCTCAATGAGACCAGATTGGGTAATTTTGAGACAGTTTGATATCCTAAAAGCACATTGGAACTCTTTGATCGTCATTTTGCAATTTCAATTGTTAATCTTTCCAAATCGCATGATCCAACGGATGTGCTGATAACTCCCTCGTTTGATGTCAGATTGGGTCAATTTTTGGTCATCTGAAAGGTACTTTAGCGCACTATCATTCCAGACTTTAATAGTCATATTTTGAGACCATTTGTGCATTCATAAGTGGGATCGCAGTAGTCGCTACTAAACTTCTCCTTCATCTCCTTGTCTAACAGTAACCTTCATAACTCTCTCTTCAGTGGTTGAATTTAGAATATTTTGAGCTCATTGGAATAGTAACTCGAGAAGCTTCTCAATGAGACCAAAATTGACAAATTCGAGACTGTTCGATATCCCAAAAGCACGTTGTAACTTTTCGATCAATGTTTTACAATTTTGATTGTTAATCTTTCCAAATCACACGATCCAACTAAGGCGGTCATAACCCTTCATTTGACGTTGAATTGGGTCAATTTTTGGTCATCTGAAAGGTACTTTAGCGCACTTTCATTCCTGACTACAATCGTTGTATTTTGAGACCATTTGGGCATCCGTAAGTGGGATTGCAATCGTCACTACTGAATTTCTCCTTCATCCCCTTGTCCAACAATAGACATCATAACTCTCTCTTCTGTGGTCGAATTTAGACTATTTTGAGCACATTGGAATGTTAACTTGACAAGCTTCTAAATGAGAACATAATTGGGTAATTTCGAGACCGTCGATGTACCAAAAGCACGTTGGAACTCTTCGATCATCATTTTACAATTTCGATTGTTAATCTTTCCAAATCGCGCTATCCAATGGAGGCGGTCATAACTCCCTCGTTTGATATCGGATTGTGGCAATTTCTGGTCATCTACAAGGTACTTTAGCGCACTTTCATTCCTGACAGCAATCGTTGAATTTCGACACCATTTGCGCTTCCGTAAGTGGGATCGCAGTCGTCGTTACTGTATTTCTCCTTCATCTCCTTGTCCAACAGTAACCTTCAAACTATCTCTTCAGTGGTAGAATTTAGACTATTTTGAGCTCATTGGAATGGTAACTTGACAAGCTTTTACTAAGACCCGAATTGGGTAATTTCGAGACTCTTTGATATCCCAAATGCACGTTGGAACTCTTCGATCGTCGTTTTGCAATATCAATTGTTAATCTTTCCAAATCGCGCGATTCAACAGAGGCGCTCATAACTCCCTCGTTTGGTGTCGGATTGGGTCAATTTTTGGTCATCTGAAAGGTACTTTAGCGCACTTTCATTCCTGACTGCAATCATTGTATTTCAAGACCATTTAAGCATCCGTAAGTGGGATCGCAGTCGTCGCTACTGAATTTCTCCTTCATCTCCTTGTCCAACAGTGACCATCATCTCTCTTCAGTGGTCCAATTTAGACTATTTTGAGCTCATTGGAATGGTAAGTTGACAAGCTTTTAATGAGACCAGAATTGGGTAATTTCGAGGCCATTCCATATCCCAAAATTACGTTGAAACTCTTCGATCGTCGTTTTGCAATTTCAATTGTTAATCTTTCCAAATCGCGCGATCCAATGGAGGCGCTAATAACTCCCTCGTTTGATGTCGGATTGGGTCAATTTTTGGTCATCTGAAAGGTACTTTAGTGCACTTTCATTCATGACAGCAATCGTCATATTCCGAGACCATTTGGGCATCCGTAAGTGGTATCGCAGTTGTCGCTACTAAACTTCTCCTTCATCTCCTTGTCTAATAGTAACCTTCATAACTCTCTCTTCAATGGTCAAATTTAGACTATTTTGAGCTCATTGGAATGGTAACTTGAGAAGCTTCTAAATGAGACCAGAATTGACTAATTTCGAGACCGTTCGATATCCCAAAAGCACGTTGGAACTCTTCGATCGTCATTTTACAATTTTGATTGTTAATCTTTCCAAATCGTACGATCCAATGGAGGCGGTCATAACCCCCTCATTTGATGTTGGATTGGGTTAATTTTTTGTAACATCCTGGATTTTCACTGTTTTGGATTTCTAAAAAAAAAACTTGAATTTTTTTTAATTAACTTATATTATCATATACTGACCATTAGCACTCAACGTTAGCTCATACATAAGTTAATTAATCAAAGATTAACCCAATTTAGTATACTAGATAGGCCGTGATAGAGCCTAGTGCGGGCCGCCAAGCTTGATGGATGGCGCGGTTACACTTAAAAAACAGCCGTGCGGGCCTTACAGCGACCGAGAATGGTCAGAAAGATCCAAAACTTGGGGAGGCCATTGGCCTCACTGGGTTTGTGGTCCATCGCGGACCGCGAACCCAGTGGACACCCAGAAGTACCATCTGGCGCTTGCCCAATCCAACAATGCCGATTAAAATAACGCACCGACTGTAAGAAACTGAGACTCCGGGCCTTCCAGCCATCGGATTTCTTCCAAATTTACGGTGAAGGTTTAATGTATTTTTCAACGCCTTCCCACCAAATCTGGGCCCCGATCATGGAACGATGACCGTTGATCGCAAATCGGACCCGTACGACCAAATCCCATATCTGATCGTTCCTAAATTTTACGTGGCCCTTCATCGGGCCATGAAGCACCTATCCTATAAATTTCATGGCCAGAGGGCCACCATAAATGCCCCATCAATCTGAATGGGCCTCCCAGGGCCGTTTAAAGATCGAAACCCTATGCTCAAA
This sequence comes from Magnolia changhungtana, assembly GCA_030180095.1. Taxonomy (NCBI): domain Eukaryota; kingdom Viridiplantae; phylum Streptophyta; class Magnoliopsida; order Magnoliales; family Magnoliaceae; genus Magnolia; species Magnolia changhungtana. Next base: position 139,455 of record JASAUF010000022.1, read on the forward strand.
CCCCATATTCGTTCATCCGTTTGATCTCAAATTTTACATGGGCCCTAATTGGGCCATAAGACACCTACCCACCGAATTTGGCAGCCTGGGGGGGCGTTAGGGCCACCCCAACTTCAATAGGGAGCCCTAGAAGGCTAGTTTGGGAAATTGTGGGAACTTAAGTGATTTGAGTCGTCCACTCTTATGCCAAGTTGGGGATTTCGGACCGTCGGTTTATGACCAAACTTTACCATTGGATTAAGGATATTTCCTCGCTCACATCCGTATAGCCGTGGCCTCGATCGACCATCGGTGACCGTTGAACAGACTTCTAATCATATCTGTCGATCGGCGCGTCGAAATGGCTGGCCGATTGTGTCCATACGTAGATCATCATTAGGACTAACTATCCTACGGTGTATATCGACTAGTACACCTCATAGGCTAGAAAAACCCTCCCATAGGGTTAGTATAGTAAAGACCCAACACTTGGGGCCAATTACACCAAAACTGGCACTATATAAAGGGTTTTATTTGGGCACCCCTCTCCCCATACGATTTTGCCCTAAGAGAAAAGGGGGAAAGAGAGAAGAGAAAGAGGAGAAAGAAGGGAGAGCAAGGGAGTAGTGAGTGTGGAGGTGAGCAAGGTGGACTCTCAATCAAGGTGGGGCCCAAGAGGATCAAACCCACAACCTCCTACACTTTCTCCAAGAGGAAACCCTACACCACAACCACCGAAAATCGTCCGTGGGCCATCTAGGTAAGATCTCTCACTCATTTCTCTTGAAATCCTTGTATTGAAGAAGAAAATGCATGGATTTCTCTCATGTTTGAATTGTTTTAGGGATTCCGGTCGACCAACCTCTAAAACCCTCATCCCTAGGTCGTTTCCAAGCCTCCAACGGATTCGAAGGTGCGGACTATTATTCTTAGGTGGCCTAGCACTAATTATAGTACGAGTTTAATGATTTTGTATGTTTGAATGATGCCTTTGGAGAGTCTAGAGAAATTTATAGGAAATTGTTGGGTTGTTGAAATTGTATGGAATTGTATGTCATGTTGATTTCCTCATATGATGTTATTCTTATTCCTCACATGTTTTGATATGAATTGATGATCTCATGTTTATGTCTTGTTTGGTTTTCTTCACATGATGTTGCCCTAGCATGTATGTCTTACTAATCTTATGCAATTTGGCTCTATGAGGTGTAGGAAGTGCTTAACTTCCTCATCAACCCACACAACACACATGCACCTGAATTTTACACATTGTAGCTTTGCTTGGTAGGAATTATGAGTTCTATGTTGAAAAATATGAATGTGTGATATTGCATATGATAAATGATAACCTTGTTAGTTAGCATGTTATGAATCACCATCCAAACTCTTTAGTTGGTCAGAAATATAAGGAGAACGAAGGCAGCCCTGTCGGTAGGACCGCCTTGGGGCTAAACTCACGGATTTGGGCGGGTGTGTTTGGGTGGTTGTAGTTCGACTACATGGGTCTCTTGTGCCCGAGGTCACTCGTCTCACACTCGCTTGACTCGTGCGATCTAGCCTACTATATGACTAACCCTGTTTGTTAACCCTGTGTGCTCACCTATGTATAGAACCTGAACCACCATGCAACCGTTGTAGTCCATCGAAAATCTACTTAAAATGGGTCCACAGTCTCGTGAGCCGGGCATGGTGGAATGGGACACTGTGTCCGAGCTGTCGGCCTACGCTGGGGTACCGCGCCTCCCCGTAGTGACCGCGAGCGATCCCTTCCTTTCGGCACTCCTCATGTGCTTGGAGTCGGGGATGAGGAACCCGACGGGATCACGGACCGCGAGGACTCGGCCTCACGCGTTGATGGGGCCTTGGCCTCGCAACCAGCTTAGGGCATTGATACGTAGGGTGAATCAGAATCCCCAACCTGCTGGATGAACGGACTTAACTAAGAACTCGGTTAATATTATCACTACATTGCATTAGCTAGGGTGGCGACTCGGCAGTCGAGGTCGCTCTGAGGGAGTGTTGACATACGCGATCGTTAGACGAAGTCGTTTGAGGGAGAGTTGGGGCGAGGGCATGCATCATATCATCTATCATGCATATGCATTAATAAGATTAGATAGGTGTTTATGAATGACTGTTTTTCATTAAATTCATAGTATAATTGATGTCTGTTGTAACTTGAGACCAATAGTTCACACTGAGTTGATCACTCACTCCCACTCTGGGACGGTGTTTTAAAACACCAACCAGACCCATTCATAGAAGCAGGTGACCCAGGGCATGAGGAACCTGGCGAGGCGAGCTTGACGGGGAGAACGAGAGCTCCTACTTTCTGCTGATGGGCGGCTCACTATCGGTTAGATCACGCGGGCTCAGTCTTATTCTTTTTGGACCTAGCCCTCTTTTGTTGTTCGGTTGGGCAACGCCTTAGGCGACCCTTTATTATTTTTGGACTTGTATATATGTGTGATATCGATATCATTCATTTCAGTAGATTGGTGTGATTGTGCTTCGTGCCTCAGGTAATTCCAAATTGTGCAGTTAAATTTGATTAATCATAAAAAACTATAAATGCATGATACGTGACACTCGGGAACTCGGGAGTCGAGCGTATGCATGACCCCCAATTTTCCAGGGCGTTACATTTTTGGTCATCTAAAAGGTACTTTTGTGCACTTTGTTTCCTGACTGCAATCGTCGTATTCTGAGACCATTTGGGCATCCGTAAGTGGGTTTGCAGTTGTCGCTACTGTATTTCTCCTTCATCTCCTTGTCCAACAGTAACATTCAAACTATCTCTTCAGTGGTCGAATTTAGACTATTTTGAGCTCATTGGAATGGTAACTTCACAAGCTTTTACTAAGACCAGAATTTGGTAATTTCGAGACTCTTCAATATCCCAAATGCATGTTGGAACTCTTCGATCGTCGTTTTGTAATTTCACTTGTTAATCTTTCCAAATCGCGCGATCCAACGGAGGCGCTCATAACTCACTCGTTTGATGTCGGATTGGGGCAATTTTTGGTCATCTGAAAGGTACTTTAGCACACTTTCATTCCTAACTGCAATCGTCATATTTCGAGACCATTTGGGCATCCGTAAGTGGGAACGCAGTCGTCGCTACTGAATTTCTCCTTCATCTCCTTGTCCAACAGTAACCTTGATAACTCTCTCTTCAGTGGTCGAATTTAGACTATTTTGAGCTCATTGGAATGGAAACTTGACAAGCTTTTAATGAGACCAGAATTGGGTAATTTCGAGACGATTTGATATCCCAAAAGCATGTTGGAACTCTTCGATCGTTGTTTTACAATTTCGATTGTTAATCTTTTGAAATCGGGCGATCCAACAGAGGTGCTCATAACTCCCTCATTTGATGTCGGATTGGGTCAATTTTTGGTCATCTAAAAGGTACTTTAGCGTACTTTAATTCCTGACAGCCATCATCGTATTCTGACACCATTTGGGCATCTCTAAGTGGGATCACAGTCGTTAGTACTGAATTTCTCCTTCATCTCCTTGTCCAATAGTAACCTTCGTAACTCTCTCTTTAGAGGTCGAATTTAGACTATTTTGAGCTCATTGGAATGGTAAGTTAACAAGCTTTTAATGAGACCAAAATTGGGTAATTTTGAGGCCGTTCCATGTCCCAAAAGTACATTAGAACTCTTCGATCGTTGTTTTACAATTTTGATTGTTAATCTTTCCAAATCGCGCGATCCAACGGAGGCGCTAATAACTCCCTCATTTGATGTCGGATTGGGTTGATTTTTGGTCGTCTGAAAGGTACTTTAGCACACTTTCATTCATGACAGTAATCGTCATATTCTGAGACCATTTGGGCATCCGTAAGTGGTATCGCAGTTGTCGCTACTAAACTTCTCCTTCATCTCCTTGTCTAACAGTAACCTTCATAACTCTCTCTTTAGTGGTCAAATTTAGACTATTTTGAGCTCATTGGAATGATAACTTGAGAAGCTTCTAAATGAGATCAGAATTGACTAATTTTGAGACCGTTCGATATCCCAAAAGCACGTTGGAACTCTTCAATCATTGTTTTGCAATTTTGATTGTTAATCTTTCCAAATCACGCGATCCAACGGAGGCGGTCATAATCCCCTCATTTAATGTTGGATTAGATCGATTTTTGGTCATCTGAAAGGTACTTTTGCACACTTTCTTTCCTGACTGCCATCGTCATATTCGTTGATGCGACAAGGCTTACAAATAGGGGGGAGATCGGAGTCTCATTCGACTTCTGTGTGCTCCCTGTGCTGCCAATCGATCGGGGCAACACATTTATTGGTGAACTTGTCTAGGTGGACATTGACATCAGTGAGCTTATCATTAGCGTTTTACCTTTCTGTTCTTCCATCCATTTAATCCTTGGGGCGACCAGTATCGAAAAATCGTGCAACGCGAACTGTGGCACTGTTCGCTCGGGATATATCGCAGGAGGGGCGAGCTCGGGGTTTTTCCTGACTGTACTACACGTGATCGGTCCTCTGGCTCTCAGCAGAGATGAGTTCGCTCTACGACTCTTCAGATTCCTTGCTTTTGTCTTATGAGAGACAGGACCACAGTCCAATCCCCCTCACTTTCCTGCGGTTGAGGTGAAACGGATACAACTCCAGCTGTTACTTGAGTCATTTTATGCCCATTTGTCGGACGTAGATCTGTGTGCTCTGCGGCTTGGCTCGACACATACTCTACTATGAACCCAGTAGAGGTGAAGTAGAAATTCACTTTCCTTGCAAGACTAGCCATCACTTGTACTTTGTGGTTGAATTCAGGTACCTTCGGGTAATGAAACGCATACTAAATTAGTATATGAAGGGTTAAGTGATCTATCTTAGAGATAAAGGGGAGGATGTTCCCGCTGAAAGTCACCATTTTGGCGCCTGAGAGATGCCAAAAAGTGATAAAAGCTTTACCGCTTTCCTAATGTTAATGCTAAATAAGACAAATGTCCCCAACAAAGTCGCCATTTTGTTTTGACAAGAAAACAAATGTATTTGATTTGAGGATTCATCTTATTCAGATGTAACAGAGAAAAGTATAAAGACAATCATCACATTTTATTGATTCTGAGTTCATTTACATCCTCTAATATCCCTTGATTCTAAGGTAGATTATTTAGAATAGAAGAATTGTCCTAAGTGCAATTGTTATTGTCCAATATAAATTTCGGCAGCATTCCAGCGCCATTTCAGTCATCTCCCAACACTTAGGAGGAATGTTGATTTCCTCAAAGAAGGAGGCTTGAGATCAGATCCAGCAGCATTTCGGCCGTCACATGTTGGCTAACTGATCCAGTTTTACGACCCGCGCAATCATTAAATTGGTTGCGTGGTCCACGTAATCACTAAATTGGTTGCGCGGTCCACGCAACGGATAACTTGTTGCACGGTCCGCGCAACTAGTAAGCTTGTTGCACGGTTCACGCAACTAATCATAGCTTCTGCTCTCTACCTCCAGTTACTCTGCTCCAGTTTTCATAAAATCTTCAATCCCCTAAATGGAGGAGCGGGGTATTTATAGGCACCGCACACATAACAATCCTCAATTCTTCGTGTCGGCAGATTCCTTGATTGCGCGATCCGCGCAACTGACTTCTTCGTTTCGCGACTCGCGCAACTTGTCTTCTTGCTTCCATGGTCCGCGCAACCGACCTTCTTGGTTCTGCGATCCACGCAACTGACTTTCTTGGTTCCACGATCCGCGCAACCGACCTTCTTGGTTCCATGATCCGCGCAACCGACCTTCTTGGTTCCACGATCCGCGCAACCGACCTTCTTGGTTTCGCGACCCGCACAACCGACCTTGGTAATATTTTTATGCTCCAACAAGTGGTCGAATTTAGACTATTTTGACCTCATTGGAATGGTAAATTGACAAGCTTTTCATGAGACCAGAATTGGGTAATTTCGAGACCGTTTGATATCCCAAAAGTGTTGGAACTCTTTAATCGTCATTTTGCAATTTCGATTGTCAATCTTTCCAAATTGGGCGATCCCACGGAGGTGCTCATAACTCCCTTGTTCGATGTCGGATTGGGTCAATTTTTGGTCATCTGAAAGGTACTTTAGCGTACTTTCATTCTTGACAGCAATCGTAGTATTCAAGGACCATTTGGGCATCCGTAAGTGGGATCGCAGTCGTCAGTAATGAATTTCTACTTCATCTCCTTGTCCAACAGCAACCTTATAACTCTCCCTTCAGTGGTCGAATTTAGACTATTTTGAGCGCATTGGAATGCTAATTTGACAAGCCTTTAATGAGACCAGAATTAGTTAATTTCAAGACCGTACGATATCCAAAAGCACGTTGGAACTCTTCGATAATCATTTTGCAATTTCGATTGTTAATCTTTCCAAATCGTGCGTTCAAATGGATGCGATCGTTTGATGTCAGATTGGGTCGATATTTGGTCATCTGAAAGGTACTTTAGTGCACTTTCATTCCAGACAGCAATCGTCGTATTCCGAGACCATTTGGGCATCAGTAAGTGGGATCACAGACGTCACTACTAAACTTCTCCTTCATCTCCTTGTCTAACAGTAACCTTCATAACTCTCTCTCTTCAGTGGTTGAATTTAGACTATTTTGAGCTCATTGGAATGGTAACTTGAGAAGCTTCTAAATGAGACCAGAATTGGGTAATTTCGAGACCGTTCGATATCCCAAAAGCACATTGGAACTCTTCGATCGTCATTTTGCAATTTCAATTGTTAATCTTTCCAAATCGCGCGTTCAAATGGAGGCGCTCATAACTCCCTCGTTTGATGTCAGATTGGGTCGATATTTGGTCATCTGAAAGGTACTTTAGCGCACTTTCATTCCTGACAGCAATCATCGTATTCCGAGACCATTTGGGCATCAGTAAGTGGGATCGCAATTGTCACTACTGAATTTCTCCTTCATCTCCTTGTCCAACAGTAACCTTCATAACTCTCTCTTCTATGGCCAAATTTAGACTATTTTGAGCTCATTGGATTAGTAACTTGACAAGCTTTTAATGAGACCAGAATTGGGTAATTCGAGAGTCTTCGATATCCTCAATGCACGTTGGAACTCTTCGATCGTTGTTTTACAATTTCAATTGTAAATCTTTCCAAATCACGCGATCCAACGAAGGCGCTCATAACTCCCTTGTTTGATGTTAGATTGGGTCGATTTTTGGTCATCGGAAAGGTACTTTAGCGCACTTTCATTCCTGACTGCAATCGTCGTATTCCGAAACCATTTGGGCATTGATAAGGGTCAAATATTGCATATTAGACCCCGAACATTGCCTAATTTTACGTACATGATAAGGTTTAATGGAGTGTTTTAATACGTGATAGGTAACTTATGACTCTTGGGTTCGGCCATCTGCTTAATTTCACAGTTAATTTTGAATTCTTAATCCATGATTAGAAGTTGTAAACACTGATTGAGCCATGATTTCACATATCACATCTCGCTTACACATTAAGTTTGGTTCGATAACTGAATGATTAACTTGGAAAAAAAGAAAAATTAAAAGGCTAAGTCACATAATCTTCACCATAGGTTTGCTCCCTATAGGTGTGGATTTGATTCTCCATAGTTGACATATGAAAAAAAAAAAAAAAAAAAAAAAAAAAAGTTAAGCGACAAGTTTTCGCCATAGGTTTGTTCCTATAGGTGAGAATTCGATTTCCCTGTTAATTATCGTCAGAAGAAAATCAAAAGATGGTAACGTGAAAAGTTAATCTGTGAGATAAGTGTTGGTTTCAAGCTTGGTTGTCACGAATTACTAATGATATCATGAAATTGACAATTGGATCTCTTACTGATTGTAAGTCGAGATTATACTTTACACATGTGGAACTCAATGTTTAGCAATGCTCTAATTGATGGATTAATATTTTGAACTTGATTATGAAGTTTACTGTAAGCTTGATTCTAAGAGAAAAATTCCACACACCAATCATGAATCTTAGAATTTTCGCATCTCAGCTATCTGTTCACTTGTCACTTGAATTTGCAGGAATTATCTTTTATTTCTGAAATTATTTTTCGCATGTTTTGCTCGGGACTAGCAAAATGCTGGTTGGGGGTTGTGATAAATCCGTAAGTGGGATCGCAGTAGTCGCTACAAAATTTCTCCTTCATCTCCTTGTCCAACAGTAACCTTCAACTATTTCTTCATTGGTCGAATTTTGACTATTTTGAGGTCATTGAAATGGTAACTTGATAAGCTTTTAATGAGACCAGAATTAGGTAATTTCGAGAGTCTTCGATATCCCAAATGCACGTTAGAACTCTTCAATTGTCATTTTGCAATTTCAATTGTTAATCATTCCAAATCGCGCGATCCACCGGAGGCGCTCATAACTCCCTTGTTTGATGTCGGATTGGGTCGATTTTTGGTAATCTAAAAGGTAATTTAGCGCACTTTCATTCCTAACTGCAATCATCGTATTTCGAGACCATTAGGGCATCCGTAAGTGGGATCACGGTCGTCGCTACTGAACTTCTCCTTCATCTCCTTGTCCAACAATAACCTTCATGAGACCAGAATTGGGTAATTTCGAGACCGTTCGATATCCTAAAAGCACGTTAGAACTCTTCGATCGTCGTTTTGCAATTTCAATTGTTAATCTTCCCAAATTGCACGATCCAACGGAGGCGGTCATAACTCCCTCATTTGATGTAGGATTGGATCAATTTTTGGTCATCCGAAAGGTACTTTAGCACACTTTCATTCCTGACTGTAATCGTCGTATTTCGAGATCATTTGGCATCTGTATGTGGGATCGCAATCGTCACTATTGAATTTCTCCTTCATCCCCTTGTGCAACAATAAACATCATAACTCTCTCTTTAGTGGTCGAATTTAAATTATTTTAAGCTCATTGGAATGGTGACTTGACAAGCTTCTAAATGAGACTAGAATTGGGTAATTTTGAGACTGTCGATATCCTAAAAGCACATTGGAACTCTTCGATAATCATTTTTCCAATTAGCGCGATCCAATGGAGGCGGTCATAACTCCCTCGTTTGATGTCGGATTGGGGTGATTTTTGGTCATCTGAAAGGTACTTTAGCGTACTTTCATTCATGACAGCAATCGTCGTATTCCGACACCATTTGGGCATCCGTAAGTAGGATCACAGTCATCACTAATGAATTTCTCCTTCATCTCCTTGTCCAACAGCGACCTTCATAACTCTCTCTTTTGTGGTCGAATTTAGCTATTTTAGCTAATTGGAATGGTAACTTGACAAGCTTTTAATGAGACCAAAATTGGGTAATTTCGAGACTGTTTGATATCCCAAATGCACGTTGGAACTCTTCGATCATCGTTTTGTTATTTCAATTGTTAATCTTTCCAAATTGTGCACCCCACCGAAGAGCCCATACTCCCTCGTATGATGTCGGATTGGGTCAATTTTTGGTCATCTGAAAGGTCCTTTAGCGCGCTTTCATTCCTGACTGCAATCGTTATAGTTCGAGACCATTTGGGCATCCATAAGTGGGATCGCAGTCGTTGCTACTGAATTTTTCCTTCATCTCCTTGTCCAACAGTAACCTTCAAACTATCTCTTCAGTGGTCAAATTTAGACTATTTTGAGCTCATTGGAATGGTAACTTGAGAAGCTTCTAAATGAGACTAGAATTAGGTAATTTCGAGGCCGTTCCATATCCGAAAAGCACGTTGGAACTCTTCGATTGTCCTTGTGCAATTTCAATTTTAATCTTTCCAAATCGCGCAATCCAACGGAGGCGGTCATAACTCCCTCGTTTGATGTCGGATTGGGGCGATTTTTAGTCATTTGAAAGTTACTTTAGCACGCTTTCATTCCTGACAGCAATCGTCGTATTCCAACACCATTTGGCCATCCGTAAGTGAGATCGCAGTCGTCGCTACTGATTTCTCCTTCATGTCCTTGTCCAACAGTGACCTTCATAACTCTATCTTCAGGGGTCAAATTTAGACTATTTTTAGCTAATTGGAATGGTAACTTGACAAGCTTTTAATGAGACCAGAATTGGGTAATTTTGAGACAGTTAGATATCCCAAATGCACGTTGGAACTCTTCGATCGTTGTTTTGCAATTTTGATTGTTAATCTTTTTAAATCGCGCGATCCAACGGAGGCGGTCATAAACCCCTCATTTGATGTTGGATTAGGTCGATTTTTGGTCATCTGAAAGGTACTTTTGAGCACTTTCATTCCTGACTGCAATCGTTGTATTCAGAGACCATTCGGGCATCCGTAAATGGGTTCGCAGTCGTCGATACTGAATTTCTCCTTCATATCCTTGTCCAACAGTAACCTTCATAACTCTCTCTTCAGTGGTCGAATTTAGACTATTTTGAGGTCATTGGAATGGTAACTTGACAAGCTTTTAATGAGACAGGAATTGGGTAATTTCGAGACCGTTCGATATTCCAAAAGCACGTTGGAACTCTTCGATCGTCGTATTGCAATTTCGATTGTTAATCTTTCCAAATCGTGTGATCCAACGGAGGCGATCATAACTCCCTCGTTTGATGTCGGATTGGGTCGATATTTGGTCATCTGAAAGGTACTTTAGCGTATTTTCATTCCTGACTACAATCATCATATTCTGAGACCATTTGGGCATCCGTAAGTCGAATCCTTGTCATCAGTACTGAATTTCTCATTCATCTCATTGTCCAACGGTAACCTTTGTAACTCTCTCTTCAGTGGTCGAATTTAGACTATTTTGAGCTCATTGGAATGGTAACTTGACAAGCTATTAATGAGACCAGAATTGGGTAATTTTGAGGCCGTTCCATATCCGAAAAGCACGTTGGAACTCTTCGATTGTCCTTGTGCAATTTCGATTTTAATCTTTCTAAATCGCGCGATCCAACGGAGGCGCTCATAACTCCCTCGTTTGATGTCGGATTGGGTCGATTTTCAGTCATCTGAAAGGTACTTTAGCGCACTTTCATTCTTAACAACAATTGTCATATTCCGAGACCATTTCGGCATCCGTAAGTGGGATCACAGTTGTCGCTACTGAATTTCTCCTTCATCTCCTTGTCTAACAGTAACCTTCATAACTCTCTCTTTAGTGGTCGAATTTAGACTATTTTGTGCTCATTGGAATGGTAACTTGATAAGCTTTTACTGAGACCCAAATTGGGTAATTTCGAGACTCTTCGATATCCCAAATGCACGTTGGAACTCTTCGATAGTCATTTTGCAATTTCAATTGTTAATCTTTCCATATCGCACGATCCAATGGAGGCGCTCATAACTCCCTCATTTTATGTTGGATTGGGTCAATTTTTGGTCATCTGAAAGGTACTTGCACTTTCATTCCTGACTGTAATCATCGTATTTCGAGACCATTTGGGCATCCATAAGTGGGATCGCAGTAATTGCTATTAAATTTCTCCTTCATCTCCTTGTCCAACAGTGACCTTCATAACTCTCAATTCAGTGGTGGAATTTAGACTATTTTGAGCTCATTGTAATGGTAAGTTGACAAGCTTTTAATGAGACTAGAATTGGATAATTTCGAGACCGTTCGATTTCCCAAAAGCACGTTGGAACTCTTCGATCGTCGTTTTGCAATTTCAATTGTTAATCTTTCCATATCGCACGATCCAACGGTGGCTCTCATAACTCCCTCATTTGATATCGAATTGGGTCGATTTTTGGTCATCTGAAAGGTACTTTAGCGCACTTTCATTCCTGACTACAATCGTCGTATTTCGAGACCATTTGGGCATCTGTAAGTGGGATCGCAATCGTCACTACTAAATTTCTCCTTCATCCCCTTGTCCAACAATAACCATCATAACTCTCTCTTTTGTGGTCGAATTTAGACTATTTTGAGCTCATTGGAAGGGTAACTTGACAAGCTTCTAAATGAGACCAGAATTGGGTAATTTCGAGTCCATCAATATACCAAAAGCACGTTGCAACTCTTCGATCGTCATTTTACAATTTTGATTATTAATCTTTCCAAATTGCGCGATCCAACAGAGGCGGTCATAACTCCCTCGTTTGATATCGGATTGGGGCAATTTTTGGTCATCTGAAAGATACGTTAGCGCACTTTCATTCCTGACAGGAATCGTCGAATTCCGACACCATTTGGGCATCAGTAAGTGGGATCGCAGTCGACACTACTAAACTTCTCCTTCATCTCCTTGTCTAACAGTAACCTTCGTAACTCTCTCTTCAGTGGTTGAATTTAGACTATTTTAAGCTCATTGGAATGGTAACTTGAGAAGCTTCTAAATGAGACCAGAATTGGATAATTTTGAGACCGTTCGATATCCCAAAAGCACATTGGAACTCTTCAATCGTAATTTTACAATTTCAATTGTTAATATTTGTAAATCGTGCGATCCAACGGAGGCGCTCATAACTCCCTCGTTTGATGTCAGATTGGGCCAATTTTTGGTCATCTGAAAGGTACTTTAGCACACTTTCATTCCATACTGCAATCGTCGTATTTCAAGACCATTTGGGCATCCGTAAGTGGGATCACAGTCGTCGCTACTAAACTTCTCCTTCATCTCCTTGTCTAACAGTAACCTTCATAACTCTCTCTTCAGTGGTGGAATTTAGACTATTTTGAGCTCATTGGAATGGTAACTTGAGAAGCTTCTAAATGAGACCAGAATTGGGTAATTTCAAGACCGTTCGATATCCCAAAAGCACATTGGAACTCTTTGATCGTCATTTTGCAATTTCAATTATTAATATTTGTAAATCACTCGATCCAATGGAGGCGCTCATAACTCCCTCGTTTGATGTCAAATTGGGTCAATTTTTGGTAATCTGAAAGGTACTTTAGCGCACTTTCTTTCCAGACTACAATAGTCGTATTTCGAGACCATTTGGGCATCCGTAAGTGGGATCGCAGTCGTCGCAACTAAACTTCTCCCTCCTCTCGTAACTTGAGAAGCTTCTAAATGAGACCATAATTGGATAATTTCGAGACCGTTCGATATCCCAAAAGCACATTGGAACTCTTCGATCGTCATTTTGCAATTTCAATTGTTAATCTTTTCAAATCGCACGATCCAACGGAGGCGCTCATAACTCCCTCATTTGATGTCAGATTGGATCAATTTTTGGTCATCTAAAATGTACTTTAGCACACTTTCATTCCAGACTGCAATCATCATATTTCGAGACCATTTGGGCATCCGTAAGTGGGATCGCAGTAGTCGCTACTAAACTTCTCCTTCATCTCCTTGTCTAACAGTAACCTTCATAACTGTCTCTATAGTGGTCGAATTTTGAATATTTCAAGCTCATTGCAATGGTAACTTGACAAGCTTCTAAATGAGACCAGAATTGGGTATTTTCGAGACTGTCGATATCCCAAAAGCACGTCGGAACTCTTCGATCCTCGTTTTACAATTTTGATTGTTAATCTTTCCAAATCCTGCGATCCAACGGAGGCGGTCATAACTCCCCCATTCGATATCGGATTGGGGCAATTGTTGGTCATCTGAAAGGTACTTTAGCACACTTTCATTTCTGACAGCAATCGTCGAATTTCGACACCATTTGGGCTTCCGTAAGTGGGATCGCAGTCGTCGCTAATGAATTTCTCCTTCATCTCCTTGTCCAACAGTAACCTTCTTAACTCTCTCTTCAGTGGTCGAATTTAGACTATTTTTAGCTAGTTGGAATGGTAACTTGACAAGCTTTTAATGAGACCAGAATTGGGTAATTTTGAGACTGTTCGATATCCCAAATGCACGTTGGAGCTCTTCAATCGTCGTTTTGTAATTTCAATTGTTAATCTTTCCAAATTACGCGACCCAACGGAAGTGCTCATAACTCCCTCGTATGATGTTGGATTGGGTCAATTTTTGGTCATCTGAAAGGTACTTTAGCGCACTTTCATTCCTGACTGCAATCGTTGAAGTTCGAGACCATTTGGGCATCCGTAAGTGGGATCGCAGTCGTTGCTACTGAATTTCTCCTTCATCTCCTTGTCCAACAGTAACCTTCTTAACTCTCTTTTGAATGGTTGAATTTAAACTATTTTGAGCTCATTGGAATGGTAACTTGAGAAGCTTCTAAATGAGACCAGAATTGGGTAATTTCAAGACCGTTCGATATCCCAAAAGCAGATTGGAACTCTTCGATCATAATTTTACAATTTCAATTGTTAATATTTGCAAATTGCGTGATCCAATGGAGGCGCCCATAACTCCCTCAGTTGATGTCAGTTGGGTCAATTTTTAGTCATCTGAAAAGTACTTTAGCACACTTTCATTCTAGACTGCAATCGTTATAGTTCGAGACCATTTAGGCATGCGTAAGTGGGATCACAGTCGTCGGTACTGAATTTCCCCTTCATCTCCTAGTCCAACAGTAACCTTGATAACTCTCTCTTCAGTGGTCGAATTTAGACTATTTTGAGCTCATTGGAATGCTAACTTGAGAAGCTTCTCAATGAGACCAGAATTGACAAATTCGAGACCGTTCGATATCCCAAAAGGATGTTGTAACTCTTCGATCGTCGTTTTGCAATTTTGATTGTTAATCTTTCCAAATCACGCGATCCAACGGAGGCGGTCATAACCCCCTCATTTGATGTTGGATTGGGTCAATTTTTGGTCATCTGAAAGGTACTTTAGCGCACTTTCATTCCAGACTACAATCGTCGTATTTTAAGACCATTTGGGCATCGTAAGTTGGGTCGCAATCGTCACTACTAAATTTCTCCTTCATCCCCTTGTCCAACAATAACCATCATAACTCTCTTCTATGGTCGAATTTAGACTATTTTGAGCTCATTGGAATGGTAACTTGACAAGCTTCTAAATGAGAGCAGAATTAGGTAATTTCGAGACCCTCGATATACCAAAAGCACGTTGGAACTCTTCGATCGTCATTTTACAATTTTGATTGTTAATCTTTCAAAATCATGCTATCCAACGGAGGCTGTCATAACTCCCTCATTTAATATCGGATTGGGGCAATTTTTGTTCTTCTGAAAGGTACTTTAGAGCACTTTCATTCCTGATAGCAATCGTCGAATGCCGATACCATTTGGGCATCCGTAAGTGGGATCGCAGTCGTCACTACTAAACTTCTCCTTCATCTCCTTGTCTAACAGTAACCTTCATAACTCTCTCTTCAGTGGTTGAATTTAGACTATTTTGAGCTCATTGTAATGGTAACTTGAGAAGCTTCTAAATGAGACCAGAATTGGGTAATTTCAAGACCATTTGATATCCCAAAAGCACATTGGAACTCTTCGATCGTCATTTTGCAATTTCAATTGTTAATCTTTTCAAATCACGCGATCCAACGTAGGTGCTCATAACTCCCTCGTTTGATGTCAGATTGGGTCAATTTTTGGTCATCTGAAATATACTTTAGTGCACTTTCATTCCAGACTGCAATCGACGTATTTCGAGACCATTTGGGCATCCATAAGTGGGATCGCAGTCGTCACTACTAAATTTCTCCTTCATCTCCTTGTCTAATGGTAACCTTCATAACTCTCGCTTCGGTGGTGGAATTTAGACTATTTCGAGCTCATTGGAATGGTAACTTGAGCAGCTTCTAAATGAGACTAGAATTGGGTAATTTTAAGACCATTCGATATCCCAAAAGTGCATTGGAACTCTTCGATTGTCATTTTGCAATTTCTATTGTTAATATTTTCAAATCGCGTGATCCAACAGATGCACCCATAACTCCCTCGTTTGATGTCCGATTGGGTCAATTTTTGGTCATCTGAAAGGTACTTTAGCGCACTTTCATTCCAGACTGCAATAGTCGTATTTCGAGACCATTCGGGCATCTGTAAGTGGGATCGCAGTAGTCGTAACTAAACTTCTCCTTCATCTCCTTGTCTAACGGTAACCTTCATAACTCTCTCTTCAGTGGTCGAATTTAGAATATTTTGAGCTCATTGGAATGGTAACTTAACAAGCTTCTAAATGAGACCAGAATTGAGTATTTTCAAGACCATCAATATCCCAGAAGCACGTTGGAACTCTTCGATCATCGTTTTACAATTTCGATTGTTAATCTTTACAAATCACCCAATCCAACGAAGGCGGTCCTAACTCCCTCATTGATATCGGATTGGGGTAATTTTTGGTAATCTGAAAGGTACTTTAGCGCACTTTCATTCCTGACAGCAATCATCAAATTCCGACACCATTTGTGTTTCCGTAAGTGGGATCGTAGTCGTCGCTACTGAATTTCTCCTTCATCTCCTTGTCCAACAGTAACCTTCATAACTCTCTCTTTAGTGGTCGAATTTAGACTATTTTGAGATCATTGGAATGGTAACCTAACAAGCTTTTAATGAGACCAGAATTTGGTAATTTCGAGGCCATTCCTTATCCGAAAAGCACATTGGAACTCTTCGATTATCCTTGTGCAATTTCAATTTTAATCTTTCCAAATCGAGCGATCCAACGGAGGCAGTCATAACTCCCTCGTTTGATGTCGGATTGGGGTGATTTTTGGTCACCTGAAAGGTACTTTAGCGCACTTTGATTCCTGACAGCAATCGTCGAATTTCGACACCATTTGGGCTTCCGTAAGTGGGATCGTAGTCGTCGCTACTGAATTTCTCCTTCATCTCCTTTTCCAACAGTAACCTTCATAATTCTCTCTTTAGTGGTTGAATTTAGACTATTTTTAGCTAATTGGAATGGTAACTTGACAAGCTTTTAATGAGACCAGAATTGGATAATTTCGAGACTGTTCGATATCCCAAATGCACGTTGGAACTCTTCAATCATCGTTTTGTAATTTCAATTGTTAATCTTTCCAAATTGCCCGACCCAACGGAGGCACTCAAAACTCCCTCGTATGATGTCGGATTGGGTCAATTTTTTGTCATCTGAAAGGTACTTTAGCGAACTTTCATTCCTGACTGCAATCGTTGTGGTTCGAGACCATTTGGGCATCCTAAATCTCTTTGTCCAACAGTAACCTTCATAACTCTCTCTTCAGTGGTCGAATTTAGACTATTTTGAGCTCATTGGAATGGTAACTTGAGAAGCTTCTAAATGAGACCAGAATTAACAAATTCGAGACCGTTCGATATCCCAAAAGTAAGTTGTAACTCCTCGATCATCATTTTGTAATTTTGATTCTTAATCTTTTCAAATCGTGCGATCCAATGGAGGCAATCATAACCCCCTCATTTGATGTTGGATTGGGTCAATTTTTGGTCAACTACAAGGTACTTTTGTGCACTTTCATTCCTGATTGCAATCGTCGTATTCAGAGACCATTTGGACATCCATAAGTGGGTTCACAGTCATCGGTACTGAATTTCTCCTTCATATCCTTGTCCAACAGTAACCTTCATAACTCTCTCTTCAGTGGTCGAATTTAGACTATTTTGAGCTCATTGGAATGGTAACCTGACAAACTTTTAATGAGACCAGAATTGGGTAATTTCTAGGTCGTTCCATATCCGAAAAGCATGTTGGAACTCTTCGATTGTCCTTAGGCAATTTCGATTTTAATATTTCCAAATCGCGCGATCCAACGGAGGCGCTCATAACTCCTTCGTTTGATGTCGGATTGAGTCAATTTTTGGTCATCTGAAATGTACTTTAGGCCACTATCATTCCTGACAACAATCGTCATATTTTGAGACCATTTTGGCTTCCATAAGTGAGATCACGGTTGTCGCTACTGAATTTCTCCTTCATCTCCTTGTCTAACAGTAACCTTCATAACTCTCTCTTCAGTGGTCGAATTTACACTATTTTGAGCTCATTGGAATGGTAACTTGAGAAGCTTCTCAATGAGACCAGAATGACAAATTTGAGACCGTTCGATATCCCAAAAGCACATTGTAACTCTTCAATTGTCGTTTTGCAATTTTGATTGTTAATCTTTAAAAATTGTGCGATCCAACGGAGGGCGTCATAACCCCCTCATTTGATGTTGGATTGGGTCAATTTTTGGTAATTTGAAAGGTACTTTTGTGTACTTTCATTCCTGACTCCAATCATCGTATTGCTAGACCATTTGGGCAACCGTAAGTGGGTTCGCAGTCGTCGGTACTGAATTTCTCCTTCATATCCTTGTCCAACAATAACCTTCATAACTCTCTCTTCAATGGTCAAATTTAGACTATTTTGAGCTCATTGGAATGGTAACTTGAGAAGCTTCTAAATGAGACCGGAATTGGGTAATTTTGAGACTGTTCGATATCCCAAAAGCACGTTGGAACTCTTCGATCGTCATTTTGCAATTTCGTTTGTTAATCTTTCCAAATCGCGTGATCCAACGGAGGTGCTCATAACTCCCTTGTTTGATGTCGAATTGGGTCGATTTGTGGTCATCTGAAAGGTAATTTAGTGCAGTTTCATTCCTGACTACAATCGTCATATTCCGAGACCATTTGGGCATCCGTAAGTGGGATCGCAGTCGTCGGTACTGAATTTCTCCTTCATCTCCTTGTCCAACAGTAACTTCGTAACTCTCTCTTCAGTGGTCGAATTTATACTATTTTGAGATCATTGGAATGGTAACTTGACAAGCTTTTAATGAGACTAGAATTTTGTAATTTTGAGGCCGTTCCATATCCGAAAAGCACGTTGGAACTCTTCGATTGTCCTTGTGCAATTTCAATTTTAATCTTTCCAAATCGCGCGATCCAACGGAGGCGCTCATAACTCCCTCGTTTAATGTTGGATTGGGTCGATTTTTGGTCATCTGAAAGGTACTTTAGAAAACTTTCATTCCTGACAACAATTGTCATATTCCGAGACCATTTCGGCATCTTTAAGTGGGATCACAGTTGTCGCTACTAAATTTCTCCTTCATCTCCTTGTCTAACACTAACCTTCATAACTCTCTCTTCAGTGGTCAAATTTAGACTATTTTGAGCTCATTGGAATGGTAACTTGACAAGCTTTTACTGAGACCCGAATTGGATAATTTCGAGACTCTTTGATATCCCAAATGCAGGTTGGAACCTTCGATCGTCGTTTTGCAATTTCAATTATTAACCTTTCCAAATCGCCCGATCCAATGGAGGCACTCCTAACTCCCTCGTTTTATGTCGGATTGGGTCAATATTTGGTCATCTGAAAGGTACTTTAGGCACTTTAATCCCTGACTACAATCGTCGTATTCGAGACCATTTGGGCATCTGTAAGTGGGATCGCAATTGTCGCTACTGAATTTTTCCTTCATCTTCTTGTCCAGCAGTGACCTTTATAACTCTCAATTCATTGGTCGAATTTAGACTATTTTGAGCTCATTGGAATGGTAACTTGACAAGCTTTTAATGAGACCAGAATTGGATAATTTTGAGGCCGTTAGATTTCCAAAAACACGTTGGAACTCTTCGATCGTCGTTTTGCAATTTCAATGGTTAACCTTCCCAAATCGCGTGATCCAACGGTGACTCTCATAACTCCCTCATTTGATGTCGAATTGGGTCGATTTTTAGTCATCTGAAAGGTACTTTTGTGCACTTTCATTCCTGACTGCAATCGTCATATTTCAAGACCATTTGGGCTTCCATAAGTGGGATCGCAATCATCATTTCTGAATTTCTCCTTCATCCCCTTGTCCAACAATAACCATCATAACTCTCTCTTCTGTGGTAGAATTTAGACTTATTTGAGCTCATTGGAATGGTAACTTGACAAGCTTTTAAATTAGACCAGAATTGGGTAATTTCGAGACTGTCGATATACCAAAAGCATGTTGGAACTCTTCGATCGTCGTTTTACAATTTCGATTGTTAATCTTTCCAAATCGCCCGATCCAACGGAGGCGGTCATAACTCCCTCGTTTTATATCGGATTGGGGCAATTTTTGGTCATCTGAAAGGTACTTTAGCGCACTTTGATTCCTGACAGCAATCGTCGAATTTCGACACCATTTGGGCATCCGTAAGTGGGATCGCAGTCGTCAATACTAAACTTCTCCTTCATCTCCTTGTCTAACAGTAACCTTCATAACTCTCTCTTCAGTGGTTGAATTTAGACTATTTTGAGCTCATTGAATGGTAACTTGAGAAGCTTCTAAATAAGACCAGAATTGGGTAATTTCGAGACCGTTCGATATCCTAAAAGCACATTAGAACTCTTCGATCGTCATTTTACAATTTTAATTGTTAAACTTTTCAAATCGCGTGATCCAATGGAGGCGCTCATAACTCCCTCGTTTGATGTCAGATTGGGTCAATTTTTGGTCATCTGAAAGGTACTTTAGCGCACTTTCATTCCAGACTGCAATAGTCATATTTCGAGACCATTTGGGCATCCGTAAGTGGGATCGTAGTCGTCGCTACTAAACTTCTCCTTCATCTCCGTGTCTAACAGTAACTTTCATAACTTTAGCTTCAATGGTTGAATTTAGAGTATTTTGAGCTCATTGGAATGGTAACTTGAGAAGCTTCTAAATGAGACCAGAATTGGGTAATTTCGGGACTGTTCGATATCCCAAAAGCACATTAGAAGTCTTTGATCGTCATTTTACAATTTCAATTGTTAATCTTTTCAAATCGCGCGATCCAATGGAGGTGCTCATAACTCCCTCGTTTGATGTTAGATTGGGTCAATTTTTGGTCATGTGAAATGCACTTTAACACACTTTCATCCCAGACTGCAATCGTCGTATTTCGAGACCATTTGGGCATTCGTAAGTGGGATCGCAGTAGTCACTACTAAACTTCTCCTTCATCTCCATGTCTAACAGTAACCTTCATAACTCTCTCTTCAGTGCTCTAATTTAGAATATTTTGAGCACATTAGAATGGTAACTTGACAAGCTTCTAAATGAGACCAGAATTGGGTATTTTCAAGACCGTCGAAATCCCAAAAGCACGTTGGAACTCTTCGATTGTCATTTTACAATTTCGATTGTTAATCTTTTCAAATCGCGCGATCCAACAGAGGCAGTTATAACTCCCTCATTTGATATCAGATTTGGGCAATTTTTGGTCATCTGAAAGGTACTTTAGCGCACTTTCATTCCTGATAGCAATCGTCGAATTCTGCACCATTTGGGCTTCCGTAAGTGGGATTGCAGTCGTCACTACTGAATTTCTCCTTCATCTCCTTATCCAACAATAACCTTCCTAACTCTCTCTTCAGTGGTCGAATTTAGACTATTTTTAGCTAATTGGAATGGTAACTTGACAAGCTTTAATGAGACCAGAATTGGGTAATTTTAAGACTGTTCGATATCCCAAATGCATGTTGGAACTCTTCGATCGTCGTTTTGTAATTTCAATTGTTAATCTTTCCAAATTGCTCAACCCAACGGAGGCGCTCATAACTCCCTCGTATGATGTTGGATTGGGTCAATTTTTTGTCATCTGAAAGGTACTTTAGCGCACTTTCATTCTTAACTACAATCGTTGTAGTTTAAGACCGTTCGGGCATCCGTAAGTGGGATCGTAGTCGTCGCTAATGAATTGCTCCTTCATCTCCTTGTCCAACAGTAACCTTCATAACTCTCTCTTCAAGTGTTGAATTTAGACTATTTTGAGTTCATTGGAATGGTAACTTGAGAAGTTTCTAAATGAGACCAGAATTGACAAATTCGAGACCGTTCGATATCCCAAAAGCACATTGTAACTCTTCCATCGTCGTTTTGCAATTTTGATTGTTAATCTTTCCAAATTGCGCAATCCAATGGAGGCGGTCATAACCCCCTCATTTGATGTTGGATTGGGTCAATTTTTGGTCAACTGAAAGGTACTTTTGTGCACTTTCATTCCTGACTGCAATCGTCGTTTTCAGAGACCATGTGGGCATCCGTAAGTGGGTTCGCAGTCGTCGCTACTGAATTTCTCCTTCATATCCTTGTCCAACAGTAACCTTCATAACTCTCTCTTCAGTGGTCGAATTTAGGCCATTTTGAGCTCATTGGAATGGTAACTTGACAAGCTTTTAATGAGACCAGAATTGGGTAATTTTGAGAGTCTTCGATATCCCAAATGCACGGTGTTAATCTTTCTAAATCGCGTGATCCAACGGAGGCGATCATAACTCCCTCGTTTGAGGCCGGTTTGGGTCGATTTTTGGTCATCTGAAAGGTATTTTAGCGCACTTTCATTCCTGACTACAATCATCATATTTCGAGAGCATTTGGGCATCCGTAAGTGGGATCACAGTGGTTGCTACTAAACTTCTCCTTCATCTCCTTGTCTAACAGTAACCTTCGTAATTCTCTCTTCAGTGGTCAAATTTAGAATATTTTGAGCTCATTGGAATGGTAACTTGACAAGCTTCTAAATGAGACTAGAATTGAGTATTTTCGAGATCGTCGATATCCCAAAAGCACGTTGGAACTCTTCAATCGTCGTTTTACAATTTCGATTGTTAATCTTTCCAAATCACGCGATCCAACGGAGGCGATCATAACTCCCTCATTTGATATCGGATTGGGCAATTTTTGGTCATCTGAAAGGTATTTTAGCGCACTTTCATTCCTGACGGCAATCGTCGAATTCTGACACCATTTGGGCTTCCGTAAGTGGGCTCGCAGTCGTCGCTACTGGATTTCTCCTTCATCTCCTTGTGCAACAGTGACCTTTATAACTCTCAATTTAGTGGTCGAATTTAGACCATTTTGAGCTCATTGGAATGGTAACTTGACAAGCTTTTTATGAGACCAGAATTGGATAATTTCGAGACCGTTCGATTTCCCAAAAGCTAGTTGGAACTCTTGGATCGTCATTTTGTAATTTCAATGGATAATCTTCCCAAATCGTGCGATCTAACGGTGGCTCTAGTAACTCCCTCATTTGATGCCGGATTGGGTCAATTTTTGGTCATCTGAAAGGTACTTTAGTGCACTTTTGTTCCTGACTACAATCGTCATATTTCGAGACCATTTGGGCATCTGAAAGTTGGATCGCAATCGTCACTACTGAATTTCTCCTACATCCCCTTGTCCAATAAAAACCATCATAACTCTCTCATCTGTGTTCGAATTTAGACTATTTTGAGCTCATTGGAATGGTAACTTGACAAGCTTCTAAATGAGACCAGAATTGGGTAATTTCAAGACCGTCAATATACCAAAAGCACGTTGGAACTCTTTGATTGTTGTTTTACAATTTCAATTGTTAATCTTTCCAAATCGCGCGATCCAACGGAGGCGGTCATAGCTCCCTCGTTTGATATCGGATTGAGGCAATTTTAGGTCATCTGAAAGGTACTTTAGCACACTTTTATTCCTAATAGCAATCGTCGAATTCCGACACCATTTGGGCATCCGTAAGTGGGATCGCAGTCCTCACTACTAAACTTCTCCTTCATCTCCTTGTCTAACAGTAACCTTCATAACTCTCTCTTCAGTGGTTGAATTTAGACTATTTTGAGCTCATTGGAATGGTAACTTGAGAAGCTTTTAAATGACACCAAAATTGGGTAATTTCGTGACTGTTCGATATTCCAAAAGAACATTGGAACTCTTCGATCGTCATTTTGTAATTTCAATTGTTAATCTTTTTAAATCGCGCGATCCAACTGAGGCGCTCATAACTCCCTCGTTTGATGTCAGATTGGGTCAATTTTTGGTCATCTGAAATATACTTTAGTCCACTTTCATTCGAAACTACAATCGTCGTATTTCGAGACCATTTGGGCATCCGTAAGTGGGATCGCAGTCATCGCTACTAAACTTTTCCTTCATCTCCTTGTCTAACGGTAACCTTCATAACTCTCTCTTCAGTGGTTGGATTTAGACTATTTTGAGCTCATTGGAATGGTAACTTGAGAAGCTTCTAAATGAGACTAGAATTCGGTAATTTCAAGACCGTTCGATATCCCTAAAGCACATTAGAACTCTTCGATCATCATTTTGCAATTTCAATTGTTAATATTTTCAAATCACGCGATCCAATGGAGGTACTCATAACTCCCTCGTTTGATGTCGGATTGGATCAATTTTTTGTCATCTGAAAGGTACTTTAGGTCACTTTCATTAGAGACTGCAATAGACGTATTTCGAGACCATTTGGGCATCTGTAAGTGGGATCACAGTAGTCGCTACTAAACTTCTCCTTCATCTCCTTGTCTAACAGTAACCTTCATAACTCTCTCTATAGTGGTCGAATATAGAATATTTTGAGCTCATTGGAACGGTAACTTGACAAGCTTTGAAATGAGACATTTGAACTCTTGGGTATTGTTTTCAAAATACGTTATCCAACTGAGAGCGCTCATAACTCCTCATTTGTCGATATCCCAAATGCATGTTGGAACTCTTCGATCGTCGTTTTACAATTTCAATTGTTAATCTTTACAAATCGCTCGATCCAACGAAGGCGGTCATAACTCCCTCATTTGATATGGAATGGATTGAGAAGAGTAATTGGGTTTTGGACATCCAAAAGAAAGGTACTTTCGATCGCATTTTGCACTTTCATTCAAATCGCGACAAAGCTCATAATCATCAAATTCTGACACCATTTGTGTTTCCGTAATTGGGATCGTAGTAGTCGCTACTAAACTTCTCCTTCATCTCCATGTCTAACAGTAACCTTCATAACTCTCTCTATAGTGGTCGAATTTAGAATATTTTGAGCTCATTGGAATGGTAACTTGACAAGCTTTAAAATGAGACCAGAATTGGGTATTTTCGAGATTGTTGATATCCCAAATGCATGTTGGAACTGTTCAATCGTCGTTTTACAATTTCGATTGTTAATCTTTCCAAATCCCGCGATCCAACGGAGGCGGTCATAACTCCCTCATTTGTATCGGATTGGGGCAATTTTTGGTCATCTTAAAGGTACTTTAGCACACTTTCATTCTTGACAGCAATCGTCGAATTCCGACACCATTTAGGCTTCCGAAAGTGGGATCGCAGTCGTCGCTACTGAATTTCTCCTTCATCTCCTTGTCCAACAGTAACCTTCATAACTCTCTCTTCAGTGGTCAAATTTAGACTATTTTTAGCTAATTGGAATGGTAACTTGACAAGATTTTAATGAGACCAGAATTGGGTAATTTCGAGACTGTTCGATATCCCAAATGCACGTTGGAACTCTTCGATCGTCGTTTTGTAATTTCAATTGTTAATCTTTCCAAATTGCGCGACCCAACGGAGGTGCTCATAACTCCCTCGTATGATGTCAGATTGGGACAATTTTTGGTCATTTGAAAGCTAATTTAGCGCACTTTCACTCCTGACTGCAATCGTTGTAGTTCGAGACCATTTGGGCATCCGTAAGTTGGATCGCAGTCGTCGCTACTGAATTTCTCATTCATCTCCTTGTCCAACAGTAACCTTCATAACTCTCTCTTCAGTAGTCGAATTTAGACTATTTTGAGAACATTGGAATGGTAACTTGAGAAGCTTCTCAATGAGACCAGAATTGACAAATTCGAGACCGTTCAATATCCCAAATGCACGTTGTAACTCTTCGATCGTTGTTTTGCAATTTTGATTGTTAATCTTTCCAAATTGCGCGATCCAACGGAGGCGGTCATAACCCCCTCATTTGATGTTGGATTGGGTCGATTTTTGGTCATCTAAAAGGTACTTTTAGCGCACTTTCATTCCTGACTACAATCGTCATATTTCGAGACTATTTGGGCATCTGTAAGTGGGATTGCAATCGTCACTACTGAATTTCTCCTTCATCCCCTTTTCCAACAATAACCATCCTAACTCTCTCTTCTGTGGTCAAATTTAGACTATCCGGAGCTCATTGGAATGGTAACTTGACAAGCTTTTAAATTAGACCGGAATAGGGTAATTTCGAGACCGTCGATATACCAAAAGCACGTCCGAACTCTTCGATCATCTTTTTATAATTTCGATTGTTAATCTTTCAAAATCGCGCTATCCAATGGAGGCGATCATAACTCCCTCATTTGATATCAGATTGGGGCAATTTTTGGTCATCTAAAAGGTACTTTAGCGCACTTTCATTCCTGACAGCAATCATCAAATTCCAACACCATTTGGGCATCCATAAGTGGGATCGCAGTTGTCACTACTGAACTTCTCCTTCATCTCCTTGTCTAACAGTAACCTTCATAACTCTCTCTTTAGTGGTTGAATTTAGACTATTTTGAGCTCATTAGAATGGTAACTTGAGAAGCTTCTAAATGACACCAGAATTGGGTAATTTCGAGACCGTTCGATATCCCAAAAGAACATTAGAACTCTTCAATCGTCATTTTACAATTTCAATTGTTAATCTTTTCAAATCACGCGATCCAACGGAGGCGCTCATAACTCCCTCGTTTGATGTCAGATTGGGTCAATTTTTGGTCATCTGAAATATACCTTAGTCCACTTTCATTCCAAACTACAATCGTCGTATTTCGAGACCATTTGGGCATCCGTAAGTCATATCGCAGTCGTCACTACTAAACTTCTCCTTCATCTCCTTGTCTAACAGTAACCTTCATAACTCTCTCTTCACTGGTTGAATTTAGGCTATTTTGAGCTCATTGGAATGGTAACTTGAGAAGCTTCTAAATGAGACCAGAATTAGGTAATTTCAAGACCGTTGGATATCCCAGAAGCACATTGGAACTCTTCGATCGTCATTTTGCAATTTCAATTGTTAATTTTTTCAAATCGCGTGATCCAACCGATGTGCTCATAACTCCCTCGTTTGATGTTAGATTGGCTCAATTTTTGGTCATCTGAAAGGTACTTTAGAGCACTTTCATTCCAGACTGCAATAGTCGTATTTCGAGACCATTTGGGCATCCGTAAGTGGGATCACAGTAGTCGCTACTAAACTTCTCATTCATCTCCTTGTCTAACAGTAACCTTCATAACTCTCTCTTCAGTGGTCGAATTTAGAATATTTTGAGCTCATTGGAATGGTAACTTAACAAACTTCTAAATGAGACCAGAATTGGGTATTTTCGAGACCGTTGATATCCCAGAAGCACATTGGAACTCTTCGATCGTCGTTTTACAATTTCGATTGTTAATCTTTACAAATCACACGATCCAATGGAGGCCATCATAACTCCCTCATTTAATATCGGATTGGGGTAATTTTTGGTCATCGAAAGGTACTTTAGCGCACTTTCATTCCTGACAACAATCGTAAAATTTCGACATCATTTGGGGTTCCGTAAGTGGGATCGCAGTCGTCGCTACTGAATTTCTCCTTCATCTCCTTGTCCAACAGTAACCTTCATAACTCTCTCTTCAGTGGTCGAATTGAGAATATTTTAAGCTCATTGGAATGGTAACCGAACAAGCTTTTAATGAGACTAGAATTGGGAAATTTCGAGGTCGTTCCATATCCGAAAAGCACTTAGAACTCTTCGATTGTCCTTGTGTAATTTCAATTTTAATCTTTCCAAATCGCGCGATCCAATGGAGGCGGTCAAAACTCCCTCGTTTGATGTCAGATTGGGGTGAGTTTTGGTCATCTGAAAGGTACTTTAGAGCACCCTGATTCCTGACAGCAATCGTCGAATTTCGACACCATTTGGGCTTCGGTAAGTGGGATCGCAGTCGTCGCTACTGAATTTCTCCTTCATCTCCTTGTCCAACAGTAACCTTCATAATTCTCTCTTTAGTGGTCGAATTTAGACTATTTTTAGGAAATTACAATGGTAACTTGACAAGCTTTTAATGAGACCAGAATTGGGTAATTTCGAGACTGTTCGATAACCTAAATGCACGTTGGAACTCTTGGATCGTCGTTTTGTAATTTCAATTGTTAATCTTTACAAATTGCTCCACCCAACGGAGGTGCTTATAACTCCCTCGTATGATGTCGGATTGGGTCAATTTTTTGTCTTTCATTCCTAACTGCAATCATTATAGTTCGAGACCATTTGGGCATCCGTAAGTGGGATCGCAGTCGTCGCTAGTGAATTTCTCCTTCATCTCCTTGTCCAACAGTAACCTTCATAACTCTCTCTTCAGTGGTCGAATTTAGACTATTTTGAGCTCATTGGAATGGTAACTTGATAAGCTTTTAATGAGACTAGAATTTGGTAATTTCGAGGTCGTTCCATATCCGAAAAGCATGTTGGAACTCTTCGATTATCCTTATGCAATTTCAATTTTAATCTTTCCAAATCGCACGATCCAACGAAGGCGCTCATAACTCCCTCGTTTAATGTTTGATTGGGTCGATTTTTGTTCATCTGAAAAGTACTTTATCGCACTTTCATTCCTGACAACAGTCGTCATATTCCGAGACCATTTCGGCATCTTTAAGTGGGATCACAGTTGTCGCTACTAAATTTCTCCTTCATCTCCTTGTCTAACAGTAACCTTCATAACTCTCTCTTCAGTGGTCGAATTTAGACTATTTTGAGCTCATTGGAATGGTAACTTGACAAGCTTTTATTGAGACCCGAATTAGGTAATTTCGATACTCTTCGATATCCCAAATGCATGTTGGAACTCTTCGATCGTCGTTTTGCAATTGAAATTGTTAATCTTCCCAAAACGCGTGATCCAACGGTGGCCATCATAACTCCCTCATTTGATGTCAAATTGGATCAATTTTTGGTGATCAAAGGTACTTTTGCGCACTTTCATTCCTGACTACAATCGTCGTATTTCATGACCATTTGGGCATCCGTAAGTAGGATCATAATCGTCACTACTGAATTTCTCCTTCATCCCCTTGTCCAACAATAACCATCATAACTCTCTCTTCTATGGTCGAATTTAGACTTATTTGAACTCATTGGAATGGTAACTTGACAAGCTTCTAAATTAGACCAGAATTGGGTAATTTCGAGATCGTCGATATACCAAAAGCATGTTGGAACTCTTCGATCGTCATTTTAAAATTTCGATTGTTAATCTTTCCAAATCGTGCGATCCAACGGAGGTGATCATAGCTCCCTTGTTTGATATCAGATTGGTGCAATTTTTGGTCATCTGAAAGGTACTTTAGCGTACTTTCATTCCGACACTATTTGGGCATCCGTAAGTCGGATCGCAGTCATCACTACTAAACTTCTCCTTCAACTCCTTGTCTAACAGTAACCTTCATAACTTTCTCTTTGGTGGTGAAATTTAGACTATTTTAAGCTCATTGGAATGGTAACTTGACAAGCTTCTAAATGAGACTAGAATTGGGTAATTTCAAGACCATTCGATATCCCAGAAGAACGTTGTAACTCTTCGATTGTCATTTTGCAATTTCAATTGTTAATCTTTTCAAATTGTGGGATCCAACGGAGGCGCTCATAACTCC
Organism: Magnolia changhungtana; assembly: GCA_030180095.1. Taxonomy (NCBI): domain Eukaryota; kingdom Viridiplantae; phylum Streptophyta; class Magnoliopsida; order Magnoliales; family Magnoliaceae; genus Magnolia; species Magnolia changhungtana. The sequence continues at coordinate 168,578 of JASAUF010000022.1, forward strand.
CTCGTTTGATGTCAGATTGAGCCAATTTTTGGTCATCTGAAAGGTACTTTAGCGCACTTTCATTCCAGACTGCAATAGTCATATTTCGAGACCATTTGGACATCCGTAAGTGGGATCGTAGTCGTCACTAATAAACTTCTCCTTCATCTCCTTGTCTAACAGTTTCCTTCATAACTCTCTTCAGTGGTTGAATTTAGACTATTTTGAGCTCAATGGAATGGTAACTTGAGAAGCTTCTAAATGAGACTAGAATTGGGTAATTTCGAGACCGTTCGATATCCCAAAAGCACATTGGAACTCTTCGATCGTCATTTTACAATTTTAATTGTTAATCTTTTCAAATCGCGCGATCCAACGGAGGCCCCCATAACTCCTCGTTTGATGAGACTAGAATTGGGTCAATTTTTTGTCATGTGAAATGTACTTTAGCGTACTTTCATTCCAGACTACAATCGTCGTATTTCGAGACCATTTGGGCATCCATAGGTGGGATCGCAGCAGTCACTACTAAACTTCTCCTTCATCTCCATGTCTAACAATAACCTTGATATCTCTCCCTCTTCAGTGGTCGAATCTAGAATATTTTGAGCTCAATGGAATGGTAACTTGACAAGCTTCTAAATGAGACCAGAATTGGGTATTTTCGAGACCGTCGATATCCCAAAAGCACGATGGAACTCTTTGATTGTCGTTTTACAATTTCGATTGTTAATCTTTCCAAATCGCGCGACCCAACGGAGGCAGTCATAACTCCCTCATTTGATATCAGATTTGGGCAATTTTTGTTCATCTGAAAGGTACTTTAGCGCGCTTTCATTCCTAACAGCAATCGTCGAATTACGACATCATTTGGGCTTCCGTAAGGGGGATCGTAGTCGTCGCTACTGAATTTCTCCTTCATATCCTTGTCCAACAATAACCTTCCTAACTCTCTCTTCAGTGGTCGAATTTAGACTATTTTTAGCTAATTGGAATGGTAACTTGACAAGATTTTAATGAGACCAGAATTGGGTAATTTCGAGACTGTTCGATATCCCAAATGCACATTGGAACTCTTCGATCGTCGTTTTATAAATTCAATTGTTAATCTTTCCAAATTGCCCGACCCAACGGAGGCACTCATAACTCCCTCGTATGATGTCGGATTGGGTCAATTTTTTGTCATCTAAAAGGTTCTCCTTCATCTCCTGTTATAGTTCGAGACCATTTGGGCATCCGTACGTGGGATCGCAATCGTCGCTAATGAATTTCTCCTTCATCTCCTTGTCCAACAGTAACCTTCATAACTCTCTCTTCAGTGGTTGAATTTAGACTATTTTGAGCTCATGGGAGTGGTAACTTGAGAAGCTTCTCAATGAGACTAGAATTGACAAATTCGAGACCGTTCGATATCCCAAAAGCACATTGTAACTCTTCGATCGTTGTTTTGCAATTTTAATTGTTAATCTTTCCAAATCGCGCGATTCAATGGAGGCGGTCATAACCCCCTCATTTGATGTTGGATTGGGTCAATTTTTGGTCAACTAAAAGCTACTTTTGTGCACTTTCATTCCTGATTGCAATCGTCGTATTCAGAGACCATTTGGGCATCCGTAAGTGGGTTCGCGGTCGTCGCTACTGAATTTCTCCTTCATATCCTTGTCCAACAATAACCGTCATAACTCTCTCTTCAGTAGTCGAATTTAGACCATTTTGAGCTCATTGGAATGGTAACTTAACAAGATTTTAATGAGACCAGAATTGGGTAATTTCGAGAGTCTTCGATATCCCAAATGCACGTTGTTAATCTTTCCAAATTGAGTGATCCAACTGAGGCGATCATAACTCCCGCGTTTGAGGCCGGATTGGGTCGATTTTTGGTCATCTGAAAGGGACTTTAGCGGACTTTCATTCCTGACTACAATCGTCATATTCCGAGACCATTTGGGCATCCGTAAGTGGGATCGCAGTAGTTGCTACTAAACTTCTCCTTCATCTCCTTGTCTAACAGTAACCTTTGTAATTCTCTCTTTAGTGGTCAAATTTAGAATATTATGAGCTCATTGGAATGGTAACTTGACAAGCTTCTAAATGAGACCAGAATTGAGTATTTTCAAGACCGTCAATATCCCAAAAGCACTTGAGAACTCTTTGATCGTCGTTTTACAATTTCGATTATTAATCTTTCCAAATCGCACGATCCAATGGAGGCGGTCATAACTCCCTCATTTGATATCGGATTGGGGCAATTTTTTGTCATCTGAAAGGTAATTTAGCTCACTTTCATTCCTGACGACAATCGTCGAATTCTAACACCATTTGGGCTTCCGTAAGTGGGATCGCAATTGTCGCTACTGAATTTCTCCTTCATCTCCTTGTCCAACAGTGACCTTTATAACTCTCAATTCAGTGGTCGAATTTAGACTATTTTGAGTTCATTGGTATGGTAACTTGACAAGCTTTTAATGAGACCAGAATTGGATAATTTCGAGACCGTTCAATTTCCCAAAAGCACGTTGGAACTCTTCGATCGTCGTTTTGTAATTTCAATGGATAATCTTCCCAAATCGTGCGATCCAACGGTGGCTCTCATAACTCCCTCATTTGATGTCAGATTGGGTTGATTTTTGGTCATCTGAAAGGTACTTTAGTGCACTTTCGTTCCTGACTACAATCGTCGTATTTCGAGACCATTTGGGCACCCGTAAGTTGGATCGCAATCATCACTATTGAATTTCTCCTTCATCCCCTTGTCCAACAATAACCATCATAACTCTATATTCTTTGGTCGAATTTAGACTATTTAGAGCTCATTGGAGTCGTAACTTGACAAGCTTCTAAATGTGACCAGAATTGGGTAATTTCAAGACCATCGATATACCAAAAGCACGTTGGAACTCTTCGATCATTGTTTTACAATTTCGATTGTTAATCTTTCTAAATCGCGTGATCCAACGAAGGCGCTCATATCTCCTTCGTTTGATATCGGATTGGGGCAATTTTTGGTCATCTGAAAGGTACTTTAGTGCACTTTCATTCCTGACAGCAATCGTCGAATTCCGACACCATTTGGGCATCCGTTAGTGGGATCGCAGTCGTCACTACTAAACTTCTCCTTCATCTCCTTGTCAACAGTAACCTTCATAACTCTCTCTTCAGTGGTTGGATTTAGACTATTTTGAGCTCATTGGAATGGTAACTTGAGAAGCTTCTAAATGAGACCAGAATTTGGTAATTTTAAGACCATTCGATATCCCAAAAGCACATTGGAACTCTTCGATCGTCATTTTATAATTTCAATTGTTAATATTTTCAAATCATGCGATCTAACGGAGGCACTCATAACTCCCTCGTTTGATGTCAGATTGGGTCAATTTTTGGTCATCTGAAAGGTACTTTAGCGCACTTTCATTCCAGACTGCAATCGTTGTATTTCAAAACCATTTGGGTATTCGTTAGAGCTGTGCAAAATGGGTCCGATCGCCCTGATCCGCCCCGATTTGAACAGGACCGGTAGATTAAATCTGTTAGGTTCGAGTACAAAGGGGTAGATCCGAATGCTGTTTGAATCGGATTTGGGTAACCAACAAAATTGCCCGAACCGAACCGAAATCCGATCCGTCACTCTCTGCCAGAGTACCATCCATCACCCTTTGCCAGAGTATAACTTTTCCTCTCTCCCAGTGCATGTCGTCTTTGTGCTCCTACTCTCCAACAACCCAAAACGCCTCTCTCTCTCTCTGCATAACTCTAACTCCTTTTTCCGTTTTCTCTCGATCGTCCGATCTCGATCCGACGGTAGATAAGCGATGTGAAGGAGGAGAACGACAAGGGACCGTGAAGGTGAAGACGTTCCTGGCCATTGTTTCGGTCCTCTGCTCGATGATCGCCCTCAAATTCCTGGTGCAGGAACAGGGACACTTCTTTGTGGCCTCAGAAGCCATCCACGACGCTGGAATCATCTTCCTCGTATACAAGAAAAGAAATGCTCCGGTATGATATTTCAACCCCCTTGAAGTTGATATCTCCACCCCATCAGAGGTATTTTAGTCGCAACATATGTTCTTTGGCCAGGCGAATTCTTTCAGTGGGAGTTGCCAATCCGTTTCCCTTCCAATCCCTTCCCATCCCATCTATTCTGCCGTGCCAAACAGGCCCTTAAGATATACGAATTGGATCTTTAAATCTTAAACACCACTCATAGATGGTAGGGCCCACCAGTTTGATGGTTCTGACGCATCTAATCTAACCAGGTGACCAGTTGTCCAAGCTGGACGCATGACAAGACTAGACGGCTTATGATGGATCAGGGATTCAGGTTCCGTATTTGAGAAAAGTTTTGATACTCTGGCAGAGTATGATTGATGTTACTCAGCCACTTAAAAATCACAAAAAATTGCACACTAGACATACAGGTAATTCAAATTAGATGTTTCTTGAACCAAAATCTAAGATCATTTGATATATGACTGTCGGATTTGTCGACATTTATTTAGATGGTTGAAAATAAAATATTCAGTCGTCCATTTTCAACAATTAATTTATTCACGAATCATAGTTTCAAAATGCTCAAACAAATTGATTTTTTGACAGTGTGTTCAAGACAGTGGATTACACCATTTAGACGGTCTTAATTTGAATTAATGTATGTAACATGCACAATTCATGGTGACAGCGTATCAAGAGTCTTTAGCTGCCAGAGTATCAAATGATAACTCCACTCTGTACTTCCCCCTTAAATTGTATTTCATGAACTGCAGCCTCGCATATGAAATGCAAGCACCACAAATGCTGAAAAAACCCACGTGTGAGAGATCCATCGATTTATCACGCGATCCTCTTTCATGTATCGAAAAAATTCTAAAAATCAGGACGGTATTCTTATCAGGTGGGCCAAAATCCTAAAAATAAGGATCGGATCATGTAAGGAAATGTTCGGATCGGATCGGGTAAGATGACCTGGATCCGGCCCTGGATCGGATCGGATTCGGGGCAGGATATTCAAATTTCGGATAGGATCGGATTGGTGCCAATCCGATCCGACTCGGACTGATGCCCAGCTCTGGTATTCGTAAGTGGGATCGCAGTAGTTGCTACAAAACTTCTCCATCATCTCCTTGTCTAACAGTAACCTTCATAACTCTCTCTTCATTGGTCGAATTTAGAACATTTTAAGCTCATTGGAATGGTAACTTGACAAGCTTCTAAATGAGACCAGAGTTGAGTAATTTCGAGACTGTCGATATCCCAAAAGCACGTTGGAACTCTTCGATCGTCGTTTTACAATTTCGATTGTTAATCTTTCCAAATCGTGCGATCCAATGGAGGCGGTCATAACTCCCTCATTTGATATCGGATTGGGGCAATTTTTGGTCATCTAAAAGGTAATTTAGCATACTTTCATTCCTGATGGCAATCATCGAATTCTGACACCATTTGGGCTTCTGTAAGTGGGTTCGCAGTCGTCGCTACTGTATTTCTCCTTCATCTCCTTGTCCAACAGTAACCTTCAAACTATCTCTTCAGTGGTTGAATTTAGATTATTTTGCGCTCATTGGAATGGTAACTTCACAAGCTTTTACTGAGACCAGAATTGGGTAATTTCGAGACTCTTCGATATCCCAAATGCACGTTGGAACTCTTCGATCGTCGTTTTGTAATTTCAATTGTTAATTTCAATTGTTAATTTCGCAAGCTTTTACTGAGACTAGAATTGTTAACAATTGTTAACAATTGTTAATTTCAATTGAAATTTCAATTGTTAACAATTGTTAATAATTGTTAATTTCACAATTGTTAACAATTGTTAATTTCACAAGCTTTTACTGAGACCAGAATTGAAATTTCACAACATAGGAGCTCACAATTGTTAATTAACAAGCTTTTATTGAGACCAGAATTGAAATTTCACAACATAGGCGCTCACAATTGTTAATTTCACAAGCTTTTACTAAGACCAGAATTGAAATTTCACAACATAGGTGCTCACAATTGTTAATTTCACAACATAGGTGCTCACAATTGTTAATTAACAATTGTTAACAATTGTTTTACTGAGACCATAATTGAAATTTCAATTGTTAACAATTGTTAATTTCACGAGCTTTTACTGAGACCAGAATTGGGTAATTTCGAGACTCTTCGATATCCCAAATGCACGTTGGAACTCTTTGATCGTCGTTTTGTAATTTCAATTGTTAATTTCAATTGTTAATATCAATTGCTAATTTCAATTGTTACTTTCGATCGTCGTTTTGTAATTTCAATTGTTAATTTCAATTGCTAATTTCAATTGTTACTTTCGATTGTCATTTTGTAATTTCAATTGGTAATTTCAATTGTTAATTTCAATTGTTAATTTCAATTGTTAATCTTTCCAAATAACGCGATCCAACGGAGGCGCTCATAACTCCCTCATTTGATGTCGGATTGTAATTTTTGGTCATCTGAAAGGAACTTTAGCGCACTTTCATTCCTGACTGTAATCATCGTATTTCGAGACCATTTGGGCATCCGTAAGTGGGATCGCAGTCGTTGCTACTGAATTTCTCATTCATCTCCTTGTCCAATAGTAACCTTCATAACTCTCTCTTCAATGGTCGAATTTAGACTATTTTGAGGTCATTGGAATAGAAACTTGACAAGCTTTTAATGAGACCAGAATTGGGTAATTTTGAGACTCTTCGATATCCCAAAAGCACGTTGGAACTCTTCGATCGTTGTTTTACAATTTCAATCGTTAATCTTTCGAAATCGGGTGATCCAACGGAGGTGCTCATAACTCCCTCATTTGATGTCGGATTGGGTCGATTTTTGGTCATCTGAAAGGTACTTTAGCGCACTTTGATTCCTGACAGCAATCATCATATTCCAACACCATTTGGGCATCCGTAAGTGGGATCACAGTCGCTGGTACTGAATTTCTCCTTCATCTCCTTGTCCAACAGTAACCTTCGTAACTCTCTCTTCAGTGGTCGAATTTAGACTATTTTGAGGTCATTGGAATGGTAACTTGACAAGCTTTTAATGAGACCATAATTGGATAATTTCGAGGCCGTTCCACATCCCAAAAGTACATTGGAACTCTTCGATTGTCGTTTTGCAATTTCGATTGTTAATCTTTCGAAATCGTGCGATCCAACGGAGGCGCTAATAACTCCCTCATTTGATGTCGGATTGGGTCAATTTTTGGTCGTCTGAAAAGTACTTTAGCACACTTTCATTCATGACAGCAATTGTCGTATTCCGAGACCATTTGGGCATCCGTAAGTGGTATCGTAGTTGTCGCTACTAAACTTCTCCTTCATCTCCTAGTCTAATAGTAACCATCATAACTCTCTCTTTAGTGGTCAAATTTAGACTATTTTCAGCTCATTGGAATTGTAACTTGAGAAGCTTCTAAATGAGACCAGAATTGACTAATTTCGAGACCGTTCGATATACCAAAAGTGCGTTGGAACTCTTCGATCGTCGTTTTGCAATTTTGATTGTTAATCTTTCCAAATCGCGCGATCCAACGGAGGCAGTCATAACCCCCTCATTTGATGTTGGATTGGATCGATTTTTGGCCATCTGAAAGGTACTTTTGCGTACTTTCTTTCCTGACTGCAATCGTCGTATTCTGAGACCATTTGGGCATCCGTAAGTGGGTTCGTAGTCGTCGCTACTGAATTTCTCGTTCATCTCCTTGTCCAACAGTAACCTTCATAACTCTCTCTTCAGTGGTCAAATTTAGACTATTTTGAGCTCATTGGAATGGTAACTTACAAGTTTTTAATGAGACCAGAATTGGGTAATTTCGAGACCGTTCGATATCCCAAAAGCACGTTGGAACTCTTTGATCGTCGTTTTGCAATTTCAATGGTTAATCTTTTGAAATAGGGGGATCCAACATAGGCGCTCATAACTCCCTCGTTTGGTGTCTGATTAGGTCGATTTTTAGTCATCTGAAAGGTACTTTAGCGCACTTTCATTCCTGACAGCAATCATCGTATTCCGACACCATTTCGGCATCCGTAAGTGGGATCGCAGTCGTTGCTACTGTATTTCTCCTTCATCTCCTTGTCCAACAGTAACCTTCAAACTCTCTCTTCAGTAGTCGAATTTAAACTATTTTGAGCTCATTCTAATGGTAACTTCAGAAGCTTTTACTGAGACCAGAATTGGGTAAATTCGAGACTCTTCGATATCCGAAATGCACGTTGGAACTCTTCGATCGTCGTTTTGTAATTTCAATTGTTAATCTTTCCAAATCGCGCGATCCAACGGAGGCGCTCATACCTCCCTCGTTTGATGTCGGATTGGTGCAATTTTTGGTCATCTGAAAGGTACTTTAGCGCACTTTCATTCCTAACTACAATCATCGTTATTCGAGACCATTCGGGCATCTGTAAGTGGGATCGCAGTCGTCGCTACTGAATTTCTTGTTCATCTCCTTGTCTAACAGTAACCTTCATAACTCTCTCTTCAGTGGTTGGATTTAGACTATTTTGAGCTCATTGTAATGGTAACTTGAGAAGCTTCTAAATGAGACCAGAATTCGGTAATTTTAAGACCGTTCGATATCTCAAAAGCACATTGGAACTCTGCGATCGTCATTTTGCAATTTCAATTATTAATATTTTCAAATCGTGCGATCCAACGAAGGCGTTCATAACTCCCTCATTTGATGTCAGATTGGGTCAATTTTTTATCATCTGAAAGGTACTTTAGCGCACTCTCATTCCAGACTGCAATCGTCGTATTTCGAAACCATTTGGGCATTCGTAAGTGGTATAGCAGTAGTTGCTACAAAACTTCTCCTTCATCTCCTTGTCGAACAACCTTCATTACTCTCTCTTCAGTGGTCGAATTTAGAACATTTTAAGCTCATTGGAATGGTAACTTGACAAGCTTCTAAATGAGACCAGAGTTGAGTAATTTCAAGACCGTCAATATCCCAAAAGCACGTTGGAACTCTTCGATCGTCGTTTTACAATTTCGATTGTTAATCTTTCCAAATCGCGCGATCCAATGGAGGCGGTCATAAATCCCTCATTTGATATCGGATTGGAGCAATTTTTGGTCATCTGAAAGGTAATTTAGCACACTTTCATTCCTAACCGCAATCGTCAAATTCCGACACCATTTAGAATTCCGTAAGTGGGTTCGCAGTCGTCGCTACTGTATTTCTCCTTCATCTCCTTGTCCAACAGTAACCTTCAAACTATCTCTTCAGTGGTTAAATTTAGACTATTTTGTGCTCATCGGATTGGTAACTTCATAAGCTTTTACTGAGACTAGAATTGGGTAATTTCGAGACTCTTCGATATCCCAAATGCACGTTGGAACTTTTCAATTGTCGTTTTGTAATTTCAATTGTTAATCTTTCCAAATAGCGCGATCCAACGGAGGCGCTCATAACTCCCTCGTTTGATGTCGGATTGGGGCAATTTTTGGTCATCTGAAAGGCACTTTAGCGTACTTTCATTCCTGACTGCAATTGTCATATTTCGAGACCATTCGGGCATCCGTAAGTGGGATCGCAGTCGTCGCTACTGAATTTCTCATTCATCTCCTTGTCCAACAGTAACTTTCATAACTCTCTCTGCAATGGTTGAATTTAGACTATTTTGAGGTGTTGGAATGAAAACTTGACAAGCTTTTAATGAGACCAGAATTGGGTAATTTCGAGACTGTTTGATATCCCAAAAGCACGTTGGAACTCTTCGATCGTCGTTTTACAATTTTGATTGTTAATCTTTCAAAATCGGGTGATCCAACAGAGGTGCTCATAACTCCCTCGTTTAATGTTAAATTGGGTCAATTTTTGGTCATCTAAAAGGTACTTTAGTGTACTTTGATTGCTGACGGCAATCATCATATTCTAACACCATTTGGGCATCCGTAAATGGGATCACAGTCGTTGGTACTGAATTTCTCCTTTATCTCCTTGTCCAACAGTAACCTTCGTAACTCTCTCTTCAGTGGTCGAATTTAGACTATTTTGAGGTCAATGGAAAGGTAACTTGACAAGCTTTTAATGAGACCAGAATTGGATAATTTTGAGGTCGTTCCACATCCCTAAAGTACATTGGAACTCTTCGATCGTCGTTTTGCAATTTCGATTGTTAATCTTTCCAAATCGCGCGATCCAACAGAGGCGCTTATAACTCCCTCATTTGATGTCGGATTGGGTCAATTTTTGGTCATCTGAAAGGTACTTTAGCACACTTTCATTCATGACAGCAATTGTCATATTCCGAGACCATTTGGGCATCCGTAAGTGGATCGTAGTTGTCACTACTAAACTTCTCCTTCATCTCCTTGTCTAATAGTAACCATCATAACTCTCTCTTCAGTGGTCAAATTTAGACTATTTTGGGCTCATTGGAATTGTAACTTGAGAAGCTTCTAAATGAGACCAGAATTGACTAATTTCGAGACCATTCGATATCCCGAAAGTGCGTTGGAACTCTTCGATCGTCTTTTTGCAATTTTGATTGTTAATCTTTCCAAATCGCGCGATCCAATGGAGGCGGTCATAACCCCCTCATTTGATGTTGGATTGGATCAATTTTTTGTCATCTAAAATGTACTTTTGCGCACTTTCTTACCTGACTACAATCGTCATATTCTGAGACCATTTGGGCATCCGTAAGTGGGTTCGCAGTCGTCGCTACTGAATTTCTCGTTCATCTCCTTGTCCAACAGTAACCTTCATAACTCTCTCTTTAGTGGTCAAATTTAGACTATTTTGAGCTCATTGGAATGGTAACTTGACAAGCTTTTAATGAGACCAGAATTGGGTAATTTCGAGACCGTTCGATATCCCATAAGCATGTTGGGACTCCTCGATCGTCGTTTTGCAATTTCAATGGTTAATCTTTTGAAATACGGTGATCCAACATAGGCGCTCATAACTCCCTCGTTTGGTGTCGAATTAGGTCGATTTTTAGTCATCTGAAAGGTACTTTAGCGCACTTACATTCCTGACAGCAATCATCGTATTCTGACACCATTTCGGCATCCGTAAGTGGGATCGCAGTCGTTGCTACTGTATTTCTCCTTCATCTCCTTGTCCAACAGTAACCTTCAAACTCTCTCTTCAGTAGTCGAATTTAAACTATTTTGAGCTCATTCTAATGGTAACTTCAGAAGCTTTTACTGAGACCAGAATTGGGTAGATTCGAGACTCTTCGATATCCCAAATGCACGTTGGAACTCTTCGATCATCGTTTTGTAATTTCAATTGTTAATCTTTCCAAATCGCGCGATCCAACGGAGGCGCTCATACCTCCCTCGTTTGATGTCGGATTGGTGCAATTTTTGGTCATCTGAAAGGTACTTTAGTGCACTTTCATTCCTAACTACAATCGTCATTATTCAAGACCATTTGGGCATCTGTAAGTGCGATCGCAGTCGTCGCTACTGAATTTTTCGTTCATCTCCTTGTCTAACAGTAACCTTCATAACTCTCTCTTCAGTGGTTGGATTTAGACTATTTTGAGCTCATTGGAATGGTAACTTGAGAAGCTTCTAAATGAGACCAGAATTCAGTAATTTCAAGACCGTTCGATATCTCAAAAGCACATTGGAACTCTGCGATCGTCATTTTGTAATTTCAATTGTTAATATTTTCAAATCGTGTGATCCAACAGAGGTGCTCATAACTACCTCATTTGATGTCAGATTGGGTCAATTTTTGGTCATCTGAAAGGTACTTTAGCACACTCTCATTCCAGACTGCAATCGTATTTCGAAACCATTTGGGCATTCGTAAGTGGTATCGCAGTAGTTGCTACAAAACTTCTCTTTCATCTCCTTGTCGAACAGTAACCTTCATAACTCTCTCTTCAGTGGTCGAATTTAGAACATTTTAAGCTCATTAGAATGGTAACTTGACAAGCTTCTAAATGAGACCAGAGTTGAGTAATTTCGAGACCGTCGATATCCCAAAAGCACGTTGGAACTCTTCGATCGTCGTTTTACAATTTCGATTGTTAATCTTTCCAAATCGCGCGATCCAATGGAGGCGGTCATAAATCCCTCATTTGATATCGGATTGGGGCAAGTTTTGGTCATCTGAAAGGTAATTTAGCGCATTTTCATTCCTAACGGCAATCGCTGAATTTCGACACCATTTGGGCTTCCGTAAGTGGGCTCACAGTCGTTGCTACTGTATTTCTCCTTCATCTCCTTGTCCAACAGTAACCTTCAAACTATCTCTTCAGTGGTCGAATTTAGACTATTTTATGCTCATTGGAATGGTAACTTCACAAGCTTTTACTGAGACTAGAATTGGATAATTTCGAGACTCTTCGATATCCCAAATGCACGTTGGAACTCTTCGATCATCGTTTTGTAATTTCAATTGTTAATCTTTCCAAATAGCACGATCCAACGGAGGCGCTCATAACTCCCCCGTTTGATGTCGGATTGGGGCAATTTTTGGTCATCTGAAAGGCACTTTAGCGCACTTTCATTCCTGACTGCAATTGTCATATTTCAAGACCATTTGGGCATCCGTAAGTGGGATCGCAGTCGTCGCTACTGAATTTCTCATTCATCTCCTTGTCCAACAGTAACCTTCATAACTCTCTCTGCAATGGTTGAATTTACACTATTTTGAGGTCATTGGAATGAAAACTTGACAAGCTTTTAATGAGACCAGAATTGGGTAATTTCGAGATTGTTCGATGTCCGAAAAGCACGTCGAAACTCTTCGATCGTCGTTTTACAATTTCGATTGTTAATCTTTCGAAATCGGGTGATCTAACAGAGGTGCTCATAACTCCCTCGTTTGATGTCGGATTGGGTCAATTTTTGGTCATCTGAAAGGTACTTTAGCGCACTTTGATTGCTAACGGCAATCATCGTATTCCGACACCATTTGGGCATCTGTAAGTGGGATCACAGTCGTTGGTACTGAATTTCTCCTTCATCTCCTTGTCCAACAGTAACCTTCGTAACTCTCTCTTCAGTGGTCGAATTTAGACTATTTTGAGGTCATTGGAATGGTAACTTGACAAGCGTTTAATGAGACCAGAATTGGATAATTTCGAGGCCGTTCCACATCCCTAAGTACATTGGCACTCTTCGATCATCGTTTTGCAATTTCGATTGTTAATCTTTCCAAATCGCGCGATCCAACGGAGGCGCTTATAACTCCCTCATTTGATGTCGGATTGGGTCAATTTTTGGTCATCTGAAAGGTACTTTAGCACACTTTCATTCATGACAGCAATTGTCGTATTCTGAGACCATTTGGGCATCTGTAAGTGGTATCGTAGTTGTCGCTACTAAACTTCTCCTTCATCTCCTTGTCTAATAGTAACCATCATAACTCTCTCTTCAGTGGTCAAATTTAGACTATTTTGGGCTCATTGGAATTGTAACTTGAGAAGCTTCTAAATGAGACCAGAATTGACTAATTTCTAGACCGTTCAATATCCCGAAAGTGCGTTGGAACTCTTCGATCGTAGTTTTGAAATTTTGATTGTTAATCTTTCCATATCGCGCGATCCAATGGAGGCGGTCAAAACCCCCTCATTTGATGTTGGATTGGATCGATTTTTTGTCATCTGAAAGGTACTTTTGCGCACTTTCTTACCTGACTGCAATTGTCGTATTCTGAGACCATTTGGGCATCCGTAAGTGGGTTCGCAGTCGTCGCTACTGAATTTCTCGTTCATCTCCTTGTCTGACAGTAACCTTCATAACTCTCTCTTCAGTGGTCAAATTTAGACTATTTTGAGCTCATTGGAATGGTAACTTGACAAGCTTTTAATGAGACCAGAATTGGGTAATTTCGAGACCGTTCGATATCCCAAAAGCACGTTGGAACTCTTCGATCGTCGTTTTGCAATTTCAATGGTTAATCTTTTGAAATAGGGCGATCCAACATAGGCGCTCATAACTCCCTTGTTTGGTGTCAGATTAGGTCAATTTTTAGTCATCTGATAAGTACTTTAGCGCACTTTCATTCCTGACAGCAATCATCGTATTCCGACACCATTTCGGCATCCGTAAGTGGGATCGCAGTCGTCGCTACTGTATTTCTCCTTCATCTCCTTGTCCAACAGTAACCTTCAAACTCCCTCTTCAGTAGTCGAATTTAAACTATTTTGAGCTCATTCTAATGGTAACTTCAGAAGCTTTTACTGAGACCAGAATTGGGTAAATTCGAGACTCTTCGATATCCCAAATGCACGTTGGAACTCTTCGATCGTCGTTTTGTAATTTCAATTGTTAATCTTTCCAAATCGCGTGATCCAACGGAGGCGCTCATACCTCCCTCGTTTGATGTCGGATTGGTGCGATTTTTGGTCATCTGAAAGGTACTTTAGCGCACTTTCATTCCTAACTACAATCATCGTTATTCGAGACCATTCGGGCATCTGTAAGTGGGATCGCAGTCGTCGCTACTGAATTTCTCGTTCATCTCCTTGTCTAACTGTAACCTTCATAACTCTCTCTTCAGTGGTTGGATTTAGACTATTTTAAGCTCATTGTAATGGTAACTTGAGAAGCTTCTAAATGAGACCAGAATTCGGTAATTTCAAGACCGTTCGATATCTCAAAAGCACATTGGAACTCTGCGATCGTCATTTTGTAATTTCAATTGTTAATATTTTTAAATCGTGCGATCCAACGGAGGCGCTCATAACTCCCTCATTTGATGCCAGATTGGGTCAATTTTTTGTCATCTGAAAGGTACTTTAGCGCACTCTCATTCCAGACTGCAATCGTCGTATTTCGAAACCATTTGGGCATTCAAAAGTGATATCGCAGTAGTTGCTACAAAACTTCTCCTTCATCTCCTTGTCGAACAGTAACCTACATAACTCTCTCTTCAGTGGTCAAATTTAGAACATTTTAAGCTCATTGGAATGGTAACTTGACAAGCTTCTAAATGAGACCAGAGTTGAGTAATTTGGAGACCGTTGATATCCCAAAAGCAGGTTGGAACTCTTTGATCGTCGTTTTACAATTTCGATTGTTAATCTTTCCAAATTGCGTGATCCAATGGAGGCATTCATAAATCCCTCATTTGATATCGGATTGGGACAATTTCTGGTCATCTAAAAGGTAATTTAGCGCACTTTCATTCCTAACGGCAATCGTCGAATTTCGACACCATTTGGACCTCCATAAGTGGGTTCGCAGTCGTCGCTAGTGTAGTTCTCCTTCATCTCCTTCTCCAACAGTAACCTTCAAACTATCTCTTCAGTGGTTGAATTTAGACTATTTTGTGCTCATTGGAATGGTACTTCACAAGCTTTTACTAAGACTAGAATTGGATAATTTCGAGACTCTTCGATATCCCAAATGCACGTTGGAACTCTTCGATCATCATTTTGTAATTTCAATTGTTAATCTTTCCAAATCGTGTGATCCAATGGAGGCACTCATAACCCCCTCGTTTGATGTCGGATTGGGGTGATTTTTGGTCATCCGAAAGGTACTTTAGTACACTTTCATTCCTGACTGCAATCGTCGTATTCCGAGACCATTTGGGCATCCGTAAGTGGTATCGTAGTTGTCGCTACTAAACTTCTCCTTCATCTCCTTGTCTAACAGTAACCATCATAACTCTCTCTTCAGTGGTCAAATTTAGACTATTTTTAGCTCATTGGAATTGTAACTTGAGAAGCTTCTAAATGAGACCAGAATTGACTAATTTCGAGACCGTTCGATATCCCAAAAGCACGTTGGAACTCTTCAACCGTTGTTTTGTAATTTTGATTGTTAATCTTTCCAAGTAGCGTAATCCAACCGAGGCGGTCATAACCCCCTCATTTGATATTGGATTGGATCAATTTTTGGTCATCTAAAAGGTACTTTTGCGCACTTTCTTTCCTGACTGCAATCGTCGTATTTGGAGACCATTTGGGCATCCGTAAGTGAGATCGCAGTCATCGCTACTGAATTTCTCGTTCATCTCCCTGTCTAATAGTAACCTTCATAACTCTCTCTTCTGTGGTCAAATTTAGACTATTTTGAGCTCATTGGAATGGTAACTTGACAAGCTTTTACTGAGACCCGAATTGGGTAATTTCGAGACTCTTCGATATCCTAAATGCATGTTGGAACTCATCGATCGTCGTTTTGCAATTTCAATTGTTAATCTTTCCAAATCGCGCGATTCAACAGAGGCGCTCATAACTCCCTCGTTTGGTGTCAGATTGGGTCAATTTTTGGTCATCTGAAAGGTACTTTAGCGCACTTTGATTCCTGACGGCAATAATCGTATTCCGACACCATTTGGGCATCTGCAAGTGGGATCGTAGTCGTCACTACTGTATTTCTCCTTCATCTCCTTGTCCAACAGTAACCTTCAAACTATCTCTTCAGTGGTCGAATTTAGACTATTTTGAGCTCATTCTAATGGTAACTTCACAAGCTTTTACTAAGACCAGAATTGGGTAATTTCGAGACTCTTCGATATCCCAAATGCATGTTGGAACTCTTCGATCATCGTTTTGTAATTTCAATTGTTAATCTTTCCAAATCGCGCGATCCAACGGAGGCGCTCATATCTCCCTCGTTTGATGTCAGAT
The DNA here is from genome assembly GCA_030180095.1 of Magnolia changhungtana. Taxonomy (NCBI): domain Eukaryota; kingdom Viridiplantae; phylum Streptophyta; class Magnoliopsida; order Magnoliales; family Magnoliaceae; genus Magnolia; species Magnolia changhungtana. The sequence continues at coordinate 185,098 of JASAUF010000022.1, forward strand.
TGGTGCAATTTTTGGTCATCTGAAAGGTACTTAAGCGTACTTTCATTCCTAACTGCAATCATCTTTCTTCGAGACCATTTGGGCATCCGTAAGTGCGATCGCAATCGTCACTACTGAATTTCTCCTTCATCCCCTTGTCCAACAGTAACCATCATAACTCTCTCTTCTGTGGTCGAATTTAGACTATTTTGAGCTCATTGGAATGGTAACTTCACAAGCTTCTAAATGAGACCAGAGTTGAGTAATTTGGAGACCGTCGATATCCCAAAAGCACGTTGGAACTCTTCGATCGTCGTTTTACAATTTCGATTGTTAATCTTTCCAAATTGCATGATCCAATGGAGGTATTCATAAATCCCTCATTTGATATTGGATTGGGAAATTTTTGGTCATCTAAAAGGTAATTTAGCGCACTTTCATTCCTAACGGCAATCGTCGAATTCCGACACCATTTGGACTTCCATAAGTGGGTTCGCAGTCGTCGCTACTGTATTTCTCCTTCATCTCCTTGTCCAACAGTAACCTCAAACTATCTCTTCAGTGGTTGAATTTAGACTATTTTGTGCTCATTGGAATGGTACTTCACAAGCTTTTACTAAGACTAGAATTGGATAATTTCGAGACTCTTCGATATCCCAAATGCACGTTGGAACTCTTCGATCATCATTTTGTAATTTCAATTGTTAATCTTTCCAAATCGCGTGATCCAATGGAGGCGCTCATAACCCCCTCGTTTGATGTCGGATTGGGGTGATTTTTGGTCATTTGAAAGGTACTTTAGTACACTTTCATTCCTGACTGCAATCGTCGTATTTCGAGACCATTTGGGCATCTGTAAGTGGGATCGCAGTCATCGCTACTGAATTTCTCATTCATCTCCTTGTCCAACAGTAACCTTCACAACTCTCTCTTCCATGGTCGAATTTAGACTATTTTGAGGTCATTGGAATGGAAACTTGACAAACTTTTAATGAGACCAGAATTGGGTAATTTTGAGACTGTTCGATATCCCAAAAGCACGTTGGAACTCTTCGATCGTCGTTTTACAATTTCGATTGTTAATCTTTCGAAATCGGGTGATCCAACGGAGGTGCTCATAACTCCCTCGTTTGATGTCGGATTGGGTCGATTTTTGGTCATCTGAAAGGTACTTTAGCACACTTTGATTCCTGACGGCAATCATCGTATTCCAACACCATTTGGGCATCCGTAAGTGGGATCACAGTCGTCGGTACTGAATTTCTCCTTCATCTCCTTGTCCAACAGTAACCTTCGTAACTCTCTCTTCAGTGGTTGAATTTAGACTATTTTGAGGTCATTGGAATGGTAACTTGACAAGCTTTTAATGAGACCAGAATTGGATAATTTCGAGGCCGTTCCACATCCCAAAAGTACATTGGAACTCTTCGATTGTCGTTTTGCAATTTCGATTATTAATCTTTCCAAATCGCGCGATCCAACGTAGGCGCTAATAACTCCCTCATTTGATGTCGGATTGGGTCGATTTTTGGTCGTCTGAAAGGTACGTTAGCACACTTTCATTCATGACAGCAATTGTCGTATTCCGAGACCATTTGGGCATCCGTAAGTGGTATCGTAGTTGTCGCTACTAAACTTCTCCTTCATCTCCTTGTCTAACAGTAACCATCATAACTCTCTCTTCAGTGGTCAAATTTAGACTATTTTTAGCTCATTGGAATTGTAACTTGAGAAGCTTCTAAATGAGACCAGAATTGACTAATTTCGAGACCGTTCGATATCCCAAAAGCATGTTGGAACTCTTCGACCGTTGTTTTGTAATTTTGATTGTTAATCTTTCCAAGTCGCGCAATCCAACCGAGGCGGTCATAACCCCCTCATTTGATATTGGATTGGATCAATTTTTGGTCATCTAAAAGGTACTTTTGTGCACTTTCTTTCCTGACTGCAATCGTCGTATTTGGAGACCATTTGGGAATCCGTAAGTGAGATCGCAGTCGTCGCTACTGAATTTCTCGTTCATCTCCCTGTCTAACAGTAACCTTCATAACTCTCTCTTCAGTGGTCAAATTTAGACTATTTTGAGCTCATTGGAATGGTAACTTGACAAGCTTTTACTGAGACCCGAATTGGGTAATTTCGAGACTCTTCGATATCCCAAATGCACGTTGGAACTCATCGATCGTCGTTTTGCAATTTCAATTGTTAATCTTTCCAAATCGAGCGATTCAACAGAGGCGCTCATAACTCCCTCATTTGGTGTCAGATTGGGTCAATTTTTGGTCATCTGAAAGGTACTTTAGCGCACTTTGATTCCTGACGGCAATAATCGTATTCCGACACCATTTGGGCTTCTGCAAGTGGGATCGTAGTCGTCACTACTGTATTTCTCCTTCATCTCCTCGTCCAACAGTAACCTCCAAACTATCTCTTCAGTGGTCGAATTTAGACTATTTTGAGCTCATTCTAATGGTAACTTCACAAGCTTTTACTGAGACCAGAATTGGGTAATTTCGAGACTCTTCGATATCCCAAATGCATGTTGGAACTCTTCGATCATCGTTTTGTAATTTCAATTGTTAATCTTTCCAAATCGCGCGATCCAACGGAGGCGCTCATATCTCCCTCGTTTGATGTCAGATTGGTGCAATTTTTGGTCATCTGAAAGGTACTTAAGCGTACTTTCATTCCTAACTGCAATCATCATTCTTCGAGACCATTTGGGCATCCGTAAGTGTGATCGCAATCGTCACTACTGAATTTCTCCTTCATCCCCTTGTCCAACAGTAACCATCATAACTCTCTCTTCTGTGGTCGAATTTAGACTATTTTGAGCTCATTGGAATGGTAACTTCACAAGCTTATAAATTAGACCAGAATTGGGTAACTTCGAGACCATCAATATCCCAAAAGCATGTTGGAACTCTTCAATCGTTGTTTTACAATTTCGATTGTTAATCTTTCCAAATCGCGCTATCCAACGGAGGCGCTCATATCTCCCTCGTTTGATGTCAGATTGGGGCAATTTTTGGTCATCTGAGAGGCACTTTAGCGTACTTTCATTCCTGACTGCAATCGTCGTATTTCGAGACCATTTCGGCATCCTTAAGTGGGATCGAAGTCGTCGCTATTGAATTTCTCATTCATCTCCTTGTCCAACAGTAACCTTCCTCTCTCTTCAATGGTCGAATTTAGACTATTTTGAGGTCATTGGAATGGAAACTTGATAAGCTTTTAATGAGACCAGAATTGGGTCATTTCCAGACCGTTCGATATCCCAAAAGCACGTTGGAACACTTCGATTGTCGTTTTACAATTTTGATTGTTAATTTTTCGAAATCGGGCGATCCAATAGATGTGCGTATAACTCGCTCGTTTGATGTTGGATTGGGTCGATTGTTGGTCATCTAAAAGGTACTTTAGCGTACTTTGATTCTTGACAACAATCATCGTATTCCGACACCATTTGGGCATCCGTAAGTGGGATTCCGACACCATTTTGAGCTCATTGGAATGGAAACTTGACAAGCTTCTAAATGAGACCAGAATTTGGTAATTTCGAGACCATTTGATATCCCAAAAGCACGTTGGAACTCTTTAATCGTCATTTTGCAATTTCGATTGTTAATCTTTCCAAATTATGCGATCCCACGGAAGTGGTCATAACTACCTCGTTTGATGTCGGATTGGGTCAATTTTTGGTCACCTTAAAGGTATTTAGCGCACTTTCATTCCTGACTGTAATCGTCGGTACTAAATTTCTCCTTCATCTCCTTGTCCAACAGTAACCTTCATAACTCTCTCTTCAGTGGTCGAATTTAGACTATTTTGAGCTCATTGGAGTGGCAACCTGAGAAGCATCTAAACGAGAACAGAATTTGGTAATTTCGAGACCGTTCGATATCCCAAAAGCACGTTGGAACTCTTCGATCATCTTTATGTAATTTCAATTGTTAATCTTTCCAAATCAAGCGATCTAACGAGGCGCTCATTACTCCCTCGTTTGATGTCAGATTGGGTCAATTTTTGGTCATCTGAAAGGTAATTTAGCGCACTTTCATTCCTGACGGCAATCGTCGAATTCCGACACCATTTGGGCTTCCGTAAGTGGGTTCGCAGTCGTCACTGCTGTATTTCTCCTTCATCTCCTTATCCAACAGTAACCTTCAAACTATCTCTTCAGTGGTCGAATTTAGACTATTTTGAGCTCATTGCAATGGTAACTTCACAAGCTTTTATTGAGACCAGAATTGGGTAATTTCGAGACTTTTCGATATCCCAATTGCATGTTGGAACCCTTCGATCGTCGTTTTGTAATTTCAATTGTTAATCTTTCCAAATCGCGCGATCCAACGGAGGCGCTCATAACTCCCTCGTTTGATGTCGGATTGGGGCGATTTTTGGTCATCTAAAAGGCACTTTAGTGTACTTTCATTCCTGACTGCAATCGTCGTATTTCGAGAACATTTGGGCATCCGTAAGTGGGATCGGAGTCGTCGCTACTGAATTTCTCATTCATCTCCTTGTCCAACAGTAACCTTCATAACTCTTTCTTCAATGGTCGAATTTAGACTATTTTGAGGTCATTGGAGTGGAAACTTGACAAACTTTTAATGAGACCAGAATTGGGTAATTTCGAGACCATTCGATATCTCAAATGCACGTTGGAACTCTTCGATCGTCATTTTACAATTTTGATTGTTAATCTTTCGAAATCGGGTGATCCAACAGAGGTGCTCATAACTCCCTCATTTGATGTCGGATTGGGTCGATTTTTGGTCATCTGAAAGGTACTTTAGCGCACTTTGATCCTGACGGCAATCATCATATTCCGACGCCATTTGGGCATTCGTAAGTGGGATCACAGTCGTCGGTACTGAATTTCTCCTTCTTCTCCTTGTTCAACAGTAACCTTCGTAACTCTCTTCAGTGGTCGAATTTAGACTATTTTGAGCTCATTGGAATGGAAACTTGACAAGCTTTTAAATGAGACCAGAATTTGGTAATTTCGAGACCATTCGATATCCCAAAAGCACGTTGGAACTCTTTAATTGTCATTTTGCAATTTCGATTGTTAATCTTTCCAAATTATGTGATCCCATGGAGGAGGTCATAACTCCCTTGTTTGATGTCGGATTGAGTCAATTTTTGGTCATCTTAAAGGTACTTTAGCGCACTTTTATTCCTGACTGCAATCGTTGGTACTGAATTTCTCCTTCATCTCCTTGTCCAACAGTAACCTTCATAACTCTCTCTTCAGTGGTCGAATTTAGACTATTTTGAGCTCATTGGAATGGTAACTTGAGAAGCTTCTAAACAAAAATAGAATTTGGTAATTTCGAGACCGTTCGATATCCCAAAAACACGTTGGAACTCTTCGATCATCATTTTGTAATTTCGATTGTTAATCTTTCCAAATTAAGCGATCCAACGAGGCGCTCATTACTCCCTCGTTTGATGTCGGATTGGGTCAATTTTTGGTCATCTAAAAGGTAATTTAGCGCACTTTCATTCCTGACGGCAATCGTTGAATTCCGACACCATTTAGGCTTCCGTAAGTGGGTTCGCAGTCATCGCTACTGTATTTCTCTTTCATCTCCTTGTCCAACAGTAACCTTCAAACTATCTCTTCAGTGGTCGAAATTAGACTATTTTGAGCCCATTGGAATGGTAACTTCACAAGCTTTTACTGAGACCAGAATTGGGAAATTTCGAGACTCTTCGATATCCCAAATGCATGTTGGAACTCTTCGATCATCATTTTGTAATTTCAATTGTTGATCTTTCCAAATCGGTCGATCCAATGAGGCGCTCATATCTCCCTCGTTTGATGTCAAATTGGTGCAATTTTTGGTCATCTGAAAGGTACTTAAGCGTACTTTCATTCCTAACTACAATCATCGTTCTTCGAGACCATTTGGGCATCCGTAAGTGCGATCGCAATCGTCACTACTGAATTTCTCCTTCATCCCCTTGTCCAACAGTAACCATCATAACTCTCTCTTCTGTGGTCGAATTTAGACTATTTTGAGCTCATTGGAATGGTAACTTCACAAGCTTCTAAATGAGACCAGAGTTGAGTAATTTGGAGACCGTCGATATCCCAAAAGCACGTTGGAACTCTTCAATCGTCGTTTTACAATTTCGATTGTTAATCTTTCCAAATTGCGTGATCCAATGGAGGTATTCATAAATCCCTCATTTGATATCGGATTGGGACAATTTTTTGTCATCTAAAAGGTAATTTAGCGCACTTTCATTCCTGACGGCAATCGTCGAATTCCGACACCATTTGGGCTTCCGTAAGTGGGTTCGCAGTCGTCGCTACTGTATTTCTCCTTCATCTCCTTGTCCAACAGTAACCTTCAAACTATCTCTTCAGTGGTAGAATTTAGACTATTTTCAGCTCATTGGAATGGTAACTTGACAAGCTTTTACTGAGACCTGAATTGGGTAATTTCGAGACTCTTCGATATCCCAAATGCACGTTGGAACTCTTCTATCGTGGTTTTGCAATTTCAATTGTTAATCTTTCCAAATCGCGTGATCCAATGGAGGCACTCATAACCCCCTCGTTTGATGTCGGATGGGGTGATTTTTGGTCATCTGAAAGGTACTTTAGTACACTTTCATTCCTGATTGCAATCGTCGTATTTCGAGACCATTTGTGCATCTGTAAGTGGGATTGCAGTCATCGCTACTGAATTTCTCATTCATCTCCTTGTCCAACAGTAACCTTCACAACTCTCTCTTCCATGGTCGAATTTAGACTATTTTGAGGTCATTGGAATGGAAACTTGACAAGCTTTTAATGAGACCAGAATTGGGTAATTTCGTGACTGTTCGATATCCCAAAAGCACGTTGGAACTCTTCGATCGTCGTTTTACAATTTCGATTGTTAATCTTTCGAAATCGGGTGACCCAACGGAGGTGGTCATAACTCCCTTGTTTGATGTCGGATTGAGTCAATTTTTGGTCATTTTAAAGGTACTTTAGCGCACTTTTATTCCTGACTGCAATCATTAGTACTGAATTTCTCCTTCATCTCCTTGTCCAACAGTAACCTTCATAACTCTCTCTTCAGTGGTCGAATCTAGACTATTTTGAGCTCATTGGAATGGTAACTTGAGAAGCTTCTAAACGAAAATAGAATTTGGTAATTTTGAGACCGTTCGATATCCCAAAAACACGTTGGAACTCTTCGATCATCATTATGTAATTTCGATTGTTAATCTTTCCAAATCAAGCGATCCAACGAGGCGATCATTACTCCCTCGTTTGATGTCGGATTGGGTCAATTTTTGGTCATCTAAAAGGCAATTTAGCGCACTTTCATTCCTGACGGCAATCGTTAAATTTCGACACCATTTAGGCTTCCGTAAGTGGGTTCGCAGTCATCGCTACTGTATTTCTCCTTCATCTCCTTGTCCAACAGTAACCTTCAAACTATCTCTTCAGTGGTCGAAATTAGACTATTTTGAGCCCATTGGAATGGTAACTTCACAAGCTTTTACTGAGACCAGAATTGGGAAATTTCGAGACTTTTCAATATCCCAATTGCATGTTGGAACTCTTCGATCGTCGTTTTGTAATTTCAATTATTAATCTTTCCAAATCGGGCGATCCAACGGAGGCGCTCATAACTCCCTCGTTTGATGTCGGATTGGGGCGATTTTTTGTCATCTGAAAGGCACTTTAGTGTACTTTCATTCCTGACTGTAATCGTCGTATTTCGAGAACATTTGGGCATCTATAAGTGGGATCGGAGTCGTCGCTACTGAATTTCTCATTCATCTCCTTGTCCAACAGTAACCTTCATAACTCTCTCTTCAATGGTCGAATTTAAACTATTTTGAGGTCATTGGAATGGAAACTTGACAAGCTTTTAATGAGACCAGAATTGGGTAATTTCGAGACCGTTCGATATCCCAAAAGCACGTTGGAACTCTTCGATCGTCGTTTTACAATTTCGATTGTTAATCTTTCGAAATCAGGCGATCCAATAGAGGTGCGTATAACTCGCTCGTTTGATGTTGGATTGGGTCGATTGTTGGTCATGTGAAAGGTACTTTAGAGCACTTTGATTCCTGACAACAATCATCATATTCCGACACCATTTGGGCATCCGTAAGTGGGATCACAGTTGTCGGTACTGAATTTCTCCTTCATCTCCTTGTCCAACAGTAACCTTCGTTACTCTCTCTTTAGTGGTCGAATTTAGACTATTTTGAGCTCATTGGAATGGAAACTTGACAAGCTTCTAAATGAGACCAGAATTTGGTAATTTCGAGACCATTCGATATCCCAAAAGAACATTGGAACTCTTTAATCATCATTTTGCAATTTCGATTGTTAATCTTTCCAAATTATGCGATCCCACGAAGGTGGTCATAACTCCCTCGTTTGATGTCGGATTGGGTCAATTTTTGGTCATGTTAAAGGTACTTTAGCGCAATTTCATTCCTAACTGCAATCGTCGGTACTGAATTTCTCCTTCATCTCCTTGTCCAACAGTAACCTTCATAATTCTCTCTTCAGTGGTCGAATTTAGACTATTTTGAGCTCATTGGAATGATAACTTGAGAAGCTTCTAAACGAGAACAGAATTTGGTAATTTCGAGACCGTTCGATATCCCAAAAGCATGTTGGAACTCTTCGATCATCATTATGTAATTTCGATTGTTAATCTTTCCAAATCAAGCGATCCAATGAGGCGCTCCTTACTCCCTCATTTGATGTCGGATTGGGTCAATTTTTGGTCATCTGAAAGGTAATTTAGCGCACTTTCATTCCTGACGGCAATCGTCGAATTCCGACACCATTTGGGCTTCCGTAAGTGGGTTCGCAGTCGTCGCTACTGTATTTCTCCTTCATCTCCTTGTCCAACGGTAACCTTCAAACTATCTCTTCAGTGGTAGAATTTAGACTATTTTCAGCTCATTGGAATGGTAACTTGACAAGCTTTTACTGAGACCCGAATTGGGTAATTTCGAGACTCTTCGATATCCCAAATGCACGTTAGAACTCTTCTATCGTGGTTTTGCAATTTCAATTGTTAATCTTTCCAAATCGCGCGATTCAACCGAGACACTCATAACTCCCTCGTTTGATGTCGGATTGGGTCAATTTTTGGTCATCTAAAAGGTACTTTAGCGCACTTTGATTCCTGACGGCAATCATCATATTCCGACACCATTTGGGCATTCGTAAGTGGGATCACAGTCGTCGGTACTGAATTTATCTTTCTTCTCCTTGTCCAACAGTAACCTTCGTAACTCTCTCTTCACTGGTCAAATTTAGACTATTTTGAGGTCATTGGAATGGAAACTTGACAAGCTTCTAAATGAGACCAGAATTTGGTAATTTTGAAACCATTTGATATCCCAAAAGCACGTTGGAACTCTTTAATCATCATTTTGCAATTTCGAGTGTTAATCTTTCCAAATTATGCGATCCCACGCAGGTGGTCATAACTCCCTCGTTTAATGTCGGATTGGGTCAATTTTTTGTTATCTTAAAGGTACTTTAGCGTACTTTCATTCCTGACTGCAATCGTCGGTACTGAATTTCTCCTTCATCTCCTTGTCCAACAGTAACCTTCATAACCCTCTCTTCAGTGGTCGAATTTAGACTATTTTGAGCTCATTGGAATGGTAACTTGAGAAGCTTCGAAACGAGAACAAAATTTGGTAATTTCGAGACCGTTCGATATCCCAAAAGCACGTTGGAACTCTTCGATCATCATTATATAATTTTGATTGTTAATCTTTCCAAATCGAGCGATCCAACGAGGCACTCATTACTCCCTCGTTTGATGTCGGATTGGGTCAATTTCTGGACATCTGAAAGGTACTTTAGCACACTTTCATTCATCACTGCAATCGTTGTATTCCGAGACCATTTGGGCATCCGTAAGTGGGATTGCATTCATCACTACTAAACTTCTCCTTCATGTCCTTGTCCAACAGTAACCTTCATAACTCTTTCTTCAGTAGTCGAATTTAGACTATTTTGAGCTCATTGGAATGGTTACTTGAGAAGCTTTTAAATTAGACTAGATTGGGTAATTTCTTGACCGTTCAATATCTCAAAAGCACATTTGAACTCTTCGATCATCATTTTGTAATTTTGATTATTAATCTTTCCATATCGCGTGATCCAATGGAGGCGCTCATAACCCCCTCGTTTGATGTCGGATTGGGTCGATTTTTGGTCATCTGAAAGGTACTTTAGCGCACTTTCATTCCTAACAGCAATCGTCATATTCCGAGACTATATGGGCATCCATAAATGGGATCACAGTTGTCACAACTGAATTTCTCCTTCATCTCCTTGTCCAACAGTAACCTTCATAACTCTCTCTTCAGTGGTCGAATTTAGACTATTTTGAGCTCATTGGAATGGTAACTTGAGAAGCTTCTAAATAAGACCAGAATTGGGTAATTTCGAGACCGTTTGATATCCTAAAAGCACGTTGGAACTCTTCAATCCACATTTTGCAATTTCCATTGTTAATCTTTTCAAATTGCGGGATCCAACGGAGGCGCTCTTAACTCCTTCGTTTAATGTCGGATTGGGTCAATTTTTGGTCATCTGAAAGGTACTTTAGGGCACTTTCATTCCTGACAGCAATCGTCGTATTTCGAGACTATTTGAGCATTGTAGGTGGGATCGCAGTCCTCGCTACTAAATTTCTTCTTCATCTCCTTGTCCAACAGTAACCTTCATAACTCTCTCGTCAGTGGCCAAATTTAGACTATTTTGAGCTCATTGGAATGGTAACTTGACAGCTTCTAAATGACACCAGAATTAGGTAATTTCGAGACCGTTGGATATCCCAAAACCACGTTGGAACTCTTCGATCGTCGTTTTCCAATTTCAATTGTTTATCTTTCCAAATCGCGCGATCCAATGGAGTCACTCATAACTCCCTCGTTTGATGTCGGATTGGGTCAATTTCTGGTCATCTGAAAGGTAATTTAGCGCACTTTCATTCCTGACTGCAATCGTTGTATTCCGAGACTATTTGGGCATCCGTAAGTGGGATCGCAATCGTCGCTACTAAACTTCTCCCTCATCTCCTTGTCCAACAGTAACCTTCATAACTCTCTCTTTAGTTGTCGAATTTGGACTATTTTGAGCTCATTGGAACGGTAACTTGAGAAGCTTCTAAATGAGACCAGAATTGGGTAATTTCGAGACCGTTCGATATCCCAAAATCACATTGGAACTCTTTGATCGTCATTTTACAATTTAAATTGTTAATCTTTTCAAATCGCGCGATCCAACGGAGGCACTCATAACTCCCTCGTTTGATGTTAGATTGGGTCAATTTTTGGTCATCTGAAAGGTACTTTAGCGCACTTTCTTTCTAGACTACAATCGTCGTATTTCAAAACCATTTGGGCATCCGTAAGTGGGATCACAGTAGTTGCTACTAAACTTCTCCATCATCTCCTTGTCTAACAGTAACCTTCATAACTCTCTCTTCAATGGTCGAATTTAGAATATTTTAAGCTCATTGGAATGGTAACTTAACAAGCTTCTAAATGAGACCAAAATTGGGTATTTTTGAGATCGTTGATATCCCAAAAGCATGTTGGAACTCTTCGATTGTCGTTTTACAATTTCGATTGTTAATCTTTCCAAATCGCACGATCCATCGGAGGCGGTCATAACTCCCTCCTTGGATATTGGATTGGGGCAATTTTTGGTCATCTGAAAGGTACTTTACCGCACTTTCATTCATGACGGCAATCATCGAATTTCGACACCATTTGGGCATCCGTAAGTGGGATCGCAATCGTCACTACTGTATTTCTCCTTCATCTACTTGTCCAACAGTAACCTTCGAACTATGTCTTCAGTGGTAGAATTTAGACTATTTTGAGCTCATTGGAATGGTAACTTGACAAGCTTTTACTGAGACCCGAATAGGGTAATTTCGAGACTCTTCGATATCCCAAATGCACGTTGGAACTCTTCGATCGTCGTTTTCCAATTTCAATTGTTAATCTTTCCAAATCACGCGATTTAACCGACGTGCTCATAACTCCCTCGTTTGATGTCGGATTGGGTCAATTTTTGGTCATCTGAAAGGTACTTTAGCGCACTTTGATTCCTGATGGCAATCATCGTATTCCGACACCATTTGGGCATCCGTAAGTGAGATCACAGTCGTCGGTACTGAATTTCTCCTTCATCTCCCTGTCCAACAGTAACCTTCGTAACTCTCTCTTCAGTGGTCGAATTTAGACTATTTTGAGGTCATTGGAATGGTAACTCGACAAGCTTTCAATGAGACCAGAATTGGGTAATTTCAAGGCCATTCCACATCCCAAAAAGTACATTGGAACTCTTCGATCATCGTTTTGCAATTTCGATTGTTAATCTTTCCAAATCGTGCGATCCAACGGAGGCGCTAATAACTCCCTCATTTGATGTCGGATTGGGTCAATTTTTGGTCGTCTAAAAGGTACTTTAGCACACTTTCATTCATGACAGTAATCTTCGTATTCCGAGACCATTTAGGCATCCGTAAGTGGTATCGTAGTTGTCGCTTCTAAACTTCTCCTTCATCTCCTTGTCTAATAGTAACCATCATAACTCTCTCTTCAGTGGTCAAATTTAGACTATTTTGAGCTCATTGGAATTGTAACATGAGAAGCTTCTAAATGAGACTAGAATTGACTAATTTCTAGACCGTTCGATATCCCAAAAGCACGTTGGAACTCTTCGATCGTCGTTTTGCAATTTTGATTGTTAATCTTTCCAAATCGCGCAATCCAACGGAGGCGGTCATAACCCCCTCATTTGATGTTGGATTGGATCAATTTTTGGTCATCTGAAAGGTACTTTTGCGTACTTTCTTTGCTGACTGCAATCGTCGTATTCTGAGACCATTTGGGCATCCGTAAGTGGGATCGCAGTCGTCGCTACTGAATTTCTCATTCATCTCCTTGTCTAACAGTAACCTTCATAACTCTCTCTTCTATGGTCAAATTTAGACAATTTTGATCTCATTGGAATGGCAACTTGACAAGCTTTTAATGAGACCAGAATTGGGTAATTTTGAGACCGTTCGATATCCCAAATGCACGTTGGAACTCTTCGATCATCGTTTTGTAATTTCAATTGTTAATCTTTCCAAATCGCGCGATCCAATGGAGGCGCTCATATCTCCCTCGTTTGATGTCGGATTGGTGCGACTTTTGGTCATCTCACTTTCATTCTTAACTGCAATCGTCATTCTTCGAGACCATTTGGGCATCCGTAAGTGGGATCGCAATCGTCACTACTAAATTTCTCCTTCATCCCCCTGTCTAACAATAACCATCATAACTCTCTCTTCTGTGGTCGAATTTAGACTATTTTAAGCTCATTGAATGGTAACTTGACAAGCTTCTAAATGAGACCAGAATTGGGTAATTTCGAGACCATCAATATCCCAAAAGCATGTTGGAACTCTTCAATCGTCGTTTTATAATTTCGATTGTTAATCTTTCCAAATGGCGCGATCCAACGGAAGCGGTCATAACTCCCTCGTTTGATGTCGGATTAGGGCAATTTTTGGTCATCTAAAAGGTACTTCAGCGCACTTTCATTCCTGACAGTAATCGTCATATTCTGAGACCATTTGGGCATCCATAAGTGGGATCGTAGTTGTTGCTACTGAATTTCTCCTTCATCACCATGTCAACAGTAACCTTCATAACTCTCTCTTCAATGGTCGAATTTAGACTATTTTGAGCTCATTGGAATAGTAACTTTAGAAGCTTCTAAATGAGAATGGAATTTGGTGATTTCGAGTCCTTTCGATATCCCAAAAGCACGTTGTAACTCTTCGATCATCATTTTACAATTTCAATTGTTAATGTTTCCAAATCGCGCGATCCAACAGAGGCGCTCATAACTCCCTCGGTTGATGCCAGATTGGGTCAATTTTTGGTCATCTGAAAGGTTTAGCGCACTTTCATTCCTGACAGGAATCGTCGTATTCCGAGACCATTTGGGCATCCGTAAGTGGGATCGCAGTTGTCGCAATTGAATTTCTCCTTCTTCTCCTTGTCCAACAGTAACCTTCGTAACTCTCTCTTCAGTGGTCGAATTTAGACTATTTTGAGCTCATTGGAATGGAAACTTGCCAAGCTTCTAAATGAGACCAGAATTGGGTAATTTCGAAACCATTCGATATCCCAAAAGCACGTTGGAACTCTTTGATCGTCATTTTGCAATTTCGATTGTTAATCTTTCCAAATTATGCGATCCCACGCAGGTGGTCATAACTCCCTCGTTTAATGTCGGATTGGGTCAATTTTTGGTTATCTTAAAGGTACTTTAGCGTACTTTCATTCCTGACTGCAATCGTCGGTGCTGAATTTCTCCTTCATCTCCTTGTCCAATAGTAACCTTCATAACCCTCTCTTCAGTGGTCGAATTTAGACTATTTTGAGCTCATTGGAATGGTAACTTGAGAAGCTTCGAAACGAGAACAAAATTTGGTAATTTCGAGACCGTTCGATATCCCAAAAGCACGTTGGAACTCTTCGATCATCATTATGTAATTTCGATTGTTAATCTTTCCAAATCGAGCGATCCAACGAGGCGCTCATTACTCTCTCGTTTGATGTCGGATTAGGACAATTTTTGGTCATCTGAAAGGTAATTTAGCGCACTTTCATTCCTGACGGCAATCGTCGAATTCTGACACCATTTGGGCTTCCGTAAGTGGGTTCGCAGTCGTCGCTACTATATTTCTCCTTCATCTCCTTGTCTAACAGTAACCTTCAAACTATCTCTTCAGTGGTCGACTTTAGACTATTTTGAGCTCATTGGAATGGTAACTTCACAAGCTTTTACTGAGACCAGAATTGGGTAATTTCGAGACTTTTCGATATCCCAAATGCACGTTGGAACTCTTCGATCGTCGTTTTGTAATTTCAATTGTTAATCTTTCCAAATCGTGCGATCCAACGGAGGCGCTCATAACTCCCTCGTTTGATGTCAGATTGGGGCAATTTTTGGTCATTTGAAAGGCACTTTAGCGTACTTTCATTCCTGACTGCAATCGTCATATTTCGAGACCATTTGGGCATCCGTAAGTGGGATCGGAGTTGTCGCTACTGAATTTCTCATTCATCTCCTTGTCCAACAGTAACCTTAATAACTCTCTCTTCAATGGTCAAATTTAGACTATTTTAAGGTCATTGGAATGGAAACTTGACAAGCTTTTAATGAGACCAGAATTGGGTAATTTTGAGACCGTTCGATATCCCAAAAGCACGTTGGAACTCTTCGATCGTCGTTTTACAATTTCGATTATTTATCTTTCGAAATCGGGTGATCCAACAGAGGTGCTCATAACTCCCTCGTTTGATGTCGAATTGGGTCGATTTTTGGTCATATGAAAGGTACTTTAGCGCACTTTGATTCCAGACAGCAATCATCGTATTCTGACACCATTTGGGCATCCGTAAGTGGGATCACAGTCGTCGATACTGAATTTCTCCTTCTTCTCCTTGTCCAACAGCAACCTTTGTAACTCTCTCTTCAGTGGTCGAATTTAGACTATTTTGAGCTCATTGGAATGGAAACTTGACAAGCTTCTAAATGAGACGAGAATTGGGTAATTTCAAGACATTCGATAGACCAAAATCACGTTGAAACTCTTTAAGCGTCATTTTGCAATTTCGATTGTTAATCTTTCCAAATTATGCGATCCCACGGAGGTGGTCATAACTCCCTCGTTTGATGTCGGATTGGGTCAATTTTTGGTCATCTTAAAGGTACTTTAGCGCATTTTCATTCCTGACTGCAATCATCGGTACTGAATTTCTCCTTCATCTCCTTGTCTAAGAGTAACCTTCATAACTCTCTCTTCAGTGGTCGAATTTAGACTATTTTGAGGTCATTGGAATGTAACTTGAGAAGCTTCTAAACGAGAACATAATTTGGTAATTTCGAGACCGTTCGATATCCTAAAAGCACGTTGGAACTCTTCGATCGTCGTTTTACAATTTCAATTATTTATCTTTCGAAATTGGGTGATCCAACAGAGGTGCTCATAACTCCCTCGTTTGATGTCGGATTGGGTCGATTTTTGGTCATATGAAAGGTACTTTAGCGCACTTTGATTCCAGACAGCAATCATCATATTCCGACACCATTTGGGCATCCGTAAGTGGGATCACAGTCGTCAATACTGAATTTCTCCTTCTTCTCCTTGTCCAACAGCAACCTTTGTAACTCTCTCTTCAGTGGTCGAATTTAGACTATTTTGAGCTCATTGGAATGGAAACTTGACAAGCTTCTAAATGAGACGAGAATTGGGTAATTTCAAGACATTCGATATACCAAAATCACGTTGGAACTCTTTAAGCGTGATTTTGCAATTTCGATTGTTAATCTTTCCAAATTATACGATCCCACGGAGGTGGTCATAACTCCCTCGTTTGATGTCGGATTGGGTCAATTTTTGGTCATCTTAAAGGTACTTTAGCGCATTTTCATTCCTGACTGCAATCATCAGTACTGAATTTCTCCTTCATCTCCTTGTCCAAGAGTAACCTTCATAACTCTCTCTTCAGTGGTCAAATTTAGACTATTTTGAGCTCATTGGAATGTAACTTGAAAAGCTTCTAAACGAGAACATAATTTGGTAATTTCGAGACCGTTCGATATCCCAAAAGCATGATGGAACTCTTCGATCATCATTATGTAATTTCGATTGTTAATCTTTCCAAATCGAGCGATCCAACGAGGCGCTCATTACTCCCTCGTTTGATGTCGGATTGGGTCAATTTCTGGACATCTAAAAGGTACTTTAGCACACTTTCATTCCTGACTGCAATCGTTGTATTCCGAGACCATTTGGGAATCCGTAAGTGGGATCGCAGTCGTCACTACTAAACTTCTCCATCATCTCCTTGTCCAACAGTAACCTTCATAACTCTCTCTTCAGTGGTCGAATTTAGACTATTTTGAGTTCATTGGAATGGTTAGTTTAGAAGCTTCTAAATGAGACCAGAATTGGGTAATTTCGAGACCGTTCAATATCCCAAAAGCACATTTGAACTCTTCAATCATCATTTTGCAATTTTGATTGTTAATCTTTCCATATCGCGCAGCCCAACGGAGGCGTTCATAACTCCCGCGTTTGATGTTGGATTGGGTCGATTTTTCGTCATCTGAAAGGTACTTTCGCGCACTTTCATTCCTAACTACAATCGTCATGTTCCGAGACCATATGGGCATCCATAAATGGGATCGCAGTTGTCGCAACTGAATTTCTCCTTCATCTCCTTGTCCAACAGTAACCTTCATAACTCTCACTTCAGTGGCCGAATTTAGACTATTTTGAGCTCATTGGAATGGTAACTTGAGAAGCTTCTAAATGAGACCAGAATTGGGTAATTTCGAGACCGTTTGATATCCCAAAAGCACGTTGGAACTTTTCAATCGACATTTTGCAATTTCTATTGTTAATCTTTTCAAATTGCCGGATGCAACGGAGGCGCTCTTAACTTCTTCGTTTGATGTCGGATTGGGTCAATTTTTGGTCATCTGAAAGGTACTATAGGGTACTTTCATTCCTGACAGCAATCGTCGTATTCCGAGACCATTTGAGCATTCATAGGTGGGATCGCAGTCGTTGCTACTAAACTTCTACTTCATCTCCTTGTCCAACAGTAACCTTCATAACTCTCTCTTCAGTGGTCGAATTTAGACTATTTTGAGCTCATTGGAATGATTACTTGAGAAGCTTCTAAATGAGACCAGAATTGGGTAATTTTGAGACCGTTCAATATCCCAAAATCACATTGGAACTCTTCGATCGTCATTTTGCAATTTAAATTGTTAATCTTTTCAAATCCTGCGATTCAATGGAGGCACTCATAACTCCCTCATTTGATGTCAGATTGGGTCAATTTCTAGTCATCTGAAAGGTACTTTAGCGCACTTTCATTCCTGACTGCAATCGTTGTATTCCGAGACTATTTGGGCATCTGTAAGTGGGATCACAGTCGTCGCTACTGTATTTCTCCTTCATCTCCTTGTCTAATAGTAACCTTCAAACTATCTCTTCAGTGGTAGAATTTAGACTATTATGAGCTCATTGGAATGGTAACTTGACAAGCTTTTACTGAGACCCGAATTGGGTAATTTCGAGACTCTTCGATATCCCAAATGCACGTTGGAACTCTTCGATCGTCGTTTGGCAATTTCAATTGTTAATCTTTCCAAATCGCGCGATTCAACCGAGGCGCTCATAACTCCCTCGTTTGATGTCGGATTGTGTCAATTTTTGTCATCTGAAAGGTACTTTAGCGCACTTTGATTCCTGATGGCAATCATTGTATTCCGACACCATTTGGGCATCTGTAAGTGGGATCACGGTGTTCGGTACTGAATTTCTCCTTCATCTCCTTGTCCAATAGTAACCTTCGTAACTCTCTCTTCAATGGTCGAATTTAGACTATTTTGAGCTCATTGGAATGGTAACTTGACAAGATTTTAATGAGACCAGAATTGCGTAATTTCGAGGCCGTTCCACATCCTAAAAGTACATTGGAACTCTTCGATCGTCATTTTGCAATTTCGATTGTTAATCTTTCC
Source organism: Magnolia changhungtana (assembly GCA_030180095.1). Classification (NCBI taxonomy): domain Eukaryota; kingdom Viridiplantae; phylum Streptophyta; class Magnoliopsida; order Magnoliales; family Magnoliaceae; genus Magnolia; species Magnolia changhungtana. Next base: position 203,693 of record JASAUF010000022.1, read on the forward strand.
AAATCGCGCGATCCAACGGAGGCGCTAATAACTCCCTCATTTGATGTCGGATTGGGTCGATTTTTAGTCGTCTGAAAGGTACTTTAGCACACTTTCATTCATGACAGCAATCGTCGTATTCCGAGACCATTTGGGGATCCGTAAGTGGTATCGTAGTTGTCACTACTAAATTTCTCCTTCATCTCCTTGTCTAACGGTAACCATCATAACTCTCTCTCTTCAGTGGTCAAATTTAGACTATTTTGAGCTCATTGGAATTGTAACTTGAGAAGCTTCTAAATGAGACCAGAATTGACTAATTTCGAGACCGTTTGATATCTCAAAAGTACGTTGGAACTCTTCGATCATCTTTTGCAATTTTGATTGTTAATCTTTCCAAATCGCGGGATCCAACAGAGGCGGTCATAACCCCCTCATTTGATGTTGGATTGGATCGATTTTTGGTCATCTGAAAGGTACTTTTGCACACTTTCTTTCCTGATTGCAATCATCTTATTCTGAGACCATTTGGGCATCCGTAAGTGAGATCACAGTCGTCACTACTGAATTTCTCGTTCATCTCCTTGTCTAACAGTAACCTTCATAACTCTCTCTTCTGTGGTCAAATTTAGACTATTTTGAGCTCATTGGAATGGTAACTTGACAAGCTTTTAATGAGACCAGAATTGGGTATTTTTGAGACCGTTCGATATCCAAAAAGCACGTTGGAACTCTTCAATCATCGTTTTGCAATTTCAATGGTTAATCTTCCCTAATCGCGCGATCCAACGCAGGCTCTCATAACTCCCTCGTTTGATGTCGGTTTGGGTCGATTTTTAGTCATCTGAAAGGTACTTTAGCGCACTTTCATTCCTGACAGCAATCATCGTACTCCGACACCATTTGGGCATCCATAAGTTGGATCGCAGTCGTCGCTAATGTATTTCTCCTTCATCTCCTTGTCCAACAGTAACCTTCAAACTATCTATTCAGTGGTCGAATTTAGACTATTTTGAGCTCATTCTAATGGTAACTTCACAAGCTTTTACTGAGACCCGAATTGGGTAATTTCGAGACTCTTCGATATCCCAAATGCACGTTGGAACTCTTCGATCATCATTTTGTAATTTCAATTGTTTATCTTTCCAAATCGCACGATCCAACGGAGGCGCTCATATCTCCCTCGTTTGATGTCGGATTGGTGCGACTTTTGGTCATCTCACTTTCATTCCTAAGTGCAATCGTCGTTCTTCGAGACCATTTGGCCATCCGTAAATGGGATCGCAATCGTCACTACTGAATTTCTCCTTCATCCCCTTGTCTAACAATAACCATCATAACTCTCTCTTCTGTGGTCGAATTTAGACTATTTTGAGCTCATTGGAATGGTAACTTGACAAGCTTCTAAATGAGACCAGAATTGGGTAATTTCGAGACCATCAATATCCCAAAAGCATGTTGGAACTCTTCAATCGTCGTTTTACAATTTCGATTGTTAATCTTTCCAAATCGCGCTGTCCAACGGAAGCGGTCATAACTCCCTCGTTTGATGTCGGATTAGGGCAATTTTTGGTAACCAAAAAGGTACTTCAGCGCACTTTCATTCCTGATAGCAATCGTCGTATTCTGAGACCATTTGGGCATCCGTAAGTGGGATCGTAGTCGTTGCTACTGAATTTCTCCTTCATCACCTTGTCAACAGTAACCTTCATAACTCTCTCTTCAGTGGTCGAATTTAGACTATTTTGAGCTCATTGGAATGGTAACTTTAGAAGCTTCTAAATGAGACCAGAATTCCGAGTGATCCAACGGAGGCGCTCTTCGATCATCATTTTGCCAAAAGGTAAAAGGTACTTTCGAGTCCTTTCGATATCCCAAAAGCACGTTGTAACTCTTCGATCATCATTTTGCCATTTCGTTTGTTAATGTTTCCAAATCGCGTGATCCAACGGAGGCGCTCATAACTTCCTCGGTTGATGCCAGATTGGGTCAATTTTTGGTCATCTGAAAGGTACTTTAGCGCACTTTCATTCCTGACTGCAATCGTCGTATTCCGAGACCATTTGGGCATCCGTAAGTGGGATCGCAATTGTCGCAACTGAATTTCTCCTTCTTCTCCTTGTCCAACAGTAACCTTCATAACTCTCTCTTCAGTGGTCGAATTTAGACTATTTTGAGCTCATTGGAATGGTAATTTGAGAAGCTTCTAAATGAGACCAGAATTGGGTAATTTCGAGACTGTTCGATATCCTAAAATCACATTGGAACACTTCGATTGTCATTTTACAATTTAAATTGTTAATCTTTTCAAATCGCGCGATCCAACGGAGGCACTCATAACTCCCTCGTTTGATGTTAGATTGTGTCAATTTTTGGTCAACTGAAAGGTACTTTAGCACACTTTCTTTCCAGACTGCAATCGTCGTATTTCAAAACCATTTGGGCGTCCGTAAGTGGGATCGCAGTAGTTGCTACTAAACTTCTCCTTCATCTCCTTGTCTAACAGTAACCTTCATAACTCTCTCTTCAATGGTCGAATTTAGAATATTTTGAACTCATTGGAATGGTAACTTGATAAGCTTCTAAAAGAGACCAGAATTAGGTATTTTCGAGACCGTCGATATCCCAAAAGCATGTTGGAACTCTTCGATCGTCGTTTTACAATTTCGATTGTTAATCTTTCCAAATCACGCGATCCATCAGAGGCGGTCATAACTCCCTCCTTTGATATCAGATTGGGGCAATTTTTGGTCATCAAAAAGGCACTTTAGCGTACTTTCATTCCTGACAGTAATCGTCGAATTTCGACACCATTTGGGCTTCCGTAAGTGGGATCGCAGTCATCGCTACTGTATTTCTCCTTCATCTCCTTGTCCAACAGTAACCTTCAAACTATCTCTTCAGTGGTAGAATTTAGACTATTTTGAGATCATTGGAATGGTAACTTGACAAGCTTTTACTGAGACCCAAATTGGGTAATTTCGAGACTCTTCGATATCCCAAATGCACGTTGGAACTCTTCGATCTTCGTTTTGCAATTTCAATTTTTAATCATTCCAAATCGCGCGATTCAACCAAGGCGCTCATAACTCCCTCGTTTGATGTCGGATTGGGTCAATTTTTTGTCATTTGAAAGGTACTTTAACGTACTTTGATTCCTGACAGCAATTATCGTATTCCGACACCATTTGGGCATCCGTAAGTGGGATCACAGTCGTCGGTACTGAATTTCTCCTTCATCTCCTTGTCCAACAGTAACCTTCGTAACTCTCTCTTCAGTTGTCGAATTTAGACTATTTTGAGCTCATTGGAATGGTAACTTGACAAGCTTTTAATGAGACCAGAATTGGGTAATTTCGAGGCCGTTCCATATCCCAAAAGTACGTTGGAACTCTTCGATTGTCGTTTTGCAATTTCGATTGTTAATATTTCCAAATCGCGCGATCCAATGAAGGCGCTAATAACTCCCTCGTTTGATGTCGGATTGGGTCGATTTTTGGTCGTCTGAAAGGAACTTTAGCGCACTTTCATTCATGACAGCAATCGTCGTATTTCGAGACCATTTGGGCATCCGTAAGTGGTATGGCAGTTGTCACTACTAAACTTCTCCTTCATCTCCTTGTCTAATAGTAACCTTCATAACTCTCTCTTCAGTGGTCAAATTTAGACTATTTTGAGCTCATTGTAATGGTAACTAGAGAAGCTTCTAAATGAGACCAGAATTGACTAATTTCGAGACCGTTAGATATCCCAAAAGCACATTGGAACTCTTCGATCGTCGTTTTGCAATTTTGATTGTTAATCTTTCCAAATCATGTGATAAAATTGAGGCGGTCATAACCCCCTCATTTGATGTTGGATTGGGTCAATTTTTTGTCATCTGAAAGGTACTTTTGCTCACTTTCTTTCCTGACTGCAATCTTCGTATTCTGAGACCATTTGGCCATCCGTAAGTGGGTTCGCAGTCGTCGCTACTGTATTTCTCCTTCATCTCCTTGTCCAATAGTAACCTTCAAACTATCTCTTCAGTGGTCGAATTTAGACTATTTTGAGCTCATTGGAATGGTAACTTGACAAGCTTTTACTGAGACCAGAATTGGGTAATTTCGAGACTCTTCGATATCCTAATTGCACGTTAGAACTCTTCGATCGTTGTTTTGTAATTTCAATTGTTAATCTTTCCAAATAGCGTGATCCAACAGAGGCGCTCATAACTCCCTCGTTTGATGTCTGATTGGGTCAATTTTTGGTCATCTGAAAGGTACTTTATCGTACTTTCATTCCTGATTGCAATCGTTGTTGTTCGAGACCATTTGGGCATTTGTAAGTGGGATCGCAATCGTTGCTACTGAATTTCTCGTTCATCTCCTTGTCCAACAGTAACCTTCATAACTCTCTCTCCAATGGTCGAATTTAGACTATTTTGAGCTCATTGGAATGGAAACTTGACAAGCTTTTAATGAGACCAGAATTGGGTAATTTCGAGACCGTTCGATATCCGAAAAGCACGTTGGAACTCTTCGATCGTCGTTTTACAATTTCGATTGTTAATCTTTCAAAATTGGGCGATCTAATAGAAGTGCGTATAACTAGCTCGTTTGGGTCAATTTTTTGTCATCTAAAAGGTACTTTAGCGCACTTTGATTCCTGACAACAATCATCGTATTCCGACACCATTTGGGCATCCGTAAGTGGGATCACAGTCATCGGTACTGAATTTCTCCTTCATCTCCTTGTCCAACAGTAACCTTCGTAACTCTCTCTTCAATGGTCGAATTTAGACTATTTTGAGCTCATTGGAATGGTAACTTGACAAGATTTTAATGAGACCAGAATTGGATAATTTCGAGGCCGTTCCACATCCTAAAAGTACATTGGAACTCTTCGATCGTCGTTTTGCAATTTTGATTGTTAATCTTTCCAAATCGCGGGATCCAACAGAGGCGGTCATAACCCCCTCATTTGATGTTGGATTGGATCGATTTTTGGTCGTCTCGAAAGGTACTTTTTGCAATTTTGATTGTTAATCTTTCCAAATCGCGCTTCTAAAAGGATCCAATTCATCAAATTTAAATCCGTAGATCCGCGGTATCGTAGTTGTCACTACTAAACTTCTCCTTCATCTCCTTGTCTAATCGGTAACCATCATAACTCTCTCTTCGGTGGTCAAATTTAGACTATTTTGAGCTCATTGGAATTGAACTTGAGAAGCTTCTAAATGAGACAGGAATTGACTAATTTCGAGTCATACGTTGGAACTCTTCCCTCATTTGATGTTGGATTGGATCAATTTTGGTCATAATGAAATGTTGATTGGATCAATTTTTGGTCATATTACTTTGGCACTTTCTTTCTCATCGCAATCGTCGTATTCTGAGACCATTTGGGCATCCATAAGTGGGTTCGCAGTCGTCGGTACTGAATTTCTCCTTCATATCCTTGTCCAACAGTAACATTCATAACTCTCTCTTCAATGGTCGAATTTAGACTAATTTGAGCTCATTAGAATGGTAACTTAACAAGCTTTTAATAAGACCAGAATTGGGTAATTTCGAGACCGTTCGATATCCCAAAAGCATGTTGGAACTCTTCGATCGTCGTTTTACAATTTTGATTGTTAATCTTTTGAAATAGGGCAATCCAACATAGGCGCTCATAACTCCCTCATTTGATGTCGGATTAGGTCGATTTTTAGTCATCTGAGAGGTACTTTAGCAATCTTTCATTCCTGACAACAATCATCGTATTCCGTCACCATTTGGGCATCCGTAAGTGGGATCGCAGTCGTCGCTACTGTATTTCTCCTTCATCTCCTTATCCAACAGTAACCTTCAAACTATCTCTTCAGTGGTCGAATTTAGACTATTTTGAGCTCATTCTAATGGTAACTTCACAAGCTTTTACTGAGACCAGAATTGGGTAATTTCGAGACTCTTCAATATCCCAAATGCACGTTAGAACTCTTCGATCATCGTTTTGTAATTTAAATTGTTAATCTTTCCAAATCGCGCGATCCAACGAAGGCGCTCATACCTCCTTCGTTTGATGTCGGATTGGTGCGATTTTTGGTCATCTGAAAGGTACTTTAGCGTACTTTCATTCCTAACTGCAATCGTCGTTATTCGAGGCCATTTGGGCATCCGTAAGTGGGATCGCAGTCGTCGTTACTGAATTTCTCGTTCATCTTCTTGTCCAATAGTGACCTTCATAACTCTCTCTTCTGTGGTCAAATTTAGACTATTTTGAGCTCATTAGAATGGTAACTTAACAAGCTTTTAATCAGAACAGAATTGGGTAATTTCGAGACCGTTCGATATCCAAAAAGCACGTTGGAACTCTTCAATCGTCGTTTTGAATTTCAATTGTTAATCTTCCCTAATCGCTCGATCCAACGCAGGCTCTCATAACTCCCTCATTTGATGTCGAATTGGGTCAATTTTTGGTCATCTAAAAGGAACTTTAGCGCACTTGCATTCCCGACTACAATTGTCGTATTTCGAGACCATTTGGGCATCCCTAAGTGGGATCGCAATCGTCATTACTAAATTTCTCCTTCATCCCCTTATCCAACAATAACCATCATAACTCTCTCTTCTGTGGTCGAATTTAGACAATTTTGAGCTCATTGGAATGGTAACTTCACAAGCTTCTAAATGAGACCAGAATTGGGTAATTTCGAGACCGTCAATATCCCAAAAGCACGTTGGAACTCTTCAATCGTCGTTTTACAATTTCGATTGTCAATCCTTCCAAATCGCTCGATCCAACGGAAGCGGTCATAACTCCCTCATTTGATGTCGGATTAGGGCGATTTTTGGTCATCTGAAAAGTACTTCAATGCACTTTCATTCCTGACAACAATCGTCGTATTCCGAGACCATTTGGGCATCCGTAAGTGGGATTGTAGTTGTCACTACTGAATTTCTCCTTCATCACCTTGTCAACAGTAACCTTCATAACTCTCTCTTCAGTAGTCGAATTTTGACTATTTTGAGCTCATTGGAATGGTAACTTTAGAAGCTTCTAAATGAGACCGGAATTGGGTAATTTCGAGACCTTTCGATATCCTAAAAGCACGTTGTAACTCTTCGATCATTATTTTATAATTTTGATTGTTAATCTTTCCAAATTGCACGATCCAACGGAGGAGCTCATAATCCCTCGGTTGATGTCGGATTGGGTCGATTTTTGGTTATCTAAAAGGTACTTTAGCACACTTTCATTCCTGACAGTAATCGTCATTTTTTGAGACCATTTGGGCATCCGTAAGTGGGATCGCAGTTGTCGCAACTGAATTTCTCCTAGTTCTCCTTGTCCAACAGTAACCTTCAAAACTCTCTCTTCAGTTGTCGAATTTAGACTATTTTGTGCTCATTGGAATGGAAACTTGACAAGCTTCTAAATGAGACCAGAATTGGGTAATTTCGAGACCGTTTGATATCCCAAAAGCACGTTGGAACTCTTTAATCGTCGTTTTGCAATTTCGATTATTAATTTTTCCAAATTATACGATCCCACGGAGGTGGTCATAACTCCCTCGTTTGATGTCGGATTGGGTTAATTTTTGGTCATCTGAAAGGTACTTTAGCGCACTTTCATTCCTGACTGCAATTGTCGGTGCTGAATTTCTCCTTCATCTCCTTGTCCAACACTAACCTTCATAACTCTCCCTTCAGTGGTCGAATTTAGACTATTTTGAGCTCATTGGAATGGTAACTTGAGAAGCTTCTAAACGAGAGCAGAATTTGGTAATTTCAAGACCGTTCGATATCCCAAAAGCACGTTAGAACTCTTCGATGATCATTATGCAATTTTGATTACTAATCTTTCCAAATCGAGCGATCCAACGAGGCACTCATTACTCCCTCGTTTGATGTCGGATTGGGTCAATTTCTGGACATCTGAAAGGTACTTTAGCACACTTTCATTCCTGACTGCAATCGTTGTATTCCGAGACCATTTGTGCATCCGTAAGTGGGATCGCAGTCAATGCTACTAAACTTCTCCTTCATCTCCTTGTCTAACAGTAACCGTCTTAACTCTCTCTTCAGTGGTCGAATTTAGACTATTTTGAGCTCATTGGAATGGTTACTTGAGAAGCTTCTAAATCAAACCCGAGTTGGGTAATTTCGAGACCGTTCCATATCCCAAAGGCACAATGGAACTCTTTGATCGTCATTTTTCAATTGCGATTGTTAATCTTTCCATATCACGCGATCCAATGGTGGAGCTCATAACTCCCTCGTTTAATGCCGGATTGGGTCGATTTTTGGTGATCTGAAAGGTACTTTAGCGCACTTTCATTCCTAACAGCAATCGTTGTATTCCAAGACCATATGGGCATCCGTAAATGGGATCGCAGTTGTCATAACTGAATTTCTCTTTCATCTCCTTGTCCAATAGTAACCTTCATAACTCTCTCTTCAGTGGTCGAATTTGGACTATTTTGAGCTCATTGGAATGGTAACTTGAGAAGCTTCTAAATGAGACCAAAATTGGGTAATCTTGAGACCGTTTGATATCCCAAAAGCACTTGACTCCTTCGTTTGATGTCGGATTGGGTCAATTTTTGGTCATCTGAAGGATACTTTAGCACGCTTTCATACCTGACAGCAATCGTCGTATTCTGAGACCATTTGAGTATCCATAGGTGGGATCGCAGTCGTCGCTACTAAATTTCTCCTTCATCTCCTTGTCCAACAGTAACCTTCATAACTCTCTCTTCAGTGGCCAAATTTAAACTATTTTGAGCTCATTGGAATGGTAACTTGACAAGCTTCTAAATCAGACCAGAATTAGGTAATTTCGAGACCGTTGGATATCCCAAAACCACATCGGAACTCTTCGATCGTCATTTGCCAATTTCAATTGTTTATCTTTCCAAATCGCGCGATCCAACGGAGTCACTCATAACTCCCTCGTTTGATGTCGGATTGGGTCAATTTTTGGTCATTTGAAAGGTACTTTAGCGCACTTTCATTCTTGACTCAATCGTTGTATTTCGAGACCATTTAGGCATCCGTAAGTGGGATCGCAGTCGTCGCTACTGAATTCTCCTTCATCTCCTTGTCCAATAGTGACCATCATAACTCTCTCTTTAGTGGTCGAATTTAGACTATTTTGAGCTAATTGGAATGGTAACTTGACAAGCTTTTAATGAGACCAGAATTGGGTAATTTCGAGATTGTTCGATATCCCAAATGCACGTTGGAACTCTTCGATCGTCGTTTTGTAATTTCAATTGTTAATCTTTCCAAATTGCTCGACCCAACGGTGGTGCTCATAACTCCCTCGTATGATGTCAGATTGGGTCTAGTTTTGGTCATCTGAAAGGTACTTTAGCGCACTTTCATTCCTGACGGCAATCATTATAGTTCGAGGCCATTTGGGCATCCGTAAGTGGGATCGCAGTTGTCACTACTGAATTTCTCCTTCATCTCCTTGTCCAACAGTAACCTTCATAACTCTCTCTTTTGTGGTCGAATTTAGACAATTTTGAGCTCATTCAAATGGTAACTTGAGAAGCTTCTAAATGAGAGCAGAATTAGGTAATTTTGAGACCGTTCGATATCCAAAAAGTACATTGGAACCCTTCGATCGTCATTTTATAATTTCAATTGTTAATCTTTCCAAATCGCACGATCTAACGGAGGCACTCATAACTCCATCGTTTGATGTTGGATTGGGTCAATTTTTACTCGTCTAAAAGGTACTTTATTTGCGCACTTTCATTCCTGACAGCAATCATCATATTCCGACACAATTTGGGCATCCGTAAGTGGGATCGCAGTCGTTGCTACTGTATTTCTCCTTCATCTCCTTGTCCAACAGTAACCTTCAAACTATCTCTTCAGTGGTCGAATTTAGACTATTTAGAGCTCATTAGAATGGTAACTTGACAAGCTTTTACTGAGACCAGAATTGGGTAATTTTGAGACTCTTCAATATCTCAAATGCACGTTGGAACTCTTCGATCGTCGTTTTGCAATTTCAATTGTTAATCTTTCCAAATCGCGCGACCCAACGGAGGCGCTCATAACTCCCTTGTTTCATGTCGGATTGGGGCAATTTTTGGTCATCGAAAAGGTACTTTCTCATACTTTAATTCCTAACTGCAATCGTCGTATTTCAAGGCCATTTGGGCATCCATAAGTGGGATCGCAGTCGTCGCTACTGAATTTCTCGTTCATCTCCTTGTCCAACATAACCTTCATAACTCTCTCTTCAGTGGTGAAATTTAGACTATTTGAGCTCATTGGAATGGTAACTTGAGAAGCTTTTAATGAGACCAAAATTGGGTAATTCCGAGACCGTTCGATATCCCAAAAGCACGTTGGAAATCTTCGATCATCGTTTTGCAATTTCCATGGTTAATCTTTCTTAATCGCGCGATCCAACAGAGGCTCTCATAACTCCCTCGTTTGATGTCGGATTGGATCGATTTTTGGTCATCTGATAGGTACTTTAGCGAGCTTGCGTTCCTGACTACAATCGTCATATTTCGAGACCATTTGGGCATCCGTAAGTGGGATCGCAATCGTCACTGTTGAATTTCTCCTTCATCCCCTTGTCCAACAATAACCATCATAACTCTCTCTTCTGTGGTCGAATTTAGACTATTTTGAGCTCATTGAAATGGTAACTTGACAAGCTTCTAAATGAGACCAGAATTGGGTAATTTCGAGACCGTCAATATTCCAAAATCACGTTGGAAATCTTCAATCATTGTTGTACAATTTCGATTGTTAATATTTCCAAATTAACTCCCTCATTTGATGTATGGGGCAATGGTCATTTGAAAGCGGACTTTCATTCATAACTATTCCGAGAACATTTGGGCATCCGTAAGTCGTTTGATGTCATCATTAGGATTACCTTCAACTCTCTTTTGGTCACTGTTTTGAGCTCATTGGAATGGTAACTTTCTTCTAAATGAGACGAAGTGGGTAATTTTGCGACCGTACGATATCCCAAAAGCACGTTGAACTCTTCGATCATCTTTCATTTTCTAATCTTTTCCAAATCGCGCGATCCAATCTGAGGCGCTCATAACTCCCTCATTTGATGTCGGATTGGGTCGATTTTTGGTCATCCGAAAGAACATTTGGGCATCCGTAAGTAATCGCCTTTTTTGGATGGGCATCCGTAAGTGGGATCGCAATTGTCGCAACCGAATTTCTCCTTCATCTCCATGTCCAATGATTAACCTTCATAACTCTCTTGTGGTCGAATTTAGACTATTTTGAGTCATTGGAATGGTAACTTTAACAAGCTTCTAAATGAGATAATTTCGAGACCATTCGATATCCCAAAAGCACGTTGGAACTCTTTAATCGTTTTGAAATTTCGATTGTTAATCTTTCCAAATTCGATATCCCATAAAGACGTTGGAACTCTTGATCATCATTTTGCAATTCGATTGTTAATCTTTCTCCTCGTCCAACAATAAATAACTCTCTCTTCAAGTGATCAAATTTTGAGCGCGGATGGTAACTTGACAAGCTTTTCATAACTCCCTCATTTGATGCTCGATCTCCCAAAATTCGTTGGAACTCTTCGATCATCATTTTTTTGATTGTAATCCTTCCAAATCGTGCGATCAAGGTACATTCCCTCGTTTGATCTCGGATTGGGTCGATTTTTGGTCATCTGAAAGGTACTTTAGCGCGCTTTCATTCCTGACAGCAATCGTCGTATTCCGAGCCCATTTGGGCATCCGTAAGTGAGATCTCAATCGTCACTACTAATTTCTCCTTCATCTCCTTGTCCAACAGTAACCTTCATAACTCTCTCTTTAGTGGCTGAATTTAGACTATTTTGAGCTCATTGGAATGGTAACTTGACAAGCTTCTAAATGAGACCAGAATTAGGTAATTTTGAGACTGTTCGATATCCCAAAAGTACATTGGAACTCTTCGATTGTCATTTTGCAATTTCGATTGTTTATCATTCCAAATCGCGCGATCCAACGGTGGCACTCATAACTCCCTTATTTGATGTCAGATTGGGTCAATATCCTATAATCGGAAAGGTACTTTAGCGCACTTTCATTCCTGATTGCAATCGTCATATTCCGAGACCATTTGGGCATCCGTAAGTGGGATAGCACTTGTCGCTACTAAACTTCTCCTTCATCTCCTTGTCCAATAGCAACCTTCATAACTGTCTCTTCAGTGGTCGAATTTAGACTATTTTGACCTCATTGGAATGGTAACTTAAGATGCTTCTAAATGAGACCAGAAGTGGGTAATTTCGAGACCGTTCGATATCCCAGAAGCACGTTGGAACTCTTCAATCGTCGTTTTGCAATTTTGATGGTTAATCTTTCCAAATCGCGCGATCCAACGGAGGCAGTCATAACCCCCTCGTTTGATGTTGGATTGGGTCGATTTTTGGTCATATGAAAGGTACTTTTGTGCACTTTCTTTCCTGACTGCAATCGTCGTATTCTGAGACCATTTGGGCATCCGTAAGTGGGTTCGCAGTCGTCGGTACTGAATTTCTCCTTCATATCCTTGTCCAATAGTAACCTTCATAACTTCTCTTCAATGGTCATATTTAGACTATTTTGAGCTCATTGGAATTGTAACTTGACAAGCTTTTAATGAGACCAGAATTGGGTAATGTCGAGACCGTTTGATATCCCAAAAGCACGTTGGAAATCTTCAATCATCTTCTTGCAATTTCGATTGTTAATCTTTCAAAATTGCGCAATCCAATGGAGGCGATCTTAACTCACTCGTTTGATGTCGAATTGCGTCGATTTTTAGTCATCTGAAAGGTACTTTAGCGCACTTTCATACCTGACTGCAATCGTCATATTCCGAGACCATTTGGGCATCCGTAAGTGGGATCACAGTCGTCGGTACCGAATTTCTCCTTCATATCCTGGTCCAACAGTAACCTTCGTAACTCTCTCTTCAGTGGTCGAATTTAGACTATTTTGAGCTCATTGGAATGGTAACTTGACAAGCTTTTAATGAGACCCGAATTGGGTAATTTCGAGGCCGTTCCATATCCCCGAAGCACATTGGAACTCTTCGATTGTCGTTTTGCAATTTCGATTTTAATCTATCCAAATTGCGCGATCCAACGGAGGCGCTCATAACTCCCTCATTTGATGTCGGATTGGGTTGATTTTTGGTCATTTGAAAGGTACTTTAGCGCATTCTCATTCCTGACAGCAATCATCATATTCCGAGACCATTTCGGCATCCGTAAGTGGGATTGCAGTTGTCGCTACTGAATTTCTCCTTCATCTCCTTGTCTAATAGTAACCTTCATAACTCTCTCGTCAGTGGTCGAATTTAGACTATTTTGAGCTCATTGGAATGGTAACTTGAGAAACTTCTAAATGAGACCAGAATTGGGTAATTTCGAGACCGTTCGATATCCCAAAAGCACGTTGGAACTCTTTGATCATCATTTTACAATTTCGATTGCTAATCTTTCCAAATCGTGCGATCCAACGGAGGCACTCATAACTCCCTATTTAATGTTAGATTGCATCGATTTTTGGTCATCTGAAAGGTACTTTAGCACACTTTCATTCCAGACTGCAATCGTCGTATTCCGAGACCATATGGGCATCCGTAAGTGGTATCGCAGTTGTTGCAACTGAATTTCTCCTTCATCTCCTTGTCCATCATTAACCTTCATAACTCTCTCTTCAATGGTCGAATTTAGACTATATTCAGCTCATTGGAATGGTAACTTGAGAAGCTTCTAAATGAGACCAGAATTGGTTAATTTTGAGACCATTGATATCCGAAAAGCACGTTGAAACTCTTCAATCGACATTTTGCAATTTCGATTGTTAATCTTTTCAAATTACGAGATCCAACGGAAATGCTCATAACTCCTTCGTTTGATGTCGGATTGGGTCAATTTTTGGTCATCTGAAAGGTACTTTAGCGCGCTTTCATTCCTAACTGCAATCGTCATATTCTAAGACCATTTGGGCCTCCGTAAGTGGAATCACAGTTGTCGGTACTGAATTTCTCCTTCATCTCCTTGTCCAACGGTAACCGTCATAACTATCTCTTAAGTGGTTGAATTTAGAGTATTTTGAGCACATTGGAATGGTAACTTGCCAAGCTTTTTATGAGACCAAAATTGGGTAATTTCAAGACCGTTTGATATCCAAAAAGCACGTTGGAACTCTTCCATCATCATTTTGTAATTTCGATTGTTAATTTTTCCAAATCGAGCGATCAAACGGAGGCGCTCATAACTCCCTCGTTTGATGACGGATTGGGTCGATTTTTGGTCATCTGAAAGGTACTTTAGCGCGCTTTCATTCCTGACAGCAATCATTGTATTCCGAGACCATTTGAGGATCCGTAAGTGGGATCGCCGTCGTCGCTACTGAATTTCTCCTTCATCTCCTTGTCCAATAGTAACCTTCATAACTCTCTCTTCAGTGGCCAAATTTAGACTATTTTGAGCTCATTGGAATGGTAACTTGACAAGCTTCTAAACGAGACCAGAATTAGGTAATTTCGAGACCGTTCGATATCCCAAAACCACGTTGGAACTCTTCGATCGTCATTTTCCAAATTCCATTGTTTGTCTTTCCAAATCGTGCGATCCAACGGAGGCACTCATAACTCCATCGTTTGATGTTGGATTGGGTCAATTTCTGGTCATTTGAAAGGTACTTTAGTGCACTTTCATTCCTGACTGCAATCGTTGTATTCCGAGACCATTTGGGCATCCGTAAGTGGGATCGCAGTCGTCACTACTAAACTTCTCCTTCATCTCCTGGTCCAACAGTAACCTTCATAACTCTCTCTTCAGTGGTCGAATTTGGACTATTTTGAGCTCATTGGAATGGTAACTTTAGAAGCTTCTAAATGAGACCAGAATTGGGTAATTTTAAGACCGTTCGATATCCAAAAAGCACATTGGAACCCTTTGATCGTCATTTTGCAATTTCAATTGTTAATCTTTCCAAATCGCGTGATCCAACGGAGGCGCTCATAACTCCATCGTTTGATGTCGGATTGGGTTAATTTTTTGTCATCTCAAAGGTATTTTAGCGCACTTCCATTCCTGACAGCAATCATCGTATTCCGATACCATTTGGGCATCCGTAATTGGGATCCCAGACGTCGCTATTATATTTCTCCTTCATCTCCTTCTCCAATAGTAACCTTCAAACTATCTCTTCAGTGGTCGAATTTAGACTATTTTGAGCTCATTGGAATGGTAACTTGACAAGCTTTCACTAAGACCAGAATTGGGTAATTTCGAGACTCCTCGAAATCCCAAATGCACGTTGGAACTCTTCGATCGTCGTTTTGTAATTTCAATTGTTAATCTTTCCAAATCGTGCGATCCAACGAAGGCGCTCATAACTCCCTCGTTTGATGTCGGAATGGGGCGATTTTTGGTCATCTGGAAGGTACTTTAGCGCGCTTTCATTCCAGACTGCAATCGTCATATTTCGAGACCATTTGGGCATCCGTAAGTGGGATCGTAGTCATCGCTACTGAATTTCTCCTTCATCTCCTTATCCAATAGTGACCTTCATAACTCTCTCTTCAGTAGTCGAATTTAGACTATTTTGAGCTCATTGGAATGGTAACTTGACAAGCTTTTAATGAGACCAGAATTGGGTAACTTCGAGACCGTTCGATATCCCAAAATCACGTTGGAACTCTTCGATCGTCGTTTTGCAATTTCAATGGTTAACCTTCCCTAATTGCGTGATCCAACGGAGGCTCTCATAACTCCGTTTAATGTCCGATTGGGTCAATTTTTGGTCGTCTGAAAGGTACTTTAACGCACTTTCAATCCTGACTACAATCGTCGTATTTCGAGACCATTTAGGTATCCCTAAGTGGGATCTCAATCGTCGCTACTAAATTTCTCTTTCATCCCCTTGTCCAACAATAACCATCATAACTCTCTCTTCTGTGGTGGAATTTAGACTATTTTGAGCTCATTGGAACGGTATACCGTCACTATTTTGAGCTCATTGGAATGGTTATGTAACTTGAGAAGCTTCTAAATGAGACCAGAATTGAGTAATTTTGAGACCGTCAATATCCCAAAAGCACGTTGGAACTCTTCAATCGTTGTTTTAGAATTTCGATTGTTAATCTTTCTAAATCGCGCGATCCAATGGAGGCAGTCATAACTCCCTCGTTTGATGTCAGATTGGGGCGATTTTTGGTCATCTGAAAGGTACTTCAACGCACTTTCACTCCTGACAGCAATCGTTGTATTCCGAGACCATTTGGGCATCCGTAAGTGGGATCGTAGTTGTGGCTATTGAATTTCTCCTTCATCTCCTTGTCAACAGTAACCTTCATAACTCTCTCTTCAGTGGTCGAATTTAGACTATTTTGAGCTCATTGGAATGGTAACTTTAGAAGCTTCTAAATGAGACCACAATTAGGTAATTTTGAGACCGTTCGATATCCCAAAAGCACGTTGGAACTCTTCGATCATCATTTTGCAATTACAATTGTTAATCTTTCCAAATCAATCCATCCAACACAGGCGCTCATAACACCCTCGTTTGATGTCGGATTGGGTCAATTTTTTGTCAGCTGAAAGGTACTTTAGCACACTTTCATTCCTGACAGCAATCGTCATATTCTGAGGCCATTTGGGCATCCGTAAGTGTGATCACAGTTGTCGCAACTGAATTTCTCCTTCTTCTCCTTGTCCAACAGTAACCTTCATAACTCTCTCTTCAGTGGTCGAATTTAGAAAATTTGGAGCTCATTGGAATGGTAACTTGACAAGCTTCTAAATGAGACCAGATTGGGTAATTTCGAGACCGTTCGATATCCCAAAAGCACGTTGGAACTCGTTAATCATCATTTTGCAATTTTGATTGTTAATCTTTTCAAATTATGCGATCCCACGAAGGTGGTCATAACTCCCTCGTTTGATGTCGAATTGGGTCAATTTTTGGTCATCTGAAAGGTACTTTAGCGCACTTTCATTCCTTACTGCAATTATCGGTACTGAATTTTGCCTTCATCTCCTTGTCCAATAGTAACCTTCATAACTCTCTCTTCAGTGGTCGAATTTAGACTATTTTGAGCGCATTGGAAAGGTAACTTGACAAGCTTTTAATGAGACCAGAATTGGTTAATTTCAAGACCGTTCGATATCCCAAAAGCACATTGGAACTCTTCGATCATCATTTTGCAATTTCAATTGTTATTATTTCCAAATTGCGCGGTCAAATGGAGGCGCTCATAACTCCCTCGTTTGATGTCGGATTTGGTCGATTTTTTGTCATTTAAAAGGTACTTTAGCGCGTTTTCATTCCTGACAGCAATCATCGTATTCCGAGACCATTTGGGCATCCGTAAGTGAGATCTCAATCGTCGCTACTGAATTTCTCCTTCATCTCCTTCTCCAACTGTAACCTCCATAACTCTCACTTCGGTGGCCGAATTTAGACTATTTTGAGCTCATTGGAATGGTAACTTGACAAGCTTCTAAATGAGACCAGAAGTAGGTAATTTCGAGACCGTTCGATATCCCAAAAGCACGTTGGAACTCTTCAATTGTCATTTTGCAATTTTGATTGTTTATCATTCCAAATCGAGCGATCCAACGGTGGCGCTCATACCTCCCTCATTTGATGTCGGATTGGGTCAATTTCTTGTCATCTGAAAGGTACTTTAGCGCACTTTCATTCCTGACTCCAATCGTCGTATTCCGAGACCATTTGGGCATCCGTAAGTGGGATCGCAGTTGTCGCAACTGAATTTCTCCTTCTCCTTGTCCAACAGTAACCTTCGTAACTCTCTCTTCAGTGGTCGAATTTAGACTATTTTGAGCTCATTGGAATGGTAACTTTAGAAGCTTCTAAATGAGACCAGAATTGGGTAATTTTAAGACCGTTCGATATCCCAAAAGCACGTTGGACCTCTTCGATCGTCGTTTTGCAATTTCAATTGTTAATCTTTTCAAATTGCACGATCCACTGGAGGCGCTCGTAACTCCCTCGTTTGATTTCGGATTGGGTCAATTTTTGGTCATCTGAAAGGTACTTTAGCGCGCTTTCATTCCTGACAGCAATCGTCGTATTCTGAGACCATTTGAGCATCCATAAGTGGGATCGCAGTCGTTGCTACTGAATTTCTCCTTCATCTCTTTGTCCAGCAGTAACCTTCATAACTCTCTCTTCAGTGGCCAAATTTAGACTATTTCAAATTTAGACTATTTTGAGCTCATTGGAATGGTAACTTGACTAGCTTCTAAATGAGACCAAAATTAGGTAATTTTGAGACCGTTCGATATCCTAAAACCATGATGGAACTCTTCGATCGTCATTTTCCAATTTCAATTGTTTATCTTCCCAAATCGCGCAATCCAACGGAGGCACTCATAAATCCCTCGTTTGATGTCGAATTCGGTCGATTTCTAGTCATCTGAAAGGTACTTTAGCGCACTTTCATTCCTGACTGCAATCATTGTATTCCGAGACCATTTGGGCATCCATAAGTGGGATCACAGTTGTCGCTACTAAACTTCTCCTTCATCTCTGTGTCCAACAGTAACCTTCATAACTCTCTCTTCAATGGTCGAATTTAGACTATTTTGAGCTCATTGGAATGGTAATTTGAGAAGCTTCTAAACGAGACCAGAATTGGGTAATTTTGAGACCGTTCGACATCCCAAAAGCACATTGGAACTCTTCGATCATCATTTTGCAATTATAATTGTTAATCTTTCCAAAATGCGCGATCCAATGGAGGCGCTCATAACTCCATCGTTTGATGTCGGATTGGGTCAATTTTTGGTCATCTGAAAGGTACTTTAACGCACTTTCATTCCTGACAACAATCGTCGTATTCCGAGACCATTTGGGCATCCGTAAGTGGGATCGCAGTTGTCGCAACTGAATTTCTCCTTCTTCTCCTTGTCCAACAGTAACCACCATAACTCTCTTCAGTGGTCCAATTTAGACTATTTTGAGCTCATTGTAATGGTAACTTGACAAGCTTCTAAATGAGATGAGAATTGGATAATTTCGAGACCGTTCGATATCCCAAAAGCACGTTGGAACTCTTTAATCGTCATTTTGCAATTTTGATTGTTAATCATTCCAAATTGCGTGATCCTACAGAGGTGGTCATACCTCCCTCGTTTGATGTCAGATTGGGTCAATTTTTGGTCATCCGAAAGGTACTTTAGCGCGCTTTCATTCCTGACAGCAATCGTCGTATTCTGAGACCATTTGGGCATCCGTAAGTGGGATCGCAGTTGTGGCAACTGAATTTCTCCTTGTCCAACAGTAACCTTCATAACTCTCTCTTCAGTGGTCGAATTTAGACTATTTTGAGCTCATTGGAATGGTAACTTGACAAGCTTCTAAATGAGACCAGAATTGGGTAATTTCGAGACCATTCGATATCCCAAAAGCACATTGGAACTCTTCGATTGTCATTTTACAATTTCGATTGTTAATCTTTCCAAATCGCGCGATCCAATGGAGGCGCTCATAACTCCCTCATTTGATGTCGATTGGGTCAATTTTTGGTCATCTGAAAGAAACTTTAGCGCGCTTTCATTCTTGACAAGCAATCGTCATATTCCGAGACCATTTCGGCATCCGTAAGTGGGATCGCAGTCGTCGCTACTGTATTTCTCCTTCATCTCCTTGTCTAACAGTAACCTTCAAACTATCTCTTCAGTGGTCGAATTTAGACTATTTTGATCTCATTGGAATGGTAACTTGACAAGCTTTTACTGAGACTAGAATTGGGTAATTTCGAGACTCTTCAATATCCCAAATGCACGTTGGAACTCTTCGATCGTCGTTTTGCAATTTCAATTGTTAATCTTTCCAAATCGCGCAATCCAACAGAGGCGCTCATAACTCCCTCGTTTGATGTCGGCTTGGGGCAATTTTTGGTCATCTAAAAGGTACTTTAGCGCACTTTCATTCCTGACTGCAATCGTCGTATTTTGAGACCATTTGGGCATCCATAAGTGGGATCGCAGTCGTCGCTACTGAATTTCTCCTTCATCTCCTTGTCCAACAGTAACCTTCATAATTCTGTCTTCAGTGGTCAAATTTAGACTATTTTGAGCTCATTGGAATGGTAACTTGACAAGCTTTTAATGATACCAGAATTGGGTAATTTCGAGACCATTCGATATACCAAAAGCAGGTTGGAACTCTTCGATCGTCGTTTTGCAATTTCAATGGTTAATCTTCCCTAATCGCATGATCCAACGGAGGCTCTCATAACTCCCTCGTTTGATGTCGGATTGGGTCGATTTTTGGTCATCTGAAAGGTACTTTAGTGCACTTTCATTCCTGATGACAATCGTCATATTTCGAGACCATTTGGGCATCCGTAAGTGGGATTGCAATCGTCACTACTGAATTTCTCCTTCATCCCCTTGTCCAACAATAACCATCATAACTCTCTCTTTTGTGGTCGAATTAAGACTATTTTGAGCTCATTAGAATGGTAACTTGACAAGCTTCTAAATAAGACCAGAATTGGGTAATTTCGAGACTGTCAATATCCCAAAAGCACGTTGGAACTCTTCAATTGTCGTTTTACAATTTCGATTGTTAATCTTTCCAAATCGCGCGATCCAACGGAGGCGGTCATAACTCCCTCGTTTGATGTCGGATTGGGGCGATTTTTGGTCATCTAAAAGGTACTTCAGCGCACTTTCATTCCTGACAGCAATCGTCGTATTCCGAGACCATTTGGGCATCCGTAAGTGGGATCGTAGTTATCGCTACTAAATTTCTCCTTCATCTCCTTGTCAACAGTAACCTTCATAACTCTCTCTTCAGTGGTCAAATTTAGACTATTTTGAGTTCGTTAGAATGGTAACTTTAGAAGCTTCTAAATGAGACCAGAATTGGGTAATTTCGAGACCGTTAGATATCCCAAAAGCACGTTGGAACTCTTCGATCATCATTTTGCAATAACGATTGTTAATCTTTCCAAATCGCGCAATCTAATGAAGGCGCTCATAACTCCCTCGTTTGATGTCGGATTGGGTCGATTTTTGGTCGTTTGAAAGGTACTTTAGTACACTTTCATTCCTGACAGCAATCGTCGTATTCTGAGACCATTTGGGCATCCGTAAGTGGGATCGCAGTTGTCGCAACTGAATTTCTCCTTTTCTCCTTGTCCAATAGTACCCATCATAACTCTCTCTTCAGTGGCCGAATTTAGACTATTTTGAGGTCATTGGAATGGTAACTTGACAGGCTTCTAAATGAGGCTAGAATTGGGTAATTTCAAGACCGTTCGATATCCCAAAAGCACGTTGGAACATTTTAATCGTCATTTGCAATTTCTATTGTTAATCTTTCTAAATTGCGTGGTCCCACAGAGGTGGTCATAACTCCCTTGTTTGATGTCGGATTGGGTCAATTTTTGGTCATTTGAAAGGTACTTTAGCGCGCTTTCATTCGTGACAGCAATCGTCGTATTCCGAGACCATTTGGGGATCTGTAAGTAGGATCTGCAGTTGTTGCAACTGAATTTCTCCTTCTTCTCCTTGTCCAACAGTAACCTTCATAACTCTCTCTTCAGTGGTCGAATTTAGACTATTTTGAGCTCATTGGAATGGTAACTTGAGAAGCTTCTAAATGAGACCAGAATTGGGTAATTTCGATACCATTCGATATCCCAAAAGCACATTGGAAGTCTTCGATCGTCATTTTGCAATTACAATTGTTAATCTTTCCAAAATGCGCGATCCAATAGAGGCGCTCATAACTCCATCGTTTGATGTCGGATTGGGTCAATTTTTGGTCATCTGAAAGGTACTTTAGCGCACTTTCATTCCTGACAGCAATCGTTGTATTCTGACACCATTTGGGCATCCGTAAGTGGGATCGCAGTAATAAATGAAAATTTTCTAGTGTTACTATTTCAACAAATGTCCATGAATCAAAGGTTAGAATTGTTTAACAAGTCTGATTTTGGGACTGACGTAGCAAGTGGGCTCGACGATTTAGCCTGTTTAATTTTGAGGTAACGAGAGCTATGTTTTCTACTGGCATGTATCACTTTCCTAACCTGGTGTAGCAAAATCATCATTGCAATCAAATATGACAGGCCCAAAGAAATGTTATTGGAACCATATGACAAGGTAACTTTTTAAAAACCTTTTTGAAAAAGGAATGGAATGTAAATACACTTTTTTTAAAAAAATAATAATAAAATTCCCTAAACATAATGTGCCCCCACACAACTAATCACTCGCACGAATTGACTCCAATTGGGTCGAATCACCCTTAATATAGCGTACACTTGCAAGATCCGAACTGTTCATCTTCTGTGCCCGACTGTGGATCCACCGCACACTGAAAATCGGTTAGATGAACCTTGCCATCTATTGGAAGATTTTCGCACAAATGATTGCTGGAGAAGCTTTTGAAACTCACAGCAACCGATCCATGGGAGCATGGGGTGGATTGGGTTAGGAGTTGGAGTGCCGATGGCTGCCAACATCTTGGATCTTACATGTGAGCCAACTTAATACGTGTGATGGGGCAACCTTGCTTGACAGGTTGGTTGATACACTCCACGGTGGCCCCACGCAACTAGTTGCCGGAAATTATATCTGCAACAGCCGAGGAAACTGTCGATTTAGAGAATTGCTAAAATACATGAACTTATTGGTATTGGGATATGGTAGATTTAAGATTGGGATTATTTTTAGAAGATTTAAGCCATATTATACAATTGGCTACGTTGATTTAGCTCTTTTCCTTTGAACATTATGGTCTTCCTCCAATAGGCAAAACCTCGAATCCACTAAGTAATTGAATCCACAAGAGTTTTCAAAAAAAAAATTCAAAAAATCAAATTTGTACTGAGAGATGATCTTAAGACTTCCCGGTTACAACACTTATAAAGAAAGAAACTTTTGAAGGTACCTCATGTAAAGATTGACAGGTCATTGTCCTGCATTTCGTTATGATACCCAGATCAAAAGTTTCAGCTGGTTTACAGTCCACACTTTCAATGCAATCCGAAATGAATTTCTTCAAACCAGACGCGCTTGGGCTAGTTGCATCATGCCCTAGGACTGAGCCTAGTTCTAGCAAACTACTTCCTCTTCCGTTTGGGCTTTTTTTGGTCCAACCAATGCTAAGAATGTATCTACGGTCTGCTCTACACTAGGATTGAATATCCACTATTGAAACATTCATGGGGGCACAAAAGTTTTGAATCAAGATAATATTTTTGTTCTTTTAGTTCATCCCAGTGGGAATGATCCTACAAATGGTTTGGATGGCACATTAACATCAAGGTGAACCCCAGAAAGGTTTCAATGTTAGGCATTTACCTCTTTTTGCTGTCATATGGCCCACTTGAGTTTTGGATCCACCTCATTTTTGGGCTTGTGTCCTAACATGGGCTGGAAAATCAGATGGACAGGGTGGATTTCTCACAAACATCACAGTAGGCCCCACCTAGCTTCCCACCGTAGAAACTCAGGCAATCCACTCCATCGCATAATCCATTTATGATGGCACAAGTTTCAGTGTGGGCCAGAAGGACAAGAATTAGCGTAGACCCTTCCATCATGAGTGCACTGAGGTTCCTCAACAACCTATTTGGATCAGTGGAACCTCTTGCCTAATCAGAGGCTCCCGGCTGCTTCATCAATGGGGCAGCACAACACCCATAAATGTTTTAGGCTGAAAATAACCATCATTTGAGCGGGAGATCATCCCTCAATGCCCATAAAATAACCAATGGGATCTTCATTCACCAAGTTCCAGATTGAGATCTAGCCCTGTGCAACGCAGTACCAAGTGCCATGTTATGAATCTTCAAGCTCTTCCTCATAAAGGCCTTGCACTACATGAATAGGATCAATTTCTGGCCTTCAGCACCAACCAGTACGCTAAGTCTCTTTAATATACATACCCTACCAAAATAAAATAAAAAACTCCATTGAAAGCTAAACAAGAGTGTACTAGTCTATGACACTGTTCAAAAGTAATAAAAAGGTCATGGTCCATTTTCAAAGTGTCTATATCATCGATTGATCAGGCTGAGGAAACTTATGATAGCCTTACAACATACACAAGCATGAATCATTACAACATCTCCAAGGGTCTCACATGTTAGGGATGATAAATCAAATCAACTGCTAGCATCTATCATCTGGTAACTGCATCCTTAGCGCCTGGTGCTGCGAGTTGGGCTAAATAAAGATAGGTCTCATGCCAAAGCATATATTTTCCTTGAATAATGGCTGAGGAAGGTGCTTTGCACTTATCACAGATGTTGCAATAGGTTTGTGGGAGCACTGAGCTTTGTCCTTGGTGTTTGGCACAAAGACTTCTTCTAGGAGGCCCATCGCTTGTTGCAAAGCCTTTCCAGTGGGAGCTTGAGTTTTCATGCTAGTGACACTCACCTTTGATGTCTGAAGTCTCAAGATCAAAGTGAGAGTGTAAGAATGAATTCATCCTTTTTGAGATAGCATTAGGGGGTATTTATACCCCCAAGGGCCCTGATTTCCTGCCCTAATGTGACTTTCCCTGATTGGACAAGAGGAAGCACTGATTCCATCGATCTTCGAAAGCAAGCAGGCTGGGGCGGAGTCTACCGCTTGCTTGAGAGGAGCTAGGTGCCTGTGCCTGTGCCTCAGCAAAGTAGTGCTGAGTGCTCTACGCCTAGCACAAAGGCCTTGCTGAGGGGTTTTTCCATAGTGTAGGCGCTGGGGGAATTTACGTGCTAAGCATATGGAGTTGATCTAAACAGGCACTGAGTCTTCATTTGGTGTGTAGGCTCATTTTGGAGAGTGACAAACTCTATGTTGACACAGAGAAAGGATCTCGACATGGTTTTTATTAGAGTAGAGAAAGCTTAAGATAGGTTCCTTAAAGAGTTAATCTAGTGGGTGTTAGGAAAGAAGGGAGTTTCAAAATGATACATGACATGAGGATGTGTATAAGAGAGCAATTGATGGGGACATCACGCGCACACGCACGCCCCCTACGCACGTACGCAAGGAGGGGGGTCCCAGCATCGATTTGAATCGATGACGACATCTAGGGAGGGCCTCCTAGTTAGAGGACTGCGTTTTGGTCCCTTGGAGTGGATCCGATCGTCATGTGAATCCCACCATGGGTTCTCATGATCGTGGCCCACTATTGTAAACGATCTAATACTAGAGTTTTGGTTATTTTTGTTATTAGGAACATCATGGATAGTTTAAATTGCTTTGATTAGTTGTTAATTGTGGTTACTTCATCTCTAAGTAATAGGTTGTGCACATGGCGCGAGTTTTGGGGTATAGGATTTTATTATAAATAGGCACCCCTTGTAGTCTTTTTCTGATTGAAGATTGAATAAAATTTCTGCATTTTCCTGCTCCTCTTTGAGTTGTGAAGCTTAATTGGGTGCGAAATCCTCTCTTCTTTGAAGGGCTAACTACTGTGGTGCGAAGCCACATCTATCCCAAATCACTCCCATCTCTTACCATCCATACTCCTTATCTCCTATAGCCATCCCCTCATCAAATCCACCCACGTTTGCAGCTAATATTTTCCCTACAGTAGATTTCCAGAATCTGGCCCTGTAGGAGGGCTGAAACTTCAGCGGAGCACCATCCACAAACCAGATACCCGATCGGCGTGAAACTTGGTCAGAATCTGGCCCTGCAGGATGGCTGAAACTTCGGCGGAGCACCGTGCATAAACTAAACATCCGATCGATGTGAAACTTAGCATGAAGGTGGATCTCCCTTGGTCGACCAGCACCTAGCTGGCTGATTTCAGATTCGTGGACCCCACACACGTGTGGGCAGGATCCCATGCACGTGCGTCAGGCCCGGGCCGCTGTCCACACGTGTGGATCATCTTGTGTTTGTTTCTCTCCTTTCTTTCACTCCTCTCTTACCTAATTTCCCTAACTCTAACCTTAAATTGTCTTAAACTCCCAATTTCTTTATCCTTTTTCCAACCCTAGGGTTTCCCGAATTGAAACTTGTGAATCCCTTGGATTGGGGAAATTATTCCCGTGCATGTGTGGCTAAATCTACTCTCATTTGAGTATTGTTTGGTTTATAATTTTAATTGATCCAGCCCTAGCATGTGTAGGCTTGGACCCGCATAGATTCCCCTTGATTGAGTGCTTGACTTTATGAGAGATGTGAAATTTTGTGTGATTGTTTTGAACTAGTATGATCTAAAGCCTGGAATCACACATATCATGTTTAAAATTTCATGTCCTACATCAGCAATAACAAACCTCAGTACTACTAATGGAGAGACAGGTGAGTTCCAAATTATTATAGGCTTGGACCAAGGGTCAACATTAAGTCTGTACCTTTTTGGAATGTTTATGAATGAGTTAACAAGACATTTTTAATTAGACTGGAATGTAGGATAGTTTCATTATACAATTCCCAAACTTTAATGCATGATCTAAATGCTTAGCATATGGGATAGCCCTACAACTAGTAGTATGAACACAATAAATACCAAGGCACACCCATGGCAATACCCCTTTATCAAAGAAAAAATAAAGACTATCAAAAAAGATTACTATGGACCTCAGTTTATTTATTTGGTTTCCAACCCATGGCTTGGTGGTAGACTGAGTTTCACCGCTGAGGTCATAAGTTCAAGTGCCCATGTGTTGTGTGTGTTTAGAAAAAATGGTTAATATTTATTACTTTCTGTTGGTAATAGTTGAATAAGTCTGTTTGTAGACCAAGTTGTAGTGATAATGGGGGTGGGGAATGAGGTATTAGTTAAGATTGTTGACCAAGTTCTCCAAAATGAACACTTGTCTTGGGTCGATTTTTCATGAGAGTGTAGAGATTGGGAAGGGTGTTGCCCATAAAATTCAAGCTTTGTGGAAGAAATGGAGATGTGCCTCCAAGGTTTTATGTGATCTTGTGTAGCACTCAAACTGAGAGGGAAATTTCATAAGATGTCAATAAGACTTATCATGCTTTATGGTAAACAAAGTTGGGCAATTAAGGAATAACATGTCCATTAGATGAGTGTAGTTGAAATGAGGATGTTGAGATGGATAAGTGGCAAGACGAGAAAGGATAGTTAGAAAGGAACACATCCAAGGGAACTTACGAGTAGCACCAATAGGTAATACGATGAGGGGAAAGTACAATTTGATGGTTTGGCCATGTGCAATGGAGACCAAGAATTGCACCTGTTTAAAGTTAGTACAAGTTGAAGGTTCTAAAAGGGCAAGAGGAAGGCCCAAAAGGAGATGGGTGGAGGTAGTAAGAAAAGACCTGATGGCTGAACTAAGTTATGACCCTTAATAGAGCGGAATGCAGAAATAGGATTCATGTAGCCAACCCCAATTAATTGGGATAGGCTTAGATGACAATGATGGTGATTTATTTAATGATACTTATTATTTGAAAGCCTTACAAAAGGCATGTTTCTAGTTTAACCTCATTCTAGACCCGATTCAGCCACATTTTAATCCTAATCCACACCCGAAACTAAAACTGACCAGACCAGATGAGATACTTGAATTGGATTCAGAATGGATAATATCAAATCACCCTTCCAAATGTGACACAATCGTAATCCAGTAAGGCCTGACCTGTATAATTTTCATACATTTTGCTTCGTCAATATTTATACATCTCATGCATTATACTTAAAACCAATCATAATAAAAACCCAGATGTATCCATACAAAAGAATAGCCCAAGGAAGATACAACCCTCTCTCTCTCTCTCTCTCTCTCTCTCTCTCTCTCTCTCTCTCTCTCTCTCTCTCTCTCTCTCTCCTCCCCCCCCCCCCCCCCCCCCTGTGTGTGTGTGTGTAAGCAAGGTTTCAGCGAACTGATGATTGAGGTCGATCAAGATTTACTCCCAAGTACTTTTCCAATACATTCTTGAATGCCTGCAACACCCATTATATAAAGGGATTAAAAACCAAAACTCAATATCTTATTTTTGGAATGATATCTATGTTATTAGTCTATTACTATAAAAGAAATAACCTCCACTATTTTATCTTCTTTACTTGCTTTAAAATGTTCCACCATATTGTCAATAAGCAGTGATTTAAATATAGGTATCAATGCATGTACTGCACCCTTGGGATACAAACTTATTGTATTGCATGTGAATATCACTAATTTATCACTCTGTAAGGGAACAATGAGAAAATGACGATTTTTAAAAAAAAAAAAAAAATTTGTTTATTTATTTTTTTATGAAACTTCATAGAGACATGATTACACACTTTGAACTGAAAATACTATAGAAAAAAGGAATACATAATAAGTTTCCTTAGTATAGGGCAGTGTTTTAAATATCGATGATATCGGCCGATATATCCCACGATATATCTTGTATCCCACATGTGCAATATGAAACACATAGGTAGTGCCGATATATTTCACCTATTCGATCCAGTGAGCATTTTTTTTATTTTTGATCCATTTTTTTCTTTTATTTTATTTTTGCTCTAAACAAGGTATTCCGTAACAATATGGTAGTTGTAACGGCCTCCACCATTACATTTACGATACGGGGTGTAATGGCCATTACGACCTCTCTTTTTTCTTTTCTTTTTTAAATTGAAAAAAATCTGAAAAACCTGTATCGGCCTAGTAATGGACTGTTACGAGGCTATTACGACCTTTACGGGTGGCATAATGGGCCGTTACAGGTCATTTTTTTCCATAATGGTTGTTACAGCCTTTACGACCCCATAACGTGTAACGGTTGCCACCATTACTTTACGTAACAGCCTTTACAGCACACCATGGCTGTAAATCATGTTAAATCAGTGTTAAATGGTTACAAAATTATGACTCTTCATATATATATATATATATATATATATATATATATATATATATATATATATATATGAAAAATCATGGATTTGAAGCTTCGATTTTGAGATTTGGGGGAGATGGGCCAAGTTGCGGAAAATTGGGAATTTTTGAAATTTCTTAATTTCTCTCAAATCCGTTGCAATCTTTGCATTCAAACACAAAATCAAACATGTATGTAACCTGATCTAGAGATACTTCTTTTGCTTTTGAATGTATTGCTTGTGTTGCCATACATGTCTTCTTACATTTATAAATTATATGAAAAGACTTTGAATATACTTGCATTAGTTCAGTTGGACAATGCATGTATTAGGACCCTATACAAAGAAAACCCCTATTATGTGCATTTTTTTTGTAATGTTTTGATTTCTGTGTATTGATGTCTTTTTCAACAATCCCTTAAGTTTCATTGAAAAATTCAACCAATTTCCGAATGTTCCCATGTTCCCAACAACAACGATACATTACGCGATACAATATGTATCTGTATCCCAGGGGTGCAATACATTACGTGATAACGATATTTAAAACATTGGTGTAAGGTACTAAACTATGTGTTGTCTGACATAAATGATGCAACTATATCAAAAAAGAGTTCATATAATTCATAAATCATGCAATACAAGTACTAGAACACAAACAATATAGCCAAAAACCAAAAACCAAAAAAAAAACATTTGTGCTCATTGCATCCCACCAAGAGATTCCCCTAAAATAACTCAGAAGACGAGTTCTGAATTTTTTCAGTTTTTCACCTCGTATGCAATGCCTCAACATCCCTAATACACACCACATGCATCGACGATATCAGGGAACTTTATAAAGGACTCCTGTGATACCTTGCAACATTTCAAAATATCAGGCGATACCATTGATACATTGCAGAGTCTCATGCCATATGGGAAATTTTAAAATTCCAAGAGTTAGGTATTGGTCCTATGAGATACCAATAATATCATGGACAAATTAGTTGGGACATGGGACGGGACTCATTGTAGCAAACTTTCCATACATAAGCCTTTTACCAATAAGGCCTAATCATAAACAGACTTCGTATTATTCAGCCCCCTATAATACAGCCTGACATATTTCTATAGGAAATGTTGGGTCTACGGCCACTCAATCTAATCATGTTTCAGTGTGCTAAACTGTTTATATGGACCTCATAGTGGACGGTGGCTGCCTCAAAAATCTTCAAGATTGCAGGATCCTAAAATTTTCAATAATGGCTCAGAAAAGCAATGTTCGAGGAGGTGGAAAATAATCAAAGGAAAAGAAGTAAATGATTGAATAAACGATTCGGATAATTGAATCATGACGTAGATACAACGGCTTTGGTACTAGCTCTATAGTAGCACACCTCCCATAAGTAAGCCTCTTATTCAATTCCTATTAAATAAGAAAACTTTTCCAATGTATATAGATTTTCCAGCCCCATAAATAGAAGTTTGTGACAAAATGTCATGCTGGTGAGCTATAGCCATTGAATCTAGGTCATGTATCAAAGATCAAACCATTTATATGAAGGGCTTCATTGATATTTCCCTTCATTGCTTCCAAAGCCCCATAAATATATATTGAATCATCACTTGGGATTACCTGCCCACGAGCTAGAGTTCTTTGCATACCGAGGCCACTCTGAAAAGGGCGCGTGCTCATACTTTTTTCAGCTGGCTCCAAAGCCCATCAATAGTAATGGTTAGTGAGAGCCTTCTATTGGTAAGTGCCCCCTATTGGTATGTGGTGGTGATACCAAGCATGTTGCCTCCCATCTCATAGCATCAAAGTAAGAAAGGGAAAGATGCTCAACCACTGGTATGAAGGTTTACAACTGCTCGTGAGCTTGGGCTAGGGGGGTGGGGGGCGCAAGAATCCATACGGTGATTTGAAAACATTCTCTAACATCTGGGAAGAGTAGATTCCTTTTATATAGAGCTCGTTGGCTTTTGGGAATCACAATGGAATAGTCAAATAAATCAAAACTAGAATAATAATAATAATAATAATAATAATAGTGTGATTTTCTTCTTTTTTCCACACGCGCACAGCCCACACACAATCACGCCATAGTGGGATTTCACCACCTATGGGTACTCGAACCCTTGACCTGGTGTTGAAACTCTTGTGAGTCTACCACCGGGGCAAGAGTAAGGACCCGAACCCTTGACCTAGTGTGATTTTCATCTTCCACCTATTGTTGCTCAAGTGATTTGTTAGTCTTCTTTACCTATCTATCTCTTCTAGAGCGACTGACTGACATCACCTACAACACAAACCACCTCACTCAAAACTCGAGTGTAGAGATAAAGAGCCGGGCAAGATTATCCCCTTACCCAAACAACAATGGCTTTTTTCACTTCCCTTTGAAATGGGGGGCTGGACTTCATTATAGGATTGGAAAAGGTAGGGAAATCAAGATTAAAAAACAAAAAGAGCGATAGCATAGTTGCAGCGAGCCCACTAGGAAGGAGGAATAACACGTGTTAGTCTAAACAATAAGCGTAGAAAAAGGAAAGACCTTTGAGAAAAGTAGATGAGTGCATGTGGTTAACACAGTGGTCCCCAACATACTTTGACCACTCCCGTGATGCATTAAGTCGTTTAGTGCATAAACCCAATAGCTACAGGGGCAAGCCGAGCATAGACATAGAAAGCAAAGAAAGGAACAAATATTATTTAATTTGTAAAGATTTTTTACATTGGTTTGGTTGATTTTCTTCCCTACATAAAGTGAGCTCCCTTTCTTCCCCTTCAACTCTTCCTAGTTTGGCTTGGTACTCTACTCTCCTTGTAGGGAGTGAGCTCCCCGACTTACTTTACTTAGTTGCTAAGACTCAACTTCATCTTTTGGCACTAGATAGTTTAGTACACACAAAAGGGCCTATAAGACAAGTAGTCCTCCCCACCTTCAAATGGCCTATCTTGTCATAACATTCCTTGGTTGTGAATGAAAGTACGCAACTATATAATCATGGAACCATTGATAGCCACATGCCCTCCAAGGTTCACATGGTTTCGGTGTGTTGGTTGATCGGGGAGCAAGAAAAGGTTTCTCACTTCAAATTGTTGATTTATTGCTACAAATGGCTTCAAACTATATTCATTACCTAATGGATCTTTTCTTTCTAATATTCCTTGTTATTTCCTAGATCATTTTTCCTATCTAATAGAATGCTACTGGATCAAATGACAAAGACATTGTCGTTTCCTATGGGCTCGTATTTCTCACCTAGTCTACTTATAGGATCCACATGTTACCTTTCCTACAAAATCTAGAAGTCAAACTAGACTACGCGAGTTGGTAGGGAATCAAACCCATCAACACAAGCGAGGAGGCTACCGTCATTTTTGGTATGCATGTCTCATAGAGAAACTAGCCCATCCTCTCAGTTCTCAATCTAGAAGAAATAATATAAGAAGGATGAGAGAGAGAGAGAGAGAGAGAGAGAGAGAGAGAGAGATAACGTGAGAACGAGTGGAGAGCTCTAATGCTCACACATCTCCACCCCTCTTTGTTTTATCAATAGGGCTTCACTTAAAAGGGAAAATTACAAAAATACCCTTAAACGAAGAAACATAAATAAGCACACTACCATAGACTCAAAAGCTCATGTATACTCAACCCATGCACAAAAGACCAGACCCAAACATGATAGTCACACATGTGGTCACATCACAAGTGTCCACACGTGTGATCACCTCACACATGTGACCACTCTAACACTCCCCCTCAAGCTTGAGCATATATATATATATATATATATATATATATATATATATATATATATATATCATAAATGCCCAGCTTGTCAAAAAACCCGTCTAGATGAGTCTGACTTAAAGCCTTTGTGAACATATCAACAACTTGGTCTTCATATTTGATGAATGGTGTTGATTTTCTTGGTTTGCGACCTTCTCTCTGATGACGTGGCAGTCTATTTAATATGATTTGCCTCCAATGATCGACTGGATTATTAGTGATATGTGACGCAACTTAATTATCAAAATATAGGTTTATGGAAGTATTAACAACAAAATCTGATGGGGACATCTCGCGCACATGCACCCCCCCCGGCTTACACACGTACGCAAGAAGACGGAGGGCCCCACCAACGATCTGGATCAATGACGATGTCCAGGAAGGGCCTCGTAGTTAGAAGATTGAGTTTTGGTTCATTGGAATGGGCCCGGTAGTCAAATAAAGCCCATCGTGGGATCTTATTATCGTAGCCCACTAGTCTAATTAATCTCATATTTTAGGTATTGCTTATTAATGTTCTTTAGAATATCATGAACGCTTTAGATTTCTTTGATTTATTTTTATTTTGGTTTACTTCATCGCCAAGTAATAGGTTGCGCACATGGCGCAAGTTTTGGGGTATAGGGTTTTCTTATAAATAGGTACCCCTTGTAGTTTTTTTTTTTTGTAAATTCAATGAAGATTAATAAAAATTTCTGTGTTTTCCTACTCCTTTCCGAGTTATGAAAACCTAATTGGGTGTGAAGCCCTCCTTTCTTCGAATGGCTAACTACCGTGGTGCGAAGTCACATCTATCTCGATTCACTCCCATCTTCTACCATCCACCCTTCTCATCTTCCACAATCATCTGTGCTGGGAAACATTGGAAAATTGGTTGAATTTTTCAATGAAACTTTAGTGATTGTTAAAAAAGACATCAATACACACTTATAAATCAAAACATTATATATATATATAACAAGTGCATATAATAGGTTTTCTTTGTATGGGGTCTTAATCTATGCGTTGTGTAACTGAATTGATGCAAGTATATTCAAAGTTTATTCATATAATTTATAAATATAAGAAAATGTGTGGAAACACCAGCAATACATTCACAAGCAAAAGAAGAATCACTAGATCAGGTTACATACATGTTTGATTTAATATTTAGACATAGATTGCAACTGATTTGCGAGAAATTGGGAGATTGTTTTTTTTTATTTTCCGCAACTCGGCCTATCTCCTCCAAATCTTAAAATCGAAGCTCCCAATAACATGAAAAATCATGGATTTGTAACAATTTGACACTGATTTAATATGATTTACAAAAAAAAAAGGATCAAAAATCGAAATTGCTCACCAAATCAAACATGTGGGATATTTCCTACTACTTGTGCATTTCGTATCACACGAGTGGGATACAAGATATATCATGGGTTATATCAGTTAATATCGTCTATACTTGAAACACTAGCCTTGAAAAGCTTCAAGATTAGAAGATCCTACTCTTCTAATTAGTGGGGCCCAGAAAAGAATGGTCAAAGAAACATCCATATTCAACAAAAAAGAGTTTGATCAAAGCATTGAAAACTTAAAATTTACATTGAATTTTAGGTATACCCTAGCCACACTAATTTTGAATAATGTGATGCCTCATCATAGAAGTGGTTATAGAGAATGCTAGTGTATTGTGTATATTGTTAGTGGCCCTGGTTAGTGGCCCTTTTAACGTAAGTGCATGTGCACACTTTCCTCTTCTCCTACAGTGTACTATATGCTCTATTATAATAAAATATTATGTTAGGGCAAGCAAGCCTAACACAACATCTTTCCCAAACTCTCCTCCTTCTTCTCTCTCAATCTTCTCCTCTTTTCTTCACATTATTATCATCAAATCATTCTCTACTTGGTATCAGAGCGGAAGATCCTATGTTCAAATCTCGAGAGCAGCAAATATGCCTCACTAATATATTATTCTCCTACGGGGGGTCGGGAAAATCAGGTCCGGCCCAGGGACCAGGAAACAAAGCCTGGCCTATTTATGGTGTGAGTGTCCCTCTACCCTTGTTAGTATATTCTCGTGTGGAATTCCCACCCCGCACGGGGGGGGGGTGTTGAAGTGATAAAGTCCCTTGATATACAATGATACACCACACTCTGACAGCTTAAGCTTTTAGAGTAAGTGGTTGTTTGACATGGTATCAGAAAGGGTATAAATGTTTTGACCCATTAACTCGCAAGAAATATGTCTCTGCAGATGTAACCTTCTTTGAGGATTTTATTTTTTTTTCTCGGCTCCAGGACGATCCCTCTGTGATCCTCTTGCGAGTTAGGAGAAGTATGACTCTTATCCTCTTCCTCTTTCCACTAGTGATCATGGGGAAACTCCTATACCTTCCATTCAGCATCTTGTTGGTGATTTGGGTGAGCCTAAGCCTTTGCCGGTGTATCATCTTCGAGATAAATCTTCACACGCTCAGTCATCTACCCTTCCACTCACTTTGGATGTTGGCTCAGGTGACTCTCCTACCTCGAATTTAGATCTCCCCATTGCCTTGCGTAAAGGGTCACGATCTTGTACTCAACACCCCATTAGTAATATCGTTTCATATGATTATCTTTCACTATCTTTTCAGTCATTTGTAGCTTCCCTTTCATCACAGACTATGCCTCAGTGTCTCTCACATGCTCTTCAAAATTCTGACTTGACGAAGGTGATGATAGAAGAAATGTCTGCTCTTGAGAAGAATCATACTTGGGATCTTGTGCCACTTCCTTCAGGTCATAAACCTATTGGATGTCGATGGGTTTATACGATCAAGTTTCTTCCAGACGGCTCCATTGATCACTATAAAGCTCGTCTTGTTGCTAAGGGTTACACACCAACTCATGGCGTGGATTACTTTAATACATTCTTTCCGGTGGCTAAGCTTAATTCAATTCGCGCTGTGATCTCCTTGGCCGTTAATTTATCATGGCCCTTGTTTTAACTTGATGTTAAGAATGCATTTCTCCATGAGGACCTAGCAAACCAACAGAGGAAGTTTACATGCATCAACCTCCTGACTTTGTTGCTTCTCACAACCCTGCACTTGTATGTCGGTTGAAGAAGGCTCCTTATGGACTCAAACAATCCCCAAGTGCATGGTTCGAAAAATTCAATCGGGCTCTCTTGGAATTCGGCTTTGTTTGTAGTCATGCCGATCATTCTCTCTTTATATGTCGTCAATCGACGGACATCATTGTTCTCATTGTCTATGTGGATGATATTGTTCTATCTAGTAGTGATTCTGTTGAAATGAGGGAGGTCAAAGAATTTTTGAAGACCAAGTTTAAGATCAAAGATCTTGGTCCTCTTCGCTACTTCCTTGGAATTGAAGTTGGTCGCTTATCATCCAGATTGGTCTTGTCACAACAAAAATATGAGCTCGATCTTCTTATGTTAGGGTGCAAGCCTGCTACCACTCCCATGGATACTTTGCAGAAGCTTCAACCAGATGATGGTGCTCTCCTTACTGATCCTGAGATGTATCAACGACTTGTAGGCTGACTTATTTACCTGACTATTACTCGCCCAGATTTCTCATTTGCGGTGGGCGTTGTTAGCCAATTCATGTAAATTCCTCGTACTTCCCATCTCACGACTATGTACCGCATACTTCAATATTTAAAATCAGCCTCGGGTCTTGGCTTCTGCTTTCAATTGCATGGTTATGTTCAT
The DNA here is from genome assembly GCA_030180095.1 of Magnolia changhungtana. NCBI lineage: Eukaryota > Viridiplantae > Streptophyta > Magnoliopsida > Magnoliales > Magnoliaceae > Magnolia > Magnolia changhungtana. The sequence goes on from JASAUF010000022.1 coordinate 239,946, forward strand.
CTTTCTGGCTATTCCGATGCTGATTGTGCAAGTAGTACTTATGATTGCCGCTCTACATCCGGCTTCTGTACCTTCCTAGGTGGCAATCTTATAACATGGAAGAGTAAAAAGCAACTGGTTGTTACCTGGTCCTCGGCTGAAGCAGAATATCGTGTTATGGCTCATGCTACGTGTAAGCTCGTGTGGCTTCGCAACCTTCTTGAAGAACTTGACTATCCTCCTTCGGATCCTATTCCTCTTCACTATAACAACCAAGCAGCCATCCATATTGCTCGTAACTCGGTTTTCCATGAGCGAACCAAGCATATTGGGGTCGACTGTCACTTTATTTGGGAGAAAGTAGCTTCTAAGGAAATCATCACTCCTTTTGTTCGATCTGGGGATCAAGTTGCTGATGTTCTTACAAAGTCCTTGAGTCGAGATGCTCTTCATCATGTTCGTGACAAGTTGGGCATGATCAACATCTATGCTCCAACTTGAGGGGGAGTATAAAGAATGCTAGTGTATTGTGTATATTGTTAGTGGCCCTGTATGTGGTTAGCGGCCCTTTTAGTGTAAGTGCATGTGCACACTTTCCTCCTCTTGCATTGTACTATATGCTCTATTATAATAAATTATTGTGTTAGGGCAAAAAAGCCTAACACAACATCTTTCCCAAACTCTCCTCCTCTCTCAATCTTCTCCTATTTTCTTCACATTATTATCATCAAATCATTCTCTACTGTGGTACCCTGTCGTCTAATAGTCAGTGCCTTAAATTGTGCAATGGACATGATTTTATGTTATTGTTTATACAAGAGGTCCATTGATCAGACTACTTCACATAATTTACAAAATCATATGACTTTGAACCCAATATGCACAGACTAAGACCGTATCTCAACTCACTTATAGTGACAAATTGTAGGATGCCGATGCATCACAACATGAATTGTGTCCTAAAACTAATCCATCTATTTTGTACAAGTGGGGCCGTTCTTAGTAACCCAAGTCATTGATATGATGGACCCAACCATGGATAGTATACCTCAAATATTTTAAGATTTGATTATTAATTCCATATATGATACTCAGACGCTACATATGTGCCCACCCTAGATCCATATCAACCACTAACTGTGATGATTACACGGTACCACGGATGGGCGTACTAGTTCAGTTCGGAGAGTATGAGTACTAGAGTTATGTCAGAAAGTATTTTCACTAGTACCATTCTACCATGACTTGGGCACGGTATTGTCGATTTGTGGATCAACAGTAATATTCCTAGCCCTGTTGAGATGGAGATGATGATTTTGAGCCACCGCGCAGCTCTATATGGGTCTAAGCCACAACCACACACATTATTCATAGGTATATTTCCAATTTTCTACTTCTTTTGGTTTTAAATGTATTACTTGTGTTTCCATACATGTCATCTTTTATTTATAAATTATAACAATAGACTTTGAATATACATGCATCAGTTTAGCTAGAGAGCGTATAACTTAGGACCCTATATAAAGGAAACCTATTATGTCCACTTGTTTTTTGTGATGTTATGATTTAAAAGTGTATTAATGTCTTTTTTTAACAATCCTTGTGTTGGGGGCCTTGCACAAAACCTTAGGATCTAGCCTCCCGAAACAAACCATAATTATGGAATAATAATGCAATGAAAAACAATCAAAGCATAAACCACACACCACACAAGAGATTTTACGTGGAAACCCTCAAAGAGGTAAAAACCACGGGACCTCGTCTAGATCAACAATCCACTATGAAGTAGAATGTTACAACCTTCTTCACTCACGCAGGAGTGGATAAACAATAAGAGAAACAAAGAAAACAGATAGATCTCACCGATTATGAGGACATAGAAGCGCTGAGATATAGATTGCGCAGTAGATAAACTCCACGAGCATAATCTCCCTTCTATAAGCTTCCTCTCTCTCTTTTCCTCTCTCACCTTTGATAGCCGTAAGCCCTTTAGCAAATCCCTTGTAAAGCTTTAGGAAACCATCTTGTCATGCCTAGAAAACCCTAGGTACCTCCTATTTAAAGTTTTAGGAAACTCCTTTCCGCATCCCGGTTGCGAAAGGACATGCGACACGAAATTCGTGCAAAATCGTGGAACGAATCTGCGTAACCTCAACTGGTCGTACCGAGTCCACGACCGGTCGAGCGCCACCCACAACCGGTCGAGATCCTCCTTCGACTGGTCGAGCACCCCAGAGAAAAATAGTCAGCAGTCGCTGGACTTTGAGTCGTGCCACGACTCGACTCCACGACTGGTCGTGCACCAGCCCTTGACCGGTCGAGCCAGGCTCACGATCGGTCGAGCACGAGACAAAAAATCCCATCAAATCTCCCCCTTTTTATCTCGGGGGGGTTCACCTTCAAGCCAGCCAAGTTTCTACAAACCTAAAACTTGCCCTTGAGCAAAGCCTTGGTCATCATGTCTGACCCATTATCGTCCGTGTGGACCTTCTCAAGTTGTAACACCTTTTATTCCAAAGTATCCCTGATCCAGTGATACCGAATCTCTATGTGCTTTGACTTGGAATGCTGACTTGGATTTTTGCTCAAATGTATAACACTTTGACTATCACAATAGACCACGTGCTCCTCTTGCTTCAGGCTAAGTTCCCGTAGGAACCTTTTCATCCAAAGCATCTCTTTGCATGCTTCTGTGATTGTAATGTACTCAACCTCTGTCGTCGACAATGCTACGACCTTCTGTAGCTTGCTCTACCAGGAAACCGCTCCCCCCGCAAACGTGAACATGAACCCCGATGTAGACTTCCTGAAGTCTGTCGCCTGTCATATCTGCATCTGTGTAGCCCTCTAACACAGGTTTACCATCACCATAGCATAGGCTCAACCTGGATGAGCCTCTTAGATACCGCAATATCCATTTCACCGCTGTCCAATGCTCTTTGCCAGGATTGGCAAGATACCGGCTGACAACACCAACTGCATATGCTATGTCTAGGCGTGTACACACCATAGCATACATCAAACTTCCTACAGCTGTCGCATAGGGTATCTTCTACATCTCATCCACCTCTGCCTTCGTCTTGGGATACTGTCTGTCGCTCAATTTGAAGTGACCATCCAGTGGAGTACTGACCGGCTTCGCTGCATTCATATTGAACCGCTGTAGGACTTTCTCAATATACCGCTCTTGTGACAGTTAAAGCTTCCTGCTGCTTCTGTCACGGGGTATCTCCATTCCTAGGATCTGTTTAGCCGAGCTCAAGTCTTTCATTGTAAACGACTTGCCCAGCTCCTATTTCAGCCTGTCGATCTTCTTAATGTCTTTTCCCATGATGAGCATGTCATCAACGTATAACAGCAGAACAAGAAATCACCATCTGAGAACTTGCGCGTGAACACACAGTGGTCCGACTCCGTTCTGTCATACCCATGCTTCGACATAAACGAGTCGAACTTCTTGTACCATTGCCGTGGAGCTTGTTTCAGCCCGTACAAGCTCTTCCTCTGCCTACACACCATATGCTCTTTGCCCTTGACTTCGAACCCCTCTGGTTGATGCATGTAGATCTCTTCTTCCAGGTCACCATAGAGGACGGCAGTTTTAACATCTAACTGCTCTATCTCTAGATCTATGCTAGCCGCCAACCCAAGCAACACACCCGCATGGATGTCATCTTCACTATTTGTGAGAATATCTCCTCGAAGTCTATTCCTTTCCTCTGACCGAACCCTTTCACAACAAGTCTGACCTTGAACCTTGTCTGTGAATTCTTCTGTCAATCTTCTTTCTAAACACCCACTTGTTGCTCAGAGCTTTCTTGCCCTTAGGCAGTTTCACCATATCATAGGTGTGGTTCTTATGCAAGGATTTCATCTCCTCTTGCATAGCATTTAACAACACCCCCATATGCTCGTCGGCTAGGGCCTCAGAATAATCTTCTAGCTCTCCCCCATCAGTCAGCATAATGTACTCATGTGGCGAGTACCTCTTGGATGACTGTCTATCCCTACATGACCTCCTCACCTGTGGCTCAACATGTGGATCATGTGGGGGCTGCTACCCTGGTCTATCTTCTAAAGGAACTCCCTCGTCCTTTACACTTTGCTGTACTCCCCCGTCATCAGGTACCACGGGAGGAATAATAGGATCCATGTCCTCTAGCTTACCTGAACTAGGTTGGTTCTTCTCTGGCTTACCAATGTCTTCTATACACTGATCTTCAAAGAAAACCACATCTCTACTCCTGACGAGCTTCTTCTCGGTCAGATTCCACAATCTGTAACCGAACTTTTCATCACCGTACCCTAAGAACACACACTACCTGATCTTTATATCGAGCTTGGAACTCTCGTCCTTTGGTACGTGAACGGATGCCCTGCATCTAAACACCCTAAGATGACTATACGATAGATCCTGTCCAGTCCACACCTTAGGTACTTCTCCATTCAACGGGGCTGATGAAGACCTGTTTATCAAATACACCGTTGTGTGCATTGCTTCTCCCCAGAACGTCTTGGACAATTTCGCATGGGATAACATGCATCTGATTCTCTCAACAATAGTGCGATTCATTTGCTCAGCTACACCATTATGCTGGGGGGTCTTGGGAACCGTCTATTCATGCCATATACCTAGGGACTTGCAGTACTCGTGGAAGTCGCCAATATATTCACCACCATTGTCAGTGCGGATGCACTTCAATGATCTACCTGTCTCTCTCTCGACTATAGCATGAAACAATTTAAACACACCAAAGACCTTGTCCTTGGATTTCAAGGCAAAACCCAAACTCTCCTAGATGCATCATCTATAAAAGTGACAAAATACAATGCCCCACCCAAGATTTTTGTCCTCATAGGACCATAAACATCAAAATAAACCAAATCTAATGCATGCACTTTATTAACATGAGAAGCAAATTTAATAAATGAAACTCTATGTTGTTTCCCTGATAAACAATCAAGACAGGTTTTGAGAGGTATACCTGTTACGTCTGGAATAAGCTGCTTCCTTGCTAGTAGATGAAGTCATTTTTCACTCATGTGGCCTAGACGCATGTGCCACATGTCAATAGCTGAATCCTACGCTGCGTTTAACCCACCCTTGCACATACTGACACTTGCCTTGTACAGGGTGCAACACTTCTTTCCACCGGCCACGATCAACGAACCTTTGATGAGCTTCCAGTGCCCACCAAGCAAACCGGCTTTCATAGCCATCATCATCCAACCTTCCCGTCGACATCAAGTTGAGGCGAAGGTCTGGGATATGCCTCACATCCTTGAGAACCAATGTGCAGCCCACATCGCTCTTCACACAAATATCACCGAATACGCCAGTATTTCCCATCTTCATGGTCCATAGTCATCTGACTTGTAGCTTGTGAAGAAGTCTTTGCGTGGAGTCGCATGAAAAGAAGCTCCCGATTCTATCACCCAGTCAATGTCCTGACTCGTAGCCGTGAGACATACATCGTGATCTGCTGAAAGAATAACTACAACGTCGCCATCTGAGGCGACCGCAATGAAATCTGATTCATCTTCCTTTCCTTTTCTTTTCTTGTCGTTTTTAGCCTTACGACATTCATGCTTATAGTGGCCTTTCTTGCCACAATTCCAGCATTCAACATCTTTTCTGTTACTCGACTTGCCTCTTGATTTATCTCGGGCTTTCCCGCCCTTCCTGTTCATTCCTCTCCCCCGTTCCTATGTCACAAGGACCTCTTGCTGAGTAAACCCCTGAGACTTCCTCCTTGTCTCCTTATTGAAGAGACAACTGGTTACCTGTTCCATGGATATCTTTCCTTCTGGCGCAGAATTACTTAGAGACACCACCAATGTCTCCCAACTATCAGGAAAAGAATTAAGCAATAGCAAAACCTGCAATTCATCATCCAGAACCATCTTCGTAGAGAAGAGTTGGCTCACTATATTGCTGACCTCATTCATGTGCTCGGCCATAAAATCACCATCCTTGAATTTGAGATTCACAAGTCGCCTCATCAGAAAAACTTTATTACCGGCTGTCTTCCTCTCATACAACCCTTCTAATTTCAGCCATATGCTAGCGGCTGAGGTCTCTGTAGACACACGGTGGAACACAGAATCATCCAACCATTGTCTAATAAACCCCACCGCCTTTCACCACACAAGAGATTTTACGTGGAAACCCTCAAAGAGGTAAAAACCACGGGACCTCGTCTAGATCAACAATCCACTATGAAGTAGAACGTTACAACCTTCTTCACTCACGCAGGAGTGGATAAACAATAAGAGAAACAAAGAAAACAGATAGATCTCACCGATTACGAGGACATAGAAGCGCTGAGATATAGATTGCGCAGTAGATAACCTCCACGAGCATAATCTCCCTTCTATAAGCTTCCTCTCTCTCTTTTCCTCTCACCTTTGATAGCCCTAAAACCTTTAGCAAATCCCTTGTAAAGCTTTAGGAAACCATCTTGTCATGCTTAGAAAACCCTAGGTACTTCCTATTTAAAGTTTTAGGAAACTCCTTCCCGCATCCCAGTTGCGAAAGGACTTGCGACATGAAATTCGCGCAAAATCGTGGAACGAATCTGCGTAACCTCGACTGGTCGTACCGAGTCCACGACCGGTCAAGCGCCACCCACGACCGGTCGAGATCCTCCTTCGACTGGTCGAGCACCCCAGAGAAAAATAGTCTGCAGTCACTGGACTTTGATTCGTGCCACGACTCGACTCCACGACTGGTCGTGCACCAGCCCTTGACCGGTCGAGCCAGGCTCACGACCGGTCGAGCACGAGACAAAAAATCCCATCAAATCTCCCCCTTTTTATCTCGGGGGGGTTCACCTTCAAGCCAGCCAGGTTTCTACAACCTAAAACTTGCCCTTGAGCAAAGCCTTGGTCATCATGTCTGACCCATTATCGTCCGTGTGGACCTTCTCAAGTTGTAACACTTTTTGTTCCAAAGTATCCCGATCCAGTGATACCGAATCTTTATGTGCTTTGACTTGGAATGCTGACTTGGATTTTTGCTCAAATGTATAGCACTTTGACTATCGCAATAGACCACATACTCCTTCTGCTTCAGGCTAAGTTTTTATAGGAACCTTTTCATCCAAAGCATTTCTTTGCATGCTTCTATGATTGTAATGTACTCGGCATCTGTCGTCGACAATGCTACGACCCTCTGTAGCTTGCTCTGCCAGGAAACCGCTCCCCCAGCAAACGTGAACATGAACCCCGATGTAGACTTCCTGGAATCTATCGCCTGCCATATCTGCATCTGTGTAGCCCTCTAACACAGGTTTACCATCACCATAGCATAGGCTCAACCTGGATGAGCCTCTTAGATGCCGCAATATCCATTTCACAGCTGTCAATGCTCTTTGCCAGGATTGGCAAGATACCGGCTGACAACACCAACCGCATATGCTATGTCTAGGCGTGTACACACCATAGCATACATCAAACTTCCTACAGCTGACGCATAGGGTATCTTCTAAATCTCATCCACCTCTGCCTTCGTCTTGGGATACTGTCTGTCGCTCAATTTGAAGTGACCATCCCGATTATCGATCTTGGCCGGCATTGCACAGATTCATATTGAACGTCATTTGTAGGACTTTCTCAATATACCGCTCTTGTGACTAAAGCTTCATGCTGCTTCTGTCACGGGGTATCTCCATTCCTAGGATCTGTTTAGCCGGGCCCAAGTCTTTCATTGTAAACGACCTGTCCAGTTCCTGTTTCAGCCTGTCGATCTTCTTGATGTCTTTTCCCATGATGAGCATGTCATCAACGTATAACAGCAGAACTAAGAAATCACCATCTAAGAACTTGCGCGTGAATACACAGTGGTCCGACTCCGTTCTGTCATACCCATGCTTCAACATAAACGAGTCAAACTTCTTGTACCATTGCCATGGAGCTTGTTTCAGCTCGTACAAGCTCTTCCTCTGCCTACACACCATATGCTCTTTGCCCTTGACTTCGGACCCCTCTGGTTGATGCATGTAGATCTCTTCTTCCAAGTCACCATGGAGGAAGACAGTTTTAACATCTAACTGCTCTATCTCCAGATCCATGCTAGTCGTCAACCCAAGCAACACACCCGCATGGATGTCATCTTCACCATTGGTGAGAATATCTCCTCGAAGTCTATACCTTTCCTCTGACCGAACCCTTTTACCACAAGTCTGACCTTGAACCTTGTATGTGAATTCTTCTGCTCAATCTTCTTTCTAAACACTCACTTGTTGCTCAGAGTTTTCTTGCCCTTAGGCAGTTTCACCATATCATAGATGTGGTTCTTATGCAAGGATTTCATCTCCTCTTGCATAGCGTTCAACCACTCCCCCTTATGCTCGTCGGCTAGGGCTTCAGAATAATCTTCTGGCTCTCCCCCATCAGTCAGCATAATGTACTCATGTGACGAGTACCTCTTGGACGACTGTCTATCCCTACATGACCTCCTCACCTGTGGCTCAACATGTGGATCATGTGGGAGCTGCTACCCTGGTCTAACTTCTGAAGGAACTCCCTCGTCCTCTATACTTTGCTGTACTTCCCCGTCATCAGGTACCACGGGAGGAATAATAGGATCCATGTCCTCTAGCTCACCTGAACTAGACTGGTTCTTCTCTGGCTTACCAATGTCTTATATACACTGATCTTCAAAGAAAACCACATCTCTACTCCTGACGAGCTTCTTCTCGGTCAAATCCCACAATCTGTAACCGAACTTTTCATCACCGTACCCTAAGAACACACACTGCCTGATCTTTATATCGAGCTTGGAACTCTCGTCCTTTGGTACGTGAACGGATGCCCTGCATCTAAACACCCTAAGATGACTATACGATGGATCCTGTCCAGTCCACACCTTCTCAGGTACTTCTCCATTCAACGGGGCTGATGGAGACCTGTTTATCAAATATACCGCTATGTGCATTGCTTCTCCCCAGAACGTCTTGGGCAATTTCGCATGGGATAACATGCATCTGATTCTCTCAACAATGGTGCGATTCATTCGCTCAGCTACACCATTATGCTGGGGGGTCTTGGGAACCGTCTATTCATGTCATATACCTAGGGACTTGCAGTACTCGTGAAAGTCGCCAATGTATTCACCACCATTGTCAGTGCGGATGCACTTCAATGATCTACCTGTCTCTCTCTCTACTATAGCATGAAACAATTTAAACACACCAAAGACCTTGTCCTTGAATTTCAAAGCATAAACCCAAACTCTCCTAGATGCATCATCTATAAAAGTGACAAAATACAATGCCCCACCCAAGATTATTGTCCTCATAGGACCACAAACATCAAAATAAACCAAATCTAATGCATGCACTTTATTAACATGAGAAGCAAATTTAATAAATGAAACTCTATGTTATTTCCCTGATAAACAATCAAGACAGGTTTTAAGATGTGTACCTGTCACGTCTGGAATGAGCTGCTTCCTTGCTAGTAGCTGAAGCCCTTTTTCACTCATGTGGCCTAGACGCATGTGCCACATGTCAATAGTTGAATCTTCCGCTGCGTTTAACCCACCCTTGCACATACTGACACTTGCCTTGTACAGGGTGCAACACTTCTTTCCACCGGCCACGATCAACGAACCTTTGATGAGCTTCCAGTGCCCACCAGCAAACCGGCTTTCATAGCCATCATTATCCAACCTTCCCGTCGACATCAAGTTAAGGCGAAGGTCTAGGATATGCTTCACATCCTTGAGAACCAATGTGCAGCCCACATCGCTCTTCACATAAATATAACTGAATACGCCAGTATTTTCCATCTTCATGGTCCCATAGTCACCTGACTTGTAGCTTGTGAAGAAGTTTCTGTGTGGAGTCGCATGAAAAGAAGCTCCCGATTCTATCACCCAGTCAATGTCCTGACTCGTAGCCGTGAGACATACATCGTGATCTACTGAAAGAATAACTACAACGTCGCCATCTGAGGCGACCGCAGTGAAATCTGATTCATCTTCCTTTCCTTTTCTTTTCTTGTCGTTTTTAACCTTACGACATTCATGCTTATAGGGCCTTTCTTGCCACAATTCCAGCATTCAACATCTTTTCTGTTACTCGACTTACCTCTTGATTTATCTCGGGCTTTTCCGCCCTTCTTGTTCATTCCTCTCCCCCATTCATGTGTCACAAGGGCCTTTTACTGAGTAGACCCCTGAGACTTCCTCCTTGTCTCCTCATTGAAGAGACCACTGGTTACCTGTTCCATGGATATCTTTCCTTCTGGCACGGAATTACTTAGAGACACCACCAATGTCTCCCAACTATCAAGCAAAGAATTAAGCAATAGCAAAACCTGCAATTCATCATCCAGGACCATCTTCGTAGAGAAGAGTTGGTTCACTATATTGCTGACCTCATTAATGTGCTCGACCACAAAACCACCATCCTTGAATTTGAGATTCACAAGTCGCCTTATCAGAAAAATTTTATTACCGGCTGTCTTCCTCTCATACAGCCCTTCTAATTTCAGTCATAGGCTAGCGACTGAGGTCTCTGTAGACACACAGTGGAACACAGAATCATCCAACCATTGTCTAATAAACCCCACCACCTTTCGGTCCTTCTTCTTCCAATCATCATCAGACATATCCTTGGATTTATATGCCTAAAATTGGAGAATATAGGTCCTTGCAATAAAGCAAGTCCTCCATCTTAGCCCTCCATATGGTCCAGTTAGAACCATTGAGGCTGATCATCCTTGATGAGCCACCTTCCATAATTCAAAACCGATCATACCCGTTCAATAAACTTAGCTCTGATACCACTTTGTTGGAGGTCTTGCACAAAACCTTAGGATCTAGCCTCCAGAAACAAACCATAATTATGGAATAATAATGCAATGAAAAAAAATCAAAGCATAAACCACACACCACACAAGAGATTTTATATGGAAAACCCTCAAAGAGGTAAAAACCACGAGACCTCGTCTAGATCAACAATCCACTATGAAGTAGAACGTTACAACCTTCTTCACTCATGCAGGAGTGGATAAACAATAAGAGAAATAAAGAAAACGGAGAGATCTCACCGATTACGAAGACATAGAAGCGCTGAGATATAGATTGCGCAGTAGATAACCTCCACGAGCATAATCTCCCTTCTACAAGCTCTCTCTCTCTCTCTCTCTCTCTCTCTCTCTCTCTCTCTCTCTCTCTCTCTCTCTCACCTTTGATAGCCCTAAACCCTTTAGCAAATCTCTTGTAAAGCTTTAGGAAACCCTCTTGTCATGCCTAGAAAACCCTAGGTACCTCCTATTTAAAGTTTTAGGAAACTCCTTTCCCCATCCCATTTGCGAAAGGACTTGCGACATGAAATCTGCGCAAAATCGCAGAACGAATCTGCGTAACCTTGACTGGTCATACCGAGTCCACGACCGATCGAGCCACACCCACAATCGGTCGAGATCCTCCTTCGACTGGTCGAGCACCTCGGAGAAAAATAGTCCGCAGTCGCTGGACTTTGAGTCGTGACATGACTCGACTCCACGACTAGTCGTGCACCAGCCCTCGACCGGTCGAGCGAGGCTCACGACCAGTCAAGCACGGGACAAAAAATCCCATCACCTTGAAGTTTCATTGAAAAATTTGATCAATTTTCTAATGTTTTCCCATGTTTTCCCAAATAGTGTGATAAATTTCCTGATATAAATGATATATCCCATGTGATAATCGATACAAATCCATATCCCAAGGGTGCAATATGTAATGTGATATCGATACGGTAAACACTGGTTGGGATGTACACTCCCTTGCTTTCATTCACTTAAGTTACAAAATCAAAATACTGAAAATACCCCACTTTTATACAATTTACAATATAAGCCTTTGTGAATATAAAATATGCGTACGAGGAAAACTAAAGGTTAGAATCGAAGGATTGGAAGGGCCTTATATTCATACAGCCCATATTAATCATCTTTAACATTGAAAAGTCTGGCTTTAAATATGAATAATTTGCGAAACATGATTCGTAAACCCAAACTTCAAATACTTGGGGACTGCTCAGACGATGATGTCCTAGACTCCCGGTACATAGGATATAGAGTCAGAGACAGGGTCAAAGTGTATCATATTGATTGACAATCTTCAAATCACGATCTAACATAATGATCATCATCAGAACATGAATTGGCAATCATTGAGTTGTTGGACCCAACACTTACTACAGTTATGGACCCACCCCCCCTGTCCCCATTGAGTTATAACAGTGATATCATAGTTGCACAAAGCGTGAAGTGAAGCAGTAATAAATTTGGGTGCAGGAGCTTCGAACACTATTCCATCCATAGAGGGATTGCTAGACAAGTGGTCCAGATCTTTCGTCGAATCTTCCATGCAGAGTTCATTTGTACTAAAAGCATGTCATATCCATGTTCAGTAATTAGCATTAATCTGTGCACATTCACCTACAAAGTTTAAGGAACGAAATATGGATAGAGATAATATATCTGCAGATGCTTTGGCCATTAGAAGTTGTCAGGTAATCAAGCATGATGGCCATTAAATTGCCTAAGCGGATCATTTGTGTATTATGTAATGTAAGTACCTGGAACGCAAACAACTCTTTGCCATTCAAAATTGCATCCATTGCCACAAACTGATCATCAAATACGCTGTAGAACAGCCGGTAGAATCCATTCCTGTTAAGTAATAATGAACTAGAGGATCAGTGCAAAAATTATGATATTGAGATCATCTTTACACAAAATAGAAAAGCTGCACGTACTGCTCTTCTTTTGTTGTTTGTTGATCCATCTCATCAAACTTCTGTGTGAGAACTTCTGCCCCCACTGGTGTAAGCATATGCAGGATAAGAGCCTCCAATGTTCTTGGGAAGTTATGCTGGAAAGAGTGAGTTATTGGGTTATTTTGAGACTTCAATAAAATGCTCATTTCTAAATATGATAGTGAAAACAAACACATAAAAACTAAAAAGCTTTTTTCACATGCCAAAAAAGGTAAAAGTTTTTTTTTTTTTTTTTTTTTCCAAAAAAGAACTGAATGCTGGCCTTTTTTGCATGAGGAATTATGTGATCCTTGAGCCTAGGATATATGCACACTACCCTCAAGCCTTGAACTTCTACAAGCTGTTCTCATAGCTCACTAATCCAGACTGTTGATGATACTCCACAGATATATCCAAAATTGGAATATCATACCCATCAAATATTTACCATTTCTTCCTATTGAATGTGGAACGCCGCTATTTTGTTTTCAACCATCTATTTGAAGGCACTGCTCAAAAAGGGCTAAATTTTTCCATCAGGAGAATGTTTTTAGAATCCCCCACCCACAGTGGCCCATCAGATCAATGGCTGGATCACTGATCTATATATCCCCCATTTGTACAAATTCAACACTTCAGTCAATTCCTCCTTTTGCAACTATTGCACAGAGAAGAACTCAACAGTATCTGTGCAAAAATAAATAAATCATAACACAGATTTGAATGCAGTATGTCTTTTCAATTTGATTGACTAAAAAAAAAAAGTCCCAATGACAATTAGTAGCTTTCTTTCTCCCTTGTGGGTTGCGGGTGGGCTTGTATCCTGTTTTGCTTTATGCTTGGGTTTTTTTGTGGATGCACAGCTCTCGATTAAACAGTTCGTTTAATTTGTTTGCCGTAGTTTCTTTAGCTGAAGGATGCTATAGTCAGACACAGATGACCTTATTGGGTTGTTTTCTTCTTCCCTGAGTTGAAGATTGGGTTTGAAACAAAGGCTGTCAAGTTCAGCAGGTGCCATGTGGACAACTACATGGAGTGATGCATCCAAGGCTAAACACGATCAGTCAATTGATGCATCTAGGTCACACAAGCTGGCTGGTTAAAGATCAAGCCCATACAAGGGTACAATGTTTTAAATATCAACGATATCGGCCGATATATCTTGTATCCCACGCATGCAATACAAAACACAGGTAGTGCCGATATATCCCATACGTTCAATCCGGTAAGCATGTTCAATTTTTTTTTTTTTTTTTTGTTGAAATTATGTTAAATCAGTGTCAAATGGATACAAAATCCATTGGTTCTTCATGTTCTTCATGTTTTTTTTTTTCCTCGAAATTTTCCTTAAACCAGCTGTCAATTGAGACTAATTTCAAAGTATTGAGTATTTGAAGAAATGATGATCACATACACTATAATTTCAAAATTTGAGTGTAAGTAGTCCGATTTAGAAAAATTGGGGAAATTTTGAAATTTCCCCAATTTCTCCCAAATTGCTTGCAATGTTGCACTCCAAACATGAAATCAAGCATGTATGAGGGCTGATCTACTGATTTGTTAAGTCCTCAAATTTTGGAAAATGAAAATCATTTTTAATTAAAAATTATTAAAATGTATATTTTTTAAAAAAAAAATTTCCCTTCGACCAGTTGCCAATTAAGACGAATTTCTAAGTATTTAGGAGTGCTTGATGATATGATCATCACATAATTTCTAAATGTTATGCATTCAATTTGAATATAGTTGCATTAGTTCAGTTAGATAACGCATAACTTAGGACCCTATACAAAGGAAACGTATTAAGTGCACTTTTTTCTTGAGATGTTATGATTTAAAAGTGCGTATTAAAGTTATTTTTTAACAATCCTTGAAGTTTCATTGAAAAATTCAACCACTTTTCCAATGTTTCCCCATGTTTCCAAAAAGTGCGATAAATTACCTGATATAAACGATATATCCTGTGTGATAACCGAAACGTATCTATATCCCAAGAGTGTGATATGTATGTGTAACGTCTCGAAAAAATCCGTACAAAGACCCGAGTACCACCTCAGGCAGAAATCACTCAGGACCAAATCCTTTAGAAATTAGACGAAATTAACTAAGTGCTAAACTAGATTAGCTATGAACCACTTTAAATACGAACTGCAAGACTCAAAACTTGTAGAATCCTTAACGCTACATTACCCTATAATCTAGGATCAATCTCAAAACCCAGTTGCTCACGGGAGCACGTTGAAACTTCGTATCGGACCTAGACTGCACGTCGAAAGTCCGATGACCGCGTAACTATACGGATATGACCGCCTTACTGGGTTTGACAACCATCTCGGAAATCAAATCCAGATAGTACCCAGAAACGCACAACTTAAGCCCGGAGCGAAGTGTGTGAGAAACGCGAATATCTTTAGAAATTAAACTCAGATTTAAGTGATTTGGGCAGTTCGCTTGCAGGCCAAATCTAAGGATTCAGACCGTCAGAATCGACCCAAATACACCCTCGGATCAGCGAAATTTTCTAGCACAGGTCAGTGTACTTGTGGCCCTGATCGGGTGTCGACGACCGTTGAACTGAAACTGGTCCGCCACGGTCGATCTACAGATCCGATCGGACCAAAAACTTAACTCGACCTAGATCCAATGCTAGGGAGCTTAAGTCCGACCGCACACTGAAAAGGGGCCTCCAAAACAGCTCCGTTGAGTCGAAACAGTCAGGTTTTGGCTATAATCTAAGTATATCATGGCCCTGGGGTCATTGAGGTTGATTTTGGGACTATATAAGGACCTTAAACCCTCTCTTCCTTCACATACGAATTTCTAAACCCTAGAGAGAGAAGAGAGAAGAAAGAGAAGGAAAGAGAGGGAAAGTGAGAGGTAGAGTTAGGGTTTGTTCTCGGGATTCAATCTGGCCGTTCCACGTGCTTAGCTACCACTACCGTATCGCTATTCCGGCGATTCTGATTCTGTTTTCGGGCAAGAAATCATAACCCTAATCTGTTTTAGGGATTCAAATAGTGTATGTGATGAAATAGCTAACCTATTTCATACTATAGGTTGTCGTTGTGCCGTAGACGAAGGCGGAGTGTTCAAACTGAATCCGTTACGAGTTTACCGGCGACAGGTGCGGACTATAAACGTATAGGTTATGGTTTTCAAGGCTTTTAATGTCGGTTAATGATTTATAACCGACTGGGTTGCCGTTTCATATGTTAGATACGCTGTTTTCCTTGCTTTACGGTTATATATGAACTATGTTGAATATAGGCTATTCCATGTGTAGGTTGAAATGACTGGATATGTCGGGAATTTGGTTTTGTGGTTGCCATGATTATTCACCATAAACATGTGATTGTTGAATACGTGACAACTCCTTATGAAAGGATTTGCCCTAATATAGCTTATAACTGAGTTGTATCGTGTAGGTTGAAATGTGTAGTCTAAGTGTTTGTGGAAATGATTGAATGAGTATAGAATTTGAATCCCTGCTTGCCATGATTATCCGTCGTGGATATATGCGTGTTGTATTCGTGACAACTCCTTAGTGAAAGGATTTGCCCTAATACATGTTGTGATCAACATACGACATGTATGTTGATGTGTGTAGTCTAAGTGTTTGTGAAAATGTCTGGATGAGTAAATATTTAGTAAAGTGTATATTATATAGGTGTTGAGGTGAGATTCTCAACTACCTTAGCTATATGTATATATCCCTTCATGTACCTTAGATTAAATTTGTGTGATTTAGCATGAAATGCATTTGTGCAAATTATATTTACCTTGTATTTTGTGAAATGTTCAATTGATTACGTTACTTGAATTAATTGTTTAACTTTGATATGCCTACCACATGTGTTATCCTGTTATATTTACATGCATTTTGGACTACTACGTAGTCCAGGCTATCGATAACGGATCCCGAATGAGTGGCTGAGTTAGCTTCACCACAACAGATGTGTTCGAGGAAACCGAGTCGTACGGAGTTTGCTGACAGTGGTTAGGCCACGCGAGGTGCTTACGTGCTCTATGTCGATCAATTCAACGTACGCTCGTACCAATCAAGCTTGTCAAGTAACCCGATTCACCTATTGTGTGTTTACCATGTGTGGATGCGACTGCTTGAATCCAGGGTACCAAACTCACCAGTGAAAAGCCCGTTTAACCTTGGTACCTCGGTCCGCTAAGACTCATGAGCCGGACATGGTGGTATGGGACACCGTCGTTGAGCTATCAGCCTACACCGGGGTGACGAGCCCGCCCGTAGTGACCAGTGAGCAACCTAAGCTCGTGAGCCGAATATGGTGGTATGGGACACTGTATTTGAGTTGTCGGCCTACGACTAGGTGACGAGTCATTCATAGTGACCTCGAGCATACTCTAAGTCTGCGCTGAGGTGACAAGCCTTTCCGTAGCAACTAGAGTATAAGCAGGCCTGCATTGATGGTGACGAGCCTCTTTGTAGCGACCTTAAACCGCAACATCGTATGAGACTAGCTAGGACTGACGACCCTAGAATGGATCATTGTTTGGGAAATGATACAAGGGAGGTACCTTAGCTTCCCAAAACTGTTGTATGAATAACATGAGCATGCACCGCATTGCATGTGCGGCGAGAAAGAACACTTTCGGGTGGTTGCCATGCGGGCCGTAAGATGAAGACGCTGAAGGAGTGCAGGCGAGGGCATGCATCATTATTGCATATCATTCTTGCATTAACAAGAGTATCTAGGGCATGTTTGTTGTACTGCTTTATCATTTCTGCTTGACTGAATTGATAACATGTTAACCTTTGCCTTATAGTTCCACTAAGTTGATCACTCACTCCCACGTTCTGGGACGATGCTTTAAACACCAACCAGACCCTGTCTTAGCTGCAGGTGATGGCGATGCCTACGAGGCGGAGCCAGACTTCGAGGATGACGAGGAGGCATTCTCCTACATGCAGTTGTCAGGCGGTTTCATGTGAACCGTGTCCTGATCGACGGGGATTACCGGGGTTTCAAAAATACAACTAGTTGAACATTATACTGTATCATTTTGTGAATTTTGGAATTATACATGTAATCATTTAACCTAGTAATCTGATCATACTCTGGGGACTTACCACCATTTATATGCTTTATATATGTATCACAGTCTTCCGCTTGCGTAATTTAACTGTCTCTATAGTATGATATAGTATTTTGGTATAATCTCACTCATGTTTAACGCACTAACACGGACAACATTTAATCATCATTATCTATGTTGCATAAGTGATGCGTTGGAACTCGGGAGTGGAGCTTATGCTCGACCCCCGATTTTCAGGGCTTTACATAATGTGATACCGATATTTCGAACACTGCAAGGGTCCTTGATGATCCAGCCTTACAGATTGAAGATCTAGACCATCCGACCATCCATATTGAATATTTGGACGACTTTGAGGATCCACATAAATCTGATAACAACTCTGAAGCCAAGTCAATGTTATGATTGGAACATTGGTATAGGATTTATTAATTGTTGAAAGAAACATATCTCTGGATCTAGTCGAATAAGTTTTGTACAAACTTAAATAAGATGTGGCATAGAGTTGAATACGTTCATAATGGGTCCAGCCCAATTGAGCCCTAGACACTGATTGTACATGGATTAACCTTAATAAAAGGGAGAGAGAGAGAGAGAGATTAGAGTTTGACATCCCATATCTCTTGTTTCTCTTTCACACATCAGAGTGCTCTCTCTCTCTCTCTCTCTCTCTCTCTCTCTCTCTCTCTCTCTCTCTCTCTCTCTCTCTCTCTCTCTCTCTCTCTCTCTCTCTCTCTCTCTCTCTCTCTTCTCTTGCTATTTTGCATGGTATTAGAGTGGATCTGATCGATCTCCACGCTCCAATGTTGAAAACTGCCACCAGATTGACAGAGTGTTGAAAGAGAAGAAGATCATCACCGGTTTGATTGGGTAATTTCGTTCCAATCTGTTTTTCTCGTTGGTTCGAAGGAGAGAATCAGTTGGGTTCTCTCTAGTTCATCCATGAGGACAGTGTGATCCCTCTCACCATCAAGTTGTTTCAACCAGTTGGGCTTGGATTAATTGGATCCATTGGGTTGTTTCGACCAGTTGGGTTGTTTTCCTCGTTTTCTCGATTGATATCACTGTTTTTGATCTGTTGTTGATCGGCAATCTATTGGATCTGCTTTTTTGGATTGCTAGCATAAAAAGTCAGCAACGCTCCAGTGGTGTTGTTGCCTTTTTTCCTGTTTTTTTTTGAAGCATTGCACATCCTACTGGTTGATTGGTACCACTGGGATCTAAGATCACCATTCCATCATTGACACTGATGCTGCCACCACTGAGACAGCGTTGCTACTCTACCATTCTGCTGCTACTCCAGAGGACGCTGATCAAATCCAGAAAATGATGATCAGATGATGTTGATTGGCCCATTAATCGATCAAGTTAGACCATTCGTTGCTGATTAGAATTCCTACACGGGTTCGCTGACAATCAAGACCAGACGCTGCAGATGTTTTGATCAATCATCATCCACGTAAAACCTTGGTCCAGATCTGCTGTTGTTGTTGTGATCTGCACCACCATATCATTCTCATGTTGTCGTTGCTGCTGTGCCAATCTGCATCATTATCATCTGTTGCTGTTGCGATCTGCATCATCATCATCATCAGTCGCTGCTGCTGCTGCGATCTCCTGATTGATCAGTGGACCACATCTGCAACCAGCAGCATCTGCAAACTGACCTGTTCCAGTCAGATCATTTGTTGCCGAGATCATGATCATGTGAACAACATCCATGCTCTTGGACCAGTGGCCATCATTTGCATCATCGTTACTGCCTTGCTCTCATCATCAGTTTCTTGTTTACATGGCTGGTCAACAAAAAATGTGCAAGAAAATGCCTGTGGGGAATATTGGGATGACCCACTTCTCCATTTCCTTGGCTTCCCTTACCACCTTAGGTAATGCTCTTGCTACCTCCTCAGGGTTGTCACTTTGAGTAATCAACATAGGAGCCACCGACCATTGACAGATACATCAGTTTCCAACCCCCTGGTCTCATTGGCTAATGGATCTCTATCTAACATCCTTCGTCAGGGAGTAACCTCACCCAGTACTTACATTACCTTACCCTCAGTTTTACGTGTGCCTAACTCTCCTCTCAGCTTACTACTTGTGCGTAAACAAACCACCACGTTACACTGCTCTGTCACCTTTTATCCTTCCCATAGTGTGTTTCAGGACCTCAAAACAATGGAAATAATTGGAGGGCATGAATTGCATGGATTGTACTACTTGGAACCTCGAATTATTCAAACCACATTCAATGTCAACACCACCCATAACAATGGCATGCCCAATTTGGTCACCCCTCATTGGCTTCCTGGAAAACACTTGTTCCTTCCGTATCATCTGTTTTTTCTATCAAATGTCAAGTATGTCAATTGACCAAACACACTCGCACCATTTTTGCCATGTCTTGATAAGCAGAGTTTATCTCCATTTGATTTGGCATGCCCAGTTTCGTCACCTCTCATTGGCTTTCTTGAAAACTCTTGTTCCTTTATCATCTGTTTTTCTATCAAATGTCAAGCATGTCAATTGGCCAAACGCATTTGCACTACCATATCACCACATCTTGATAAACAGAGTTCATCTTCATTTGATTTGGTTCATATTAATGTTTGGGGTCCGATTCGAATACCTAGTTTTCAAATTTTCAAGTACTTTGTTACATTTGTCGATGATTGTTCAAGAATAACATGGGTATTTATGATGAAAGATCAGTATGAAGTATTTGACACATTTAAAAATTTTCGATTTGAGATTTGTACACAATTTAACACTAAAATCAAATGCTTTAGGTCCGATAATGCACTTGAGTATCTCTTGATCCACTTCCAAGAATTCTTAACTTCCACGGCATTACCCATCAGATATCCCATCCTTATACTCCACTATAAGATGGGGTTGCTGAAAAAGAATTGACACTAGCTCGAAGTGGGACGATCCCTTCTTCCTTATATGTATGTTCCTGAACATTTTTGGACTTTTGCCATACTCACAGCATGCCATCTTATTAACCAGATGCCCTCCATTCTTAATGGCCAAACTCTATTTTTTGTGTTATTTCCCAAAGCTTCACCCTTTCCTTTGCATGCACAAGTGTTTGGTTGCACTATGTTTGTCCATGCACTATATCCTAATTATGATAAACTTGATGCAATGCCATTAAATGTGCTTTCTTGGGTTACTCTCACACTAAAAAAGGGTACAAGTGCTTCAACCCGTCATGCAATTGGATACTAGTTAGTGCAGATGTGACCTTCTTTATTCACCATTCATTTCACCTCCACCCAGTCAGGGGAAGCATCTATACTCAGGGGAGATCTCTCTCCCATTCCTCGTCTCGTTGTTCTTCCAACACGAGCAATGTATCGATATCGTCTATGTATGGCCATTATATTCGATTGTGTAAATTCCAGGTGTCTCTTGCAAACCCCACCCTCGATTTCAGCAACAAGGAGAAGACGACTTGCCTTGGCCCTCATAGGGATCGCCTCATCTCCCTCTTGCTCTATCATCCATCTTATTGATACCCTAAGACTCTCCTGATACGGTGCATTGAAGGTTGATGTGGCCAGGGTTTCAAGCCAAACCTTCCTCTTCACCTTTTAGTCCAGGCAGGAAGCCCTAGCTTTTCTGAGTGACTTCTCTCCTCACCATTCCATGGGCCTCAGCTCAATATCTCCTTGGGTGCCATCGGTGGTCTCTACCAACAAAGGCACCTGGATCCACATCCAGGGTATTCCCATCCATGCGTGGTGCAGGCACACCTTCGAACAAATAGTTGGTTTCTATGGAGTTGTTGTGGAATGCGACCAACTCTCCCTATCTTCAACCTTCCTCATGTTTGCCCGAGTGAAGATCATCCCCAATCCAGGCCCAATCACTTCGGCCTTGGATCTCGAAGTCGACGGCCTATCTTTTCTGATCATCACCTCCATTGAACACCCGTCCCTGGCCTAAGGCTCTCCCATCTCCCCCATCAGCCATACAACCCCACCCCAGCCGACTGATGATCCTCACGTCTATCAACTTACCCAGGACAGACCATGCCCACCAGTTGTTCGATGCAATGCCTCACCCAACCTAGAAGGACAAACTCATGCTCTGTCCACAATCCCGGGCCATCCGATCATCCAAGCCAGCCAAGCTCCCAAATCCACCTATCACAATCCAGATCAGTCCAACCATATGCACCCCACTCCTTCAAACAACCAACATCTACACCCAACGCTCCACCCAGATGTCCCACGCTAGGCCCTCACCCCTCAATGCGACCCCATTGTTCTCTCCATGGCCCCATATCCCTCCACCACCCACCTAGCTAGCCCAACCCACCTAATGGCTAATCCTCAACCCAACCCTTCCCAACAGCCTCCCCCATCCCCATCCTCTGCTCACACTTTAACCCAATATATTGATGCTTCTAGCAAGGCACCAACAGCCCCACATGGCACTCGAACACCTAAATCCATAATTCCACACCCCCCACTCGACCTCATGATCCCAAATCCCTCCACCCTTCACCCAACAAGTCCAATGCTGCCAATGCAAACCTCCTCATTCTTCCAGCCCTTGCCTCATCACACCCCAGGCCCTAACACACATCAACCATTTCTCTCTCCCACTGCGGCCACCTCGCAAGCAGGGCTAGATTTTTGCATCTCCCAACTCAACCTCATCTATCAACTAAGGCTGGCACGTCCTAGCACTTGGAGGTTTCTGCTCAGATCTTCAGGACTAAAGATAACAGGATAGATGATCAAGGGAGGTGGAGCTGGCCCTGCAATCTGGACAACTCCTCGGCCAAAAACTCAAAAACAGATGAAGAAAATTCCCTTTCAGAGTACGTTTCAGACTCTCAGTCCGAACCCCCTGACTCTCCTATCCCATCTTGTAATGCTAAGGGGGAGCTAGAGCTTTGGGTGGACATCAGTGGGCATCCAAACCAATATTCATGTGCTCCCTCCCCGACGTTAGCAAATATCCACACGACCATTAAGAAAAGAAAGGATTCGATCAAGCAAAGCTTCAATCTAGCAAAAATCAGGAAAAGGGCAGCTGCGAAAGGAGGGGAATCCAATGCCTAACATCCTCTCATGGAACGTGCATGGTGCTGGCAATGCCCCGACCCTTCAGCACCTCAGAAGACTAGTTTGTATCCACAAGATAGCCATCCTATTACTGCAAGAGCCCATGGTTCGCCCCGGTAAAAGGGCTCAGGTTGCAGCTAAGCTGGCCTACCATCAGTCCATAATTGAAGATTCGGCTGGAGGGAAGATCTGGATTCTCTCCAGCCCCCCGTTCAACCTCCAAACAATCGCGGCTACAAATCAATGTGTTACTCTCCGTATTTCTATCGAAGACAGCGACCAATCCATCCTCCTTTCAGTTGTATACGCTGCTTGCAACAGATCAGAGATAATCCACCTATGGGACGAAATCATCTCCACATCCAATTCCCAACAGGGCCCATGGCTAGTCTGTGGTGATTTCAACACCACCACTTGCCCAGATGAGAGAATCGGGAACTGATCTCCGAATATCAAAAGTATGGAAGAATTCAAAGCAGCCATTGGGGACGCTAGTCTGATAGATGTCGAGTTCACTGGATCGAAATACACATGGTGAAACAATAGATCGGGGGAGAATCGTTGATGGGCCAGGCTCGACAGGATGTTGTTTAACATTGCCTGGCTTCAAGTATTCCCAAACGGCAAAGTCGAACACTTACCTTGGGTATTCTCGGATCATTCCCCATTGCTCCTTTCCCTTGAAGACTCAACAGGTACCAACCCTAGGCCCTTTAAATTCCAGAATATGTGGATTCATCACGATGGCTTTCTTTCCCTAGTTCACGATTCTTGGCAGCTAGATATTCAGGCCAAACCCATGGTCAAGTTGTTCCTAAAAATTAAAAGGCTAAAGTCAGCCTTGAGAGTTTGGAATTCCTAGGTGTTTGGGAATGTCTTTTAGAATATCAAGATGGCGGAAGACAGAGCTACTTATGCCAAAGGTCAGCTCCTCCTCTCTAGATCGGAGGACGACAGGATCAACCTCAATCAAGCTCAAGTGTCCCTCAAGAAGGCCCTCCTCCTGGAAGAGATTTTCTAGAAACAGAAATCTAGAATCTCTTGCCTAAGGAAGGGGGATCGGAACACTCAGTTCTTCCACACCTCAATACTCGACAGGAGGTCAACTAACAAGTCCATTCATCTTCCCTTTAGCTCCACCATCTCCTTAGACAACGAGATCGGTGATGAGGCGGTCAGATTCTATGCGGACCTCTTCAAGTCCAGGGCTACCCAACCTCCTCTCAGCCTTCTTGAGTGCATCCCCACCCTTGTTTCCCATCATATGAATGAGATCCTCGTGCGCCTACCCATCCTGGACGAAGTTAAGGAGGCTGTTTTCACAATTCTAGCAAACAACGTGCATGGCCCGGACGGCTTCACGGGCTCATTCTTCTCCTCTTGTTGGGACATTGTCCATGGCGACATCTTCGATGCTGCCACGAAATTCTTCCAGGGAGGCACCATTCTAAGATCCTTTCGGTGTTCGTCTTTATTCCTCATTCCCAAGAAGAAAAATGCCTCCACTTTCCCTGATTATCGACCCATCAGTTTGTGCAACTGCATCCACAAGATCCTATCCAAAATATTAGCAACCAGGCTATCCAAGATTCTCCCTTCCATCATATCCGAAGAACAAAGTGCCTTCGTCAAGAATCGATCCATTGTTGAGAGCATTTCTATTGCTTCAGAAATGGCCAATGACATCGATCGTAGAGCCCATGGTGGCAACATCATTATTAAACTAGACATGGGAAAGGCTTATGATAGGATGGAGTGGCCCTTCATCTGCGCCGTCCTCCTTAAATTTGGCTTTCATCCGACTTGGGTCCCGCTTGCAGGCAATGTTGGGAAGGATGTTAGTTCATCATCATCAATGGAAAGCCGCATGGCTTCTTCCCATCATCGAGGGGCCTTCGTCGAGGAGACCCACTCTCCTCGGCCATTTTCATTATTGCGGTGGAGGTTCTCAGTCGAGGCCTCAACTTCCTTTTTCAGTCGGGGAGATGCCTCCCCTATAATCTCCCAAGAAGCTGACCCATCATATCTCATCTTCTTTTTGTTGATGACACCATTATATTCTTGAATGACAGGCTTTCCTCAGTCCGATCGCTGCTAGCATTCATCAAATCCTATGAAAATGCGTCAGGGTAGAAAGTCAACTCCTCCAAGAGCAGCTTCATCCTTCCTAAGAGAGCTCCTCCTAATAGAGCCAGGCAGATAGAGAGAATCTCTGGTTTTCAGCCATCCTCCTTTTCCATCACATATCTTGGCGTCCTTATGCTCAAAGGGAGGATCCGATTTCGCCACATGTTGCCCCTCATTTAGAAGATCGAACACAAAATCGCCGGTTGGAAGGCAAAACTCCTCAATCAGGCCGCAAAGTTGGTCCTAATTCAGCATGTCCTTGCTAGTATGCCCATGCATATCCTTTCCGCAATCAACATCCCAAAAAGAGCCATTCAGCACATTGAGAAGTCCCTAGCTTCTTTCTTCTGGGGATCTTCAAAGGGATCCAAATGACGCCACTGGGTCAACTGGAAAGCGATCTGCTACCCAACCTCAGAGGGTGGTATAGGGATTTGTCGAATGCGTGACGCCATGCAAGCCTTCCGCTGCAGGATGGCTTGGCATCTTATTCAGGGGAACTCCCAATGGGCCAGACTTATTTCAGCAAAATATATACGTATTCCCATCCTCTCATTCCGCCCCGGCAGGAGCAGCGGTTCCAGTATATGGAAAGACATTCGCAACAATTTGCATTTCTGCATCCTTAACTCCAGATGGCTAATTGGAATCGGGAATGTTAAATTTTGGCTCCAAAATTGGACAGGCAAGGGCCTTCTCATTAGTGCGGCTACTTCTCCTCCCCAACCTCCACTTAGAGACATGCTTGTCTCCGATTTCTGGGACTCTTCAAGCAGCTGGAACCTGAACCAAGCAGCGAACCTCCTGCCCCCTCAGGTCATCCAATCTATCATAGAATGCGGCATAGTCAAATCTGACAGAATGGACAAGCTTCGTTGGAATCTCTCCCCGGATGACAAATTCTCTCTCAAATCAGCCTGGGCCAACATTCATGTATCGAAGCCTAAGCAAAGATGGGCCGCCCGGGCCAACATTCATGTATCGAAGCCTAATTAAAGATGGGCCACCTGGGCCTGGAACAAGTACTTTCCTCCCAAGATTGCCATTTTTTGCTGGAAGGTCATGCACATGGTAGTTCTAGTTGATGTTGTTGTCCAGTGCTTTGGGATTACCCTTGCATCCAAATGCGTATACTGTGAACATACGAACTATCCCGCCGTCGATCCCTCCCCTCGAGCTCCCTACCAGCAGGCTTCAATCGTCAGCACGCAGCCCAATTTATCAAATGCTCTGGCCTCTACGTACGCCGCCTGGAACAAGTACATTCCTCCCAAGATTGCCATTTTTTGCTGGAAGGTCATGCACATGGTAGTTCTAGTTGATGTTGTTGTCCAGTGCTTTGGGATTACCCTTGCATCCAAATTCATATGCTATGAACATACGAACTATCCCGCCGTCGATCCCTCCCCTCGAGCTCCCTACCAGCAGGCTTCAATCGTCAGCACGCTAGCCTCTACGTCCCCCTCTAAGTGCACAATTTGAAACATTTCCCAGCATCCTTCCTGCTCAACAACCTGCTTCTGATCTGCAGCAGCCCCTCCCACTTTGCCCCCTGCAATTAGGGCCCAGGCCCTCCTCTACATCCAACTGTACAGCAACAAACGTCAAGCAACCATGCAGGCCTCCTCTCCTATCGTCGTCCAACTGGCAACCCTCTAACATTAGCCAACCATCCAGCCTCAACAGTTCTTCTCTTGCATCAATTCCCGTGCAGCAGGATCCTCATACGGCCTCTCCCCATGGTCCAATCCAACTTCTGCCTGCAATGTCCAACCTTCCCTGTAGCAACTATTCCCATCAGGCCCACCCATCTAGGCCCCCTCTTGGGCCCCATCCTATCCAACCTCCATCCCACTTTGCCAGAGTCCCCCCCCCCCCCCCCCCCGACCCTCATGTCGAGGATCTTCACCACCTATTCTCCCGCAGCAAGATTGCCACTACGGTCTGGACCTACTTCGCCTCCCTTTTCCAAATGCCACTCACTCAGAACCAATCTGTTCACGCTAGAATTCATTAATGGACATCAGCTGCCTCCACATCCTCCCTGCATCGGCTTCTTTTTGGCTTGGCCCCATCCATTATAATCTGGGAAATTTGGATTGGCAGGAACAGGGCTAGATTCGATAACAGGAACTTCAAGGCTGACGCCACCATCATCAGAATTGCCAATTGACTCATTGAGATGGGTACTCTCCTCCCTGACATTGATCATTCAAGTTGGCAAGAGTTAGTCCTAAGTGGTTTTGGAGCGTCTCTCACTCTTCCCTCCACTCCCTTGATGGCTACTGTTGTCAAATGGATCGGATCTCCTGAGAACTGGATCAAGCTGAATGTTGAGGGATCTGCCAAGGGAAACCCTGGTGCTGGGGGAGGGGGAGGGGGAGGCATGTGTCGCGACTGCCGGGGTAATATGATTTTCGCCTTCCACAATCATTTTGGTTAGGTTTCTAATATGGTCGCGGAAGCCCAAGCCATGGTTGACGGCATCCATCTTTGCCAAGACAAGGGGCTATCCTCCATCATTGTTGAAACGGACTCCCGTACTCTATTCGACATAACCTCTAGCTCTTCCTCTTCATGCGGCTGGAACCTCTGGTATCACCTAGGGTACATACATACACCAACTATCCCGGCCCCTGAACCTTCGATTCTCTTATACACTCCATGAAGGAAACTCTGTGGCGGACGGTCTTGCCAACTTGGCTAGCGGTGGTACCCCCGACAAATTGTATCTCAGCTCCTCGGATCTTCCCCGTCTCATTAGAGGGAACCTCGTTCTAGATAGAGCAGGAATGGGCCAAATTAGACACCGAAACCCCCCCCTTCGTCCTCTTCCTCTTTTATCGAACCTGCTGGATAGTTGCGGCTGCCCCCTCCAGCCTCTCCATCCTTGCCGCGACCTCTCTCTCCTTCTTTCTAGCTCTGTCCTTGCTTTCGTTAAATGATAGTCAGGGCTCAAACGTGTTTTTGTTCTTCGTGGCCTCGTCTGAATGGATGTACATTGTCTCATCAATACAATGACGGTGGCAATTGCCCAAAGGTCTCTTTTATCACTAGTGTATCGATGATATTTCGATATTATCGCCAATATTTCGATATCGCCAAAAATCTTTTTGTTAAAAAATGTTTGGATTGATGGATGGGATGGATGGGATGGTTGGATCATCACACATGTGTATTGTGTTTACATGCTTATTTATGCATGGACGTATAATGTATGAATGTATTATGCATGTTTGTTTGCTTATTAATTGGTTTAATGAGATTTAAGTGATTGTAGTGTTACTATTGGACAAATTTCTTATGACAATGCATACTTTTATGCCCCATTAAATGGTAACTTATTATGTATGCATTCTTTTTTCATTTTTTATTCCTAAATAATATGTTTCTTTTAGCATCTCCTGAAGTTTCACTAAAAAAATCCATCGCTTTCCTCAGGTTTCACTAATGTTTCCCGGCATTTCCAGAAATCGGAGATATCAATATTGTTTATGTATCCCTGACCACCGAAACTTCTAGCTATACCGATGCTTCGAACACAGGTAACAGGTAGCTGTTCCTACATCCCATCACGAGGCATTAGCTCACCTTGGGTGGCAAAGAGCCATAAAAGATGAAATTGCCGCTAAGCACTGCATAAGCACCTGGGAACTAGTCCCCTTACCTTATGGTAAAGGCTTAGTCGGCTGCTGGTGGGTTTTCTCCATGAAACACATACCTAATCAAGGTATTCCGTAATGGTAACAGAGGCCATAATGGCCACTATCGTTACATTTACGATACAGACCATAACGGACATTCCGGTCTCATTTTTTATTGAAAAAAAAAACTCGAAAAAAGTTGTATTTGTCCCGTAACGGACCATTATGGGGGCCATAACGGCGGTTACAAGTCATTTCCATAGCAGCCATAACAACCCCATAATGTGTAATAGATGCCACTATTACCTTTATGTAACAGTTGTTACGGCCCCATTATGGTTGTTGCGGCACACCATGTACTTGATGGCTTGATTGAACGTCTAAAAACAATATTGATGGCAAGAGGATATACTTAAATACTGGGCTCGGATTATGAAGAAACTTTTTGACCAGTTACTTGGATGAACTCTATTCAATTGTTGATTTTAGTGGCTGCAAATAAGATCTTGGCAAGTATATTAGCTAGATGTCAAAAATGCCTTTTTGAATGGTGAGTTGACTGAAGAAGTTTAGATGGAGCAAACTCTTGAGGTTATTGCTCAGGGGGCGAATGAGAAAGTATGTAAACTCAGGAAGGCTATCTATGGTTTGAAGCAATCTCCAAGGGCCTGGTTCAAGAAGTTTAGCCGAGTTCTAGTGGAATTTGGCTTCCACAAATGTCATGTGGACCACTTTGTGTTCATGAAGCAAATGTCCAAGGGAACATGGCATTGGTTATCTATGTGGATGACATAATCATTACAAGAAATGATGAAAATGGTATAATTTAAGTCAAGAGGTACATCAAGGAGCAGTTCCAAACCAAGGATCTTGGGTCCCTGAGGTATTTTCTACAGATTGAAGTGGCCTAGTAATCTGCGGGGATAAACCTGCCCTAGAGGAAATATGTACTAGACCCATTAAAAGAAACTGGACTGTTGGGGGTGTAAACCATGTGAGACTCTAATGGATCCAAACAACAAGCTTTCGGACAATCATGGTAACTATACTTGGATAATTGAGATAATTAGTCAAAATTCAAGGATGGACCATCCCTCCTTGCAATGAAGCAGACGATTGTTGGTGAAAATTTCTCATGTTTTCACCAACAATCAGGTTATTTTTGCATAGCAACAGCAACTGACCCCCAACTTTCCCCAACTCTAGCAAACTTAAGCACAATCAGGTTACTTACAAAATAAAGAAGCTTAAAAGAGAGCTTGAACCTACCACCATGGATGACAAGACGTGTTGAAGCACAAGGGGTTTAAGAGTCCAGAGGATGTTGGCAACTGGATCATCTTCTAAACAGAATGAAGCTGTCATAACCTGTATGTTCTCCTCTTTCAGGTGAACAGTTGAACCTTTCACAGAAGAAGAATGCCCTTCTTGACTCTGACCAGCAACATTAATAGAATCATGAACTAAGGAAACAAGTTCATGAAAAGCCTGAAGCCCAACTGGTTCCAGTTGTTGCAATATTGTCCCATGCTTTTTGCTATTCCCCTTTAAATCCTGGTCATAGGTATGATAATCAGAATCGCGGTCACGATGGTCTGAAAGAATCCGTAAGGAACAGTACTTCAGCTTTGACAGAAAACTTAGCAACAGTGACTCACCTGATAGTAATTCTTGGTAAATGGTTCCAATCCTACACAGGAAGGAAAAACACACCTATACTGGAGATATAAGCATAGTATTCCTTTAAGATGCATTTTTTCACACAATAGAATGCTATCTTCTGCAACAATTTCAGATCTTAAATCATCTATGTACATCGATTAATAAGTAAATGTCAGGATGATTGAGAAGCAGGTCATGAAGATGTGGGTACCAAATAGACGTGGCAACGGTCAAACTGAGCCCAACCCATTTAACAAATGAGCCCAAAATGCAGGCCCAAGTCTGACTAGAGACCCTAGATGAAATGGACAGGCCCAACCCAGCCCACTTGGGAAAAATGGGAAGATTAAAAACAGCAAAAGGGAGCTACTTTCAGAAATATATTCAAGAAAGGAATTCAAGATCCCATAAATTCAAGAAATATAAATAATTTCATGATGGTCCAAATTTGGATGGTAGTGAAAAAGTTCAGTTGCACATAGACAAAAATGCCCTAAAGCAAACATGTCAAAAAATTTAACCATTTATCTGGAATATAGATAACTGCAACTTTTTCTAGTGACTAGAGAGTTAGCCTCTGTGGTGCACCAGAAGACAATTAGCCACTAGATCTTTCAGGTTCCTCTAGAATTCAATGTCAATTAGCCACTACATTTTCTAGTGGCTTGAGATTTAGCTGCTTCCAGGTCCACTCGATGTTTAAAAGAGAAAAAAAATAAAAATAAAACCTGGAATACATTTACCACTACCTTTTCTAGCGGGTTATAAAAAGGTTAGTTGAGGGCATTTGTCCATGGAAAACAGACTTTTCACTAGCATCCAAATTTTGGGAAATATATGAAATCATTTCCAAAACGTTATATTTTTGGATAAATTAGATTTTCAGTCTCTTTCTTGAAAATATCTATAGAATTATGTCTTTTTGTAATTTTCCCTAAAAAATGTATTGGGAGGGCATGAACAAAAAGTCTTTTGCAAGGTTCCACACGTTTCTGCCACTAATGCAAGTTTGAAGTTGTTGAACAATGCTTATTTAGTTGAATATAAACAATATATATGGATGGGTCAAGTTGGACCAAGGTCAACCTGAGCTGAACCCATTTACTTGATGGACCATGTTTTCTAACCCAAGGCCAACTCGAAACCCACAGATCCAATCTAATAGCTAAAATATGAACTGATTGGACTGAGGAGCCCAGAAATCCAAATGGAAGCCTTTTCACATCCCCCCCCCAGAGTTTGAATAGTATTTGGACTTTAATTTGGTTTCCTCTTCTTCTTTTTTCTTTTATTATTACAACATTATTAAGAGTAATTGTGTTAATTTAGCTGTTAACGAACATAAGTGTGGGCTGTACAGCCCACCCAGTCTTTTGTTTCTTCTTATTTCTGTTTTCAGCCTTATTTCTTAATGCTTAGAGGTACTTTGGGTATTTTTGGTTTTTATCACTTAAATATAAGAGAAATAGGGAGGATGATTTTACCCGATTCTCTACTCTTCTAATTCTCTTCTACCTAGTCATGGTGTTTGGTCTTATTTGTGTTCAGTCTTATTTCTTATGCTTAGGGGTACATTGGGCATTTTTTGTTTTTATCACTTAAATATAAGAGAAACAGGGAGGATGATTTTACCCGATTCTCTACTCTTCTCATTCTCTTCTACCTAGTCTTGGTGTTTGGTCTTATTTCTGTGTTCAGTCTTATTTCTCAATGCTTAGGGGTACTTTGGATATTTTTTGTTTTTATCACTTAAAATATAAGAGAAACAACGAGGAGGATTTTACCCTATTCTCTACTATTCTCATTCTCTTCTCCACAACTCTTTTTCTTCTTCCTTTCTCTTCTATATTAATCTATATGGTATTAGAGTGTATTTATTTCTGATCTAATCCATCTTCCTCTCTTCTATCTTACAAACTCTCTTCGCTCTTTTGTTCTTTGTCCTGCCCATCTCTCTTCTGCTAAAATTTCTTTAAGAAACCTAGGGTTTCTCTTTTTTTTTTTTGGTGTGTGTGTGTGTGTGTGTGGAGCTTGTGTAATAGTCAACATGTGAGAGGGTGAATGTCGTATTGTTCTCATCAGATACTATATTCGTGATCATCATCTTGTGTTTGGTTAGAACTTGTAGACGTGTGGGCTGATTGTTCTTGTCAAGTGTGGCACGCACATCATGTGAAGCATGCAAGTGGTGTGTTCTCCTATCGTGAAAGGTCAGGCAATATTCGTATAAGCATTGTGGTATTCATCTTAACCTTTATTCTAATAGAGATGAAAAGTGATCCAAAATCTGAATTTATCAATCCATTAGATTTTCTAGGGGTTCAAATAACCTCTATAAAATTAAATGGAGCAAATTATCTCCACTGGTCTAAATCTATTAAGTGTTTCTAACGGCCAAGGACAAACTGAAATATTTGACAATGGAGAAGCCAAATGAGAGTGGTAGCCAGTATGATCAATGGCTAGAAAATGCTCGGATATGACATGGTTGTGGAATAGTATGGAAACAATCATAAGTGCTAATATAATGTTTTTTTTTTTTTTTTAATAATGCAAAGGAGGTTTGGGATGCATTACAAGAGACGCATTCGTCTAACAAAAATATCTCTTGTAGTACCAATCATTTGAAGAAATTTTCTCATTCTAACAAGGAGATAGGTCCCTCGGCGAATATTTATTCAAAATGTAAAGGAATGTGGGAGAAACTGAATATGTATCAATCTCTCACTAGTAATCTGGAAAAGAAACATTAGCAACATGAGGAGTTCCATGTGGCTAAGTTCCCATCTCTAAATGAAGTGTTTGCTCGCCTCCAACATGTATCCATTGGCTCAACGAGTGGAGTCAATGATAGCTCTGGTTGGCATCATTTACTAGACGAGGCAGAGGTGGTGGTTGTGGTACCAGAGGTAATCAAGGTAGTCGTGGTGAAGCGGGAGGAAGTCATGATAGAGGTCTTAGACCCAAAAAGTGTACCCATTGTGGCTTATAAGTCACTCTGTTAAGGTGTTAGGATCTCCACAAGAAGCCAATCTAGAATAATCAGACATCTTATACTAGAGAGAGCACTAGCACTCTTGCGAGTTATACCTTTACAACTCAATAACCACGTGTTTGGAAAGACAGTTACACTTACTCAAGAAGGTTGTATTGAATAAGGTTCAATAAGGCTTGATAAGTTCAATAAGGTTGTATTGAACTATGGTTTTGTTCAAAGTCATGCTGATTATTCTATCTTCGTGCGAAGAGGCGCCTTAAATATGATTGTATTAGTTGTATATATTGATGATATTGTGGTTACAGAGAATGACAGTAAGGGGATTAAGGAATTTAAGAAGTATCTTCAAAGTCACTTTCTAACAAAAGACCTAGGTCATTTTCAATACCTTCTTAGTATATAAGTGGTCAGATCAAAGGAAAGAATTAATCTGCCTCAACGAAAGAATATTTTGGATTTGTTCATAAAGACATGCTTTCTTGGTGCTAAGCCTTTTTTCTTTTTTGAGGAGCCAATTGATACACCAATGGATATGAATCATAAACTAGTTGGTGATCAAGGAGATGTGGTTGAAGACCTATGAAGGAATAGAAGATTGGTCAGAAAGCAGAAAGCCTATCTATCTGACTATTCCCAGGCCAGATATATCATATGTTGTGAATGTAGTGAGCCATTTTTTTAGCTCTCCAAGGGTGTTTCACATGGATGCAATTGATGTACACAAGGAATAATCATCTTCAAGTCATAGAATACTTTCATGCAACTTGGGCAGGCTCTCTAACTGATAGGTGGTCCACTACATGGTACTACATGTTTGTGGGAGAAAATATAGTTATGTAGAAGAGTAAAAAGCATAATGTTGTAGCTCAATCAAGCATTGAAGCAGAATATAGGGCAACAGTTCATACCATGTGATTCGTGTGCATCAAGAAGTTGCACGAAACGGGTTTTGCAGTGAACCTCCCATCCGGTTAGTTTATTTTCTATTTTTATAACCAAGTGGCCTCCCCCATTGCAAACAATCTAATCTATTATAAGAGAACTAAGCATGAAGTCAACTGTCACTTCATACATGAGAAGCTCTATAGTGGAGAAATCTCTACGCCATATGTTCGGTTTCAAGATCAACTTGCTAATGTGTTCACCAAGGCTCCCAATCATAGTCAGTCTACCTGCATCTATTCCAAGCTTGGCATTGATGACATATATGCTCCAGCTTGAAGGGGAAGGTTAACGAACATAAGTTTGGGTTATATAATTGTACGGCCCAACGAGTCTTAATGTTTGGTCTTATTTATGTGTTTAGTCTTATCTCTTGATGTTTAAGGGTACTTTGGGTATTTTTTATTTTTATCACTTAAATATAAGAGAGATAGAGGGGGGCGTTTCTACCATATTCTCTACTCTTCTTATTCTCCTCTCCGAAACACTTTTTCTTCTTCTTTCTTTTCTATATTAATTTACATTAAGGTGAGGACCAACGTGTTTAGTATCAGTAATGGTGGCAATAATGGTCACCACTATTACCGATATAGAGTATTGGCATAACAATCGATACAAAAAGCGTAACGGTTGATACATCGCTGTATCGATTGAAAATTTATTTTTTTGCTCGAAAAATTATGGAAAAAAATATCTGAAAATTAAAAAAATTGTAAATATTCCAAATATGCATTATTATTTTTTTTTAACATGTTTTTGGTAGTATAAAGATCTACTCTTTGGTGAGAATGTTGTATCAGGCTGTCTGATGAATTTATGAACCCGACAATCTAGGATTGACTGTAAATCTTCTATATTTAAATTTCTAATTATATAATATCAATGAGAAATTTATTAGAATGAATGTAATGCCAAAACATCTCATATTTACATGTTTTACTATTATTTACAGTATTGATGTATTACATACCTCGCGACTCGCGTACATTTCATTTCAACATATAGACTCCAGAGACTTTTGTGTCCTATTATGTAATTTCTATATCTAATAATGTGATATCATTTCCCCCAATAAATCTTAAGAAAAAATCGAAACTAAATTCGAATGTATAGTGTCACCGATTTGGTGGACCACTCGACGTCCCAAATCAGCCTCAAATTCATCCAATCTATTAGCATTTATCCCACTAATGGATCGGTAGACATTTATTGGATAATGAAGAATGAAAATATCAAATGGTCTTATTTTAAAAAATAAGTGTCTGCAAATTAATGATTAAAATCGTTCAAATAATTTGATTTTGGGATTGTGACTTAGCAACAACAGTCCATTAATTTAATTGGTTAATTTTCAATTAATATTGCCTTGTGTACAATATTTCTTGTGGCCGGATTACCATGATGTTTATTTGTGATCCAACCTGTCCATAAGATCACACAAACCTAGATGAAGGGAAAACACAAATATCAGCTTGATCCAAAACTTTTGTGTCCCCCAAGAAGTTTTTAATCGTAGGTGTTCAATCCCCACTATTTTTATGGTGTCATCAACTTGAGCTTTAGATTTGCTTCATTTTGGGGCTCATGCCCTAAAATAATCTGAAGAAATTGGCGGACGGCGTGGATATAACACATACATCACAGTGGGGCCCACAGAACTTTGCCTCGTCAACACACCACCAAGGTCGGTGGTGTGTGCTTACACTATCCAATCCGGTTGAATTTGGTGAGCCCTGAACGTAGGGACCACCTTGATGTATGTGTTGTATATCCATGTCGTCCCAAAAATGAGGCAAATCCAAATCTCCGGTGGACCACACTGTAGTGATTCAATTCCCACCATTAAAAACTTGGGACTCAAAATTTTTACATCAAGCTGTTATTTGTGTTTTCCCTACATGCAAGTCTACGTGACCTTATCAATAGGTTGGATGGCAAATAAACATTACAGTGGGCCCTATAAAGTTTTTAACGGTGCGCATTCAATCCTTATTGTGTGGTCCACTTCGGATTTGGATTTGCTTCATTTTAGGGATCATGCCCTAAAATGAGTTGGAAAAACAAATGGACGACATGGTTATACAAGACATACATCAAGGTGGGCCCCACGAAATAGTGAAGGTGTAGTTAGCGTCATGAACCTTCAGAATAGTAAAAAGAAAAAAGAAATGTGGCTAGAAATTGGCCACATAGCCATCTCTTTTAAGAGGAGAGAGGGAAATGAAAAGAGAGGGAGAGAGAGGGAGTTGTTGATCGTCACTACCGCAGCAGAAGCAGAAGAAGAACCATATAAGAGGTAAGTGGTTTTTTTTTTTTTCGTTTCTTCTCCATCACAGGACTGTAACAGCTGTTATAGCCCGTAACAACCGATAAGGGGGCCGAAACTGCTGTTACGGTTCCATTTTTCAACCCCATGCTGCTTCGAACCCATATCGTATAACGGCCTTGGTCATTACCTGTACGAATCGGCCGTTATGGCCGAAACATAATTGTTTTCGCACACCTTGGTGAAGACAAATGAGAATTAGGCTACTGGTAGACTTATATTAACTGAGAATTTTGTGTGTAGGGCTATATAAACATAGCCCATATGTAGATTAACAATGAAATAGACAATTCAATTAGGTGAAATTTATTTGTTTCCAAAGATGAGAAAGAAACCCTAGAACTGTGACTCTCTTCTAGAAGGCTACAAATGAGACTTGGTTGGTCCATTCTCCTTGCGGTGGGACTCCACAAATGCGTTTTTTTTTTTCTTTTTTTTAACCCTTTTATCTTTCTGTTGTTTTCTCCTATTCTGCATGTTGCACATAAAAATATTGAGAAGTTTAAATAGATTATTCAGTAGATTGGAGATATTGATGTTGCCTCCACAGTGTCAAGGTGTATGTGCGCAAAGGTGGCAGTGTCATGGAATCTAACATTATTATTTTAATAGACTGTTCGCATGGAAAAGAGACAACCAATAGGAGGATCGGAACTTAGGACTACAACTGTCATGTAAAGGTTGAGATGCTCAAGTTTCATGGAAATCTCCAACCAAAGTAATCCCTATATCGGTTGGTACATGTCGAACAATTCTTTGAATGGAGGGAGATATCATACAAGAAAAAGGTGAATCTTGTGGTGACCTGATTCTGGGCTCATGCACTTTCGTGGTGGACTCAACTCTAGGATAGGCAAGCTAATGTGAGGACCAATAGGAAATAGGCTCAGAGTATTTTGATTGAGAACTTAGTGTAAGTCTATGCAAAAATCTCCATACATATGGAAATAGCCAAGGGTTCACTATCCTAGAGTTCCAGGTCCAGTGAGGAATGTGACTCTAGTGCCGCTAATTCTGCTAACTTGCTTCATGGGGTTAAGCATGCCGCTTTCCACTATAACATCCCAATTGACGTTTCGTAGAACGCGATCAAATGAATCAAGGATCGACAATTTCCATGTATGTTTGTAAATGAAATGGAGGAAGCTTGTGACTGCGTTGACTCAATTATTGCACCTCTTTTACATGTGCAACGTAAAAAATGCTAAGTTGAATCACTAATTTCCATGGAGGTATGCAAGGGAAATAGACAAAGCTTGTGACATTGTCAAATCAATCGTCTCCTCCTTTTCTCCTCTACTCCACATCCAAGGAGATGATTCAAACCATTTATATCAAAAGCCGACACCAGGGACGTTTTCTATGGTAGGCATTTCTTGTCCCAAACCACACTGACATGCCCACTTGCAACCTCAGATCTACCACGTTTTGGAGGCCTATCCAAACAAAAAACGTAGAAGGTGATGGAGGATGTGGATATCTCAAAACACTACGGTGGACCCCATCTTACATAATGGGTGCAACTCAACCCAACTCGATTTCAAGTCAGCCTACAACATAGAAACCGCGTTTTTGTAGGAGAAGATCTTGGAGATCTTTTCCTTCAAAATTTTGGATTCTAAATTAATCCAAATTGCCCATTAGTGTTTCTTACCATGCAAGGAATCGGAAACACAAACTGTGTCTATGTTTTACGCCGATTCAATGGCCAAGTGCGGCAAAACTACGAAAGCATTTGAGACCCAAACCCTTCAGTGAAATGTATATAAAGCTCTGATCTGTGGGCCCCACAAGCTTCATGTGACCCATCTAAACCATCCACAAGCTACTATTTGAAGAGATACCCCTCAGATCCAAAAATGTCATTGGAGGTCGGTTGTCTTCCTCAATAAAAGCTTGCAATAGTTGTTCACACAAGTGCTTGCTCTGATCATGGATCAAAATTGTCCATTCGTTGGCCCTCTTAACTGTCATTCAACCACCCAACCACTCCAAGATTCCTTCACGCAAAAGAAATCTTGTAACAAACCTTCACCAGGTGAAATCCACGCATAAACAACTCACCACATTGACTCGACATTATTCTATACACAAGGACCCTTTTAAAAGCCTTGAACATATATAATCATTCCTTGTGATATGAAACCATCCACATCAAATAGAGAGAGAAAACGGAATGAAAGAGAAAGAGAACGAGTGAGAGACAATAAGAGAGAATTTGTTAACTGAGTCTTAACCAGGAAGAAAGGAGAGAGAAGGAGAAGAAAAGGATCAACCGAGTCGAGTCGACTAAGTCAATTCGCTAGTCTTCCTCTTGAATTGAGTCAGGTCTTAGCGCGCGGAGTCGATCAGCCAACATCGACAATCTAGGTGAGTGTTTAATGTAATGTTATTCTGATCGTAAGCCTAGAATTGAGTAGTTTTCCTTTTAACCTATTGACTTACCTAGTTAACTCACTAGATGCTCCTTGGATTCGAGCCAAGAACAAGTCCAGCAACGTTGGAACTTTCCGAAATTCTACTATGTGCACTGCTTAGCAAATTCTAATTACAAGTGATTTCGCTAAGGCTAGCACACGAGAAATATTATTATCATAAAATTATATCAAGGAGTAGTAGTGGGTTGCGTCTCATGTAGCCATTGCTAGCTCTATTGGTTTTTGGCAATTTGGTCCTATATTGTTTCTATCCTTTTATGTTTGAGCACATTCACAAAAAAAAAATGATTAAAAAAAAAAAGATATGATTACATAATGGCACGACAAACAACAATTTTGGCTGGGAAATGAATTACTACATAATAAAATTGGTTCGATCTTGTACCTGAAGAGTTTGTAAGCTTTCCCCAATGTCGTTCAGAGGCAAGTGTACTGCACCAAATACAATCAAGGAGTATGCAATAAGATAAAATATGAAATATGAAAATTTTGCAACTCAACTTAAACTTAAGTGGAACATTATCATGGGTTCAACAAAACAAAACAACAGAAAGTGAAAGACACACATAGTTA
The DNA here is from genome assembly GCA_030180095.1 of Magnolia changhungtana. Classification (NCBI taxonomy): domain Eukaryota; kingdom Viridiplantae; phylum Streptophyta; class Magnoliopsida; order Magnoliales; family Magnoliaceae; genus Magnolia; species Magnolia changhungtana. The sequence continues at coordinate 279,544 of JASAUF010000022.1, forward strand.
ACTTCATACAAAACATTCCATCATAATTTATAATCTTAAAAAATCTATCACAATTGTTCTTATTTTAAATATGGTAGTTCGTGGAGAAAGTAATCATTTTCCCATCAATCATTTTCTCATTCTAAATAACCTAGATCCATATTACTCAATTTATTTTGATCACTACAACTAGCAACCATATACCATTAAAACAAATGACTTTATTTGTGACCCTCTAACTGATGCCAATATCAACCCTCATGGATACCCAAGCAACACTAGATAGTCACTTAGGCAATTTCTTAGTAAAAACAAGGTATATAGCATATAAAGTATTGTCACTTCATACAAAACCATTCAATATTGGAAGTATTGAGCTTCAATCAAAATAATCATAATTTATAATCTTAAACAATCTAACTTAATTGATGTTGTTATTTCAAATATGGTAACTTGGGGAAATCTTAAAACCTACTTGCTTCAAGGACAATACCTAGCTAGCTACGCATGCCTTGCAACATGTAACTTGACACGATTCTTTTTTTTTTTTGGAAAGATAACCTGACACAATTCTTATCCCACAAAAATAGTCAGAAGTTTAAGTATTCGAAGCAATTAATATCAATGTAAGATTGAATTGTAATCTATCATGATCGATGTTCTTATTTCAAATATGGAAGATTGGAGGGAGATTAACCATTTCTCAATAACCTAGCCCAATATTACTCGTTATCTTTGTACTGTAAGTGGCTATGCTAAAATAACCGACATAAGTCAAAATTCACATGATTCTTACCCCACAAAAGAGTCAAAGTTATAACCCCCCAAAATGTTGGAGTGGTTTGGCGGTCCACAATTCAACCACCACAAGAAGGAATGACAATATTCACCTTTCTGACAAGGACTTTGAGACCCACTGCACAATTGGGCTTATCTAGATAGTGAGAACAGAAAAGAAAGGAAAGGAAAGGAAAATGAAGCACTTTCCCATGACTTGACATTTTCACTATGTTCAGATAGCAAAGAAAATATTTGGATTCTATGTTGCAATCAGTACCCTACTGACTGGGCACATCAGGACCCTATAGATGTCCTGATGCATCAAGACTATAATTCCTATTGGCAAAAGATTATAAAACACCCTTACATTGATGCTCAACAAGCACAAAGCACATACAGAGGGATACAAATACAAGATACAGTTGATAAAGTGATATGTTGGTCCTCACAATTTTGCAGATTTGCAATCAGTGACCTAGAAATATGTTCTTCTTGATCCAAGACGCATGGTCCCTCCCATATGAGTTTTCGCACCCTGCGTATGATATGATTATCTGTTACATAACACAGCTTGCTAGGTGCGATAAAACAGCAGAAATAAAAGACTTAAAGAATGAGAGGGCATAAAACCCAAATCCACCTCTGGCATAAAAATAACACACGAGTTTTTTGTGTTTAGATCAAACTCTGTACCGTTTGCATCTTGCAGACCAAGAACGGAGCGTGAGTACTCAATCACAGCAATTTGCATCCCTAAACAAATGCCGAAAAATGGTTTATTGTTTTCTCGTGCATATTTTGCGGCTCGGTCACCAAAGCCCCCAGGGACTAGAACACAATCTGCACCCTGAACTGAAAAACTATTCAGAGGACTAGAAAACAAACTGTGAATGATAGACGAAGGCAAGAAAAGAGTCCAGCATCCTAAGAAAACCAGTTCAAGAATGAAATTAGAAAATTCAAACCAAAGAAAAATGCTCACCCTCACAAAAGAGTGTTCATTGTGTAGATCCCGTGCCACAAAAGAGTGTTCATTGTGTAGATCCGTCAATCATGTTGTAAGCTCAGGGTACATACAAAATATCACCCAACATTGAGATGGGCCACCCCACTGGCAACAATGTAGAAATGCACCTAATCCTGTTGCACATGAAGGTGGTACTGAGGTTCCGTTCGTAGAGAGGGTTGAGATAAGATGATGTGGCCAATTAACAAATCCCCTTATGCTCATTCCAAAAAACTTATCTTGCCTAAAAGATGTTTTGAAAAACACGTTGCTACTTTTTTACGTACTTCATTTGGCTTATGTGGAGAGAACTAGAAACATTTTATTTGGGGTTATCTTTATGAACTAAAGAGACAACATGCTTGGTAAATAACATCTAGATGGCATAGACTTTTTGCTTGCCAAGAAGGGGCATATTGCCCTCTATGGGTTGCAGGTTTCTTCATACTCTCTAAAGTGATTCCTCTTCTTTAATGAAGTTTAATTATTCATAGTAACAAATAAATAGAAACTATCGAACACAAGGATATGAATGACAAGTCTTCATAAGTGATGGTGAGAAATTGCTACAAACCTCAAAAGTAAACATTGTAAAACACAATTGACATAATGAGGCTACTAGCAAAGAGCATTGGCTTTGAAGTTCAAACACAAGCATTCAAAATGAAAAAAAAAAAAAATTAAAAATTAAAAATTTTTTAAAAAAAATCCATGAGATCATTTACTTATAGTTGAAGTCCCCTGGCCGATGACACCATGTTTGCAACTTAGATGAGACTTCATTAAAGAAGAGGGATCACTTTAGAGAGTATGAAGAAACCCGCAACCCATAGAGGGCAATATGCCCCTTCTTAGCAAGCAAAAAGTCTATGCCATCCAGTAACAAATAAATAGAAACTATCGAACACAAGGATATGAATGACAAGTCTTCATAAGTGATGGTGAGAAATTGCTACAAACCTCAAAAGTAAACATTGTAAAGCACAATTGACATAATGAGGCTACTAGCAAAGAGCATTGGCTTTGAAGTTCAAACCCAAGCATTCAAAATGAAAAATTAAAAAATAAAAAAAATAAAAATCCATGAGTGCATTTACTTACAGTTGAAGTCCCCTGGCCGATGACACCATGTTTGCAACTTAGATCAAGAGGCCTTTCCAGCAATCGCAAATACTAGTGCAAAAACAAAAGAATGCATACGAAGAGATGGCATATAATGGTAAATACATAAAACCAAGCATTGTAAGGGTCACACCCATATCCACAACAGCACAATGTTTTATATTCATCCATCAAATCACACACCTTGCATGTATAACTAGTATTTCTTACTCAATTTCTTTCTATCACTATGAATAGTTATCGTATGCCATACATGTCGTGTAATTTGCAAATTCACATGATTCTTACCACACAAAAGAATCAACCGTGTAGTCTCCCAAGACATTTAACAAAAGCTTAGAACGCAACATATGCTATTTAAGTTGAAACACTTTGACCTCATCTTCACTTGCGCCAACAAATGAATGTGAAAATACTTTTAACTAGCAAAACAAGCCCAATAAATGAAGGCATTCATTCTACAAATCAAGTACTGGGATCATAGTCATGCTCCTAATAAAACAAGCAAGAGACATAAGGGAGCATAGACAAGAGAAATGGGAGCAATTACTTAATAGCAATAGAAGGAGCGTTGTCACCCTAGGTAGAAAATTTCTATGAAAGGACCGCCCAAACAATCTATATCAAAGATCAAACTTTTTCTATTAAAGGATCGCCCAAATCAAGTTTTTTTTTTTAGGGATGGGAAATTGAAGATTGGACCATATACGGTTAAGTGCACGCCCACCATGTGCACAAATAGTTTAGGAAGCAAGGTGACACCATCAAGGTTAGATTGGTCGCCGTCTTGATTCGACCTTGAAATCGAAAATATTTCTTGATGAGATTTTAACACGCCATTAGTGAGGAGTTCAGAAAAGTACCCTTACTATATAGAAGCAATTACTAAGTGAGTCTTCAGCTGACAGGATAAACAACTTTGTGCAACATACTTAAGGTCACTACCAATGAGCCCTAAGGACTTCTCAAAGAGAATAACTTTCAAAGGAGTTCAAAAAAGCACCCTTACTACTATTAGAACTAGACGTCCTTTAGGTTAGTTGGCAAAAAAAAAAAACATCATTATGATGTGAAATAACCAACAAACCATTGGATTCCTTAGTTTCAAAAGTAATATATTTTCTAAGCTCTGTTCAAAGTTAAGCTCTATGTAAAGTTAAGCATCTAAAAACTTCCCGTTACGCTATCTTCATTTTCTAAGCTCCTTCAAGTCTTTTCTTTTCTCTTTTTTGTACTCTTTCTTGTCGTTCTAATTTTGCTATAGCAACGATGACAAACACCACACTTGTGAATTTGGAATTTTCTTTTGTTTTCATAACAACATGGTGTCCTCGCCCCCTTTAAGGCAAGACTATTCCCTCTGAATGCACACAATCACCTGCCAACCACGTGCATCGGGTAATCCACGGAAGGGGAGCAAACCCACAACCAAAGCCATACTCCCAAACTCGCGACGAGTAATCCACAGGGAGGGGAATCAAACTTGGAGTAAGCAATTTTTATACAAGGTCATATGGTCTACCCATATGAGGACTTCAATACTAACAAGGTTTTAACTAATATGATCTAAATTTGCTCATAGAATTCTAGAGTTTAACATTTAATCCACTATTGATAGATACCACAATCCTCTTACTAGAATTCTAAATTTTTTCTCCTAGCCACTTTGACAATGGAAAGTATAGATTGGAATATAAGGATCAAAGGCTTTGATGTATTCATTTTATTTTAGCGTAGATTGTCCTTTGGTATTGTTCGTATCAATTTATTTCTTAATCATTAAAATTTTCCTAGTGTTTGATTCAGGCGCAGAATCCTTTTGAAGATGATGCATAAAATTTGTCAATTTTAAATGATGCCCCAGTATTTTCAGCTAAAAAAGCATGTTGTTATGAATGACTTCCTAATCCAAGTAGTGTCCTTATTCGAGACTAACTTCATCTTCGGGTAAGAGTCTGACTGTTCTTATTTGTCTTGATCCTAATTAAAGATCGAGGGTTATTACTTTGATTCCACGGCTAATCAACCCTTGTGTAAAGTGGTGTGAGATTTTGCCTATTAAAGATAGTCCAATAAAAAGTAAGTCATGTGCACATTCATGGGAGCTTACCCCATCGTCTGGGACAAACCAAAACCAAAAAATGATCACGGGGAAGGAGTGAAGTGATAAGAGGCAAGGCAGGATTTCTAATTTGAGTAAGGGATGTAAATGGACTTTTTGGTGATAGGCAATCAGAGTCGGTCAACCAACACCCGATGATAAGCCCATTCGGGGGTTCGGGCTAGCCTGGCCCCTGATAGATCTATTTTGAAGATAAATGAGATCTATATATTGAAGTTCGGGTCGAAGGCTTTGACTGGAAACGCCATGCCGTTCATGTAATTCCGCTGGTCTGGGAGTAGTTCCCCTGCTTCGGGAGTTGCCACCGCAAAATACGACGACCTTATCAAGAGAGCTAGAAGCTAGGCCACCTGGAGTGCGCTATAGTGCACCCTACTAGATGGGGGCTCTGTTTTTCAACAGATATGACGTCTCCCTATTAGTGACAGCGTGCATCGGAACTCACTAATAGGAAATTAGGGAAAAACAAAGTAATGCCAACAATGGAGTCAATCCGTTATTCATTGACAGACAAAGCTCTCATTCAGTCGTTAAGCATAGCTTACACCCATAAGGGCAGTATGAAGTTTGAAAGGAATGGACGTGCATAGGCTTAATAGTGAACGCAGAATTGAGGGTTTGAGAGTCTCCAGTTGTGAGGATTTAAATATAAAAATTTTAAAAAAAAAAAAAAAAAAAAAAAAAAAAAAAAAAAAAAAAAAAAAAAAAATTCCTTAATACACCACGTGCATTGAGTAATCCACGGAAAGGGGAATCGAACTCATGTCTGTGGGGAGCAAACCCACGACCAAAGTTGTTCACCGAAACTCATGACAGGTAATCCACGAGAAAGGGAATCGAACTCGTGTCTGTGGGGAGCAAACCCACAACCAAAGCCTTTATCCCGAACTCGTGTCTATGGGGAGCAAACCCACGACCAAAGTCGTTCTCCCAAACTCGTGACCGGTAACCCGCGAAGAGGGGAAACGAACTCCTGTCTGTGGGGAGCAAACCCAAGACCAAAGCCATTCGCCCAAACTCGTGACGGGTTTTGGGATTTTTTTTTTTTTTTTTTATTTTTTTTTTTTTTTTAAAGACGGGGTGTCACCATCCCTTTAAGGTGAGACCATTCCTTACAAATGCACGCAATCACCCGCCAACCACGTGCATCGGAAAATCCAAGGGGAGGAAATCGAACTCAATCGTTAAGCGTCATGAGCATACACCTATAGGGGCAGGATCAAGCTTGAAAGGAATGGACAGGCGTAGGCTTAATACTGAAAACTGAAATTGAAGGTTAAAATTTCAAGAATATCCAAATGTGAGGATTAAAAACAAAAACTTTCCCTGATAAATAGGGTGAAGAACAGGGCAACGAGTCGAGTTGGACTAAGTTAGGGCTGAAGGGCTGACCCGACTCGCCCAACTCAGTACCAAGTCCAGCATGCCTGACCAGATCTAAGTCCAGGTCTGGCATGGACTAATTCAGACTGAGTCTGACCCAGTCAAAGGTACCGAGTCGAGTCGAGTTAGCACCGCGTCAGGCCGAGTGTAGCGGGTCTCCAGATGTGGGGATTATAAATTAAAAAAAAACTTCCCAGTTACACCATGCACATCGAGTAATCCACGGGGATGGGAATCGAACTCTTATCTGTGAGGAGCAAACCCACGACCAAAGTCGTTCGCCCGAACTCATAACAGGTAATCCACGAGGGGAATTAAACTCGTGTCTGTGAGGAGCAAACCCACGACCAAAGTCGTTCGCCCCAACTCGTGATAGGTAATCCACGGGGAGGGGAATCACACTTGTGTCTATGGGGAGCAAACCCATGACCAAAGCCATTCACCCAAACTCGTGACAGGTTTTGGAAAGTTTTTTTTTTATAACAACAGGGTGTCCCTATCCCCATCCCTTTTGGGAAGCGAAACCTCACATCTATCGTAGATCCAAGTAAAATGAGAAAAAAGGATTGGGGTAGGCTCATCCTTGAATATGTATTTGACTATCCTTCTATTGGAGGTGAATGATATTGACATTTAGTGAAGTTGTGTATTGTGTGCTTAGGGTGTAATTAGTTATATGTGTAAACTGTCAAACCCTACTAAGATCAAGAGTATCCCAAAATAGGAAAGACACTTAGCATGAAGATTAGTTTGCCTCGAACAAAAATATCATACATAAGTGGTATTTTCAAATAATCAATTTTTTAACGATCAAGAAGTTAATTTGTATATTGAATTTCATTTATTGATAAAAGGTCATTCCAACAACAAATTTGGGGCATTTAGTTTTCACCTACTAGGAAATCTTGCTCAAAAATCATCTTTAGTTTAGATTCTTCATACTTTTTTACTTTTTTTTTTTTTTTCATTTCTTCTTTATTTATGTCCTTCCTATTTGTTTTTCATTTTGTATTTTTTGTAGTAAAACCTAAAACCAACAAAAGAATTTAGCTATGGCTCATTTCAAATTGCCTTCTTTTTTCTTTTTTCTTTTTTACTTTTTGAGAGAGCTTCATTAAAAGCCCACAAAATGCGCAAAAGAAAACAACCCACCTACACAATTGAAAAACATATGAGAGATGAGCAGGATTAACTGGCTTTACATAAGAAGCCCAACTTAAAAAATACATTTAACTTCCCTAACGGCCACAACATGCGAAGAACTCCTATTCTAAAAACATCTCCGATATAGAAGCAATCTCCACAAAGCTTTCCCCACTTTTCCCACCCCACCTGAATGCCAAACCACAGAAGGCCCACAACAGAATTCGGCTTCACCTAAGCTTGTATGGAGAGCATTGAGAAAGTAGTCCCACATCTTTCAAGCAAACATGCAATGAATGAAGAGGTGATTAATTGACTCTACATCTCCCATACACATTATACATATGTATGTTAGGAAGGGTAAGGGATCTTCTTTGCAAATTATTGATTGTCAACACCCTCTTTCTTCCCACAAGTCAAGCGAACGTTGTCGCCCATGGTGGAGCTTTGTATGACCATACAAAAAAGAATAGACGTGGTAATTGATCATCTTCCCCATAGTATCTTCCCCATTAACAAATAAAGGGCATTATCATTGTACATACTGTATCACCTATTGGAATTTTTGGTAGACCTTATTAATATATTCATGTATATCTTCATACATCTCGTTCATTGAAATTAACCGCCATTTAAAAACATCCATCACAATGAACAACTAAAAGGCACTATCATTGTATATAATATATCACCAAAAACGACCTTAATGATATTTAGAGCATAGATCACTAAAAGCAACCCCAATCATATGAAGCATTGGATCAGTAAGTATAAGCCAATCATATTAACGGTTCAAATCAATTAAAATGGCCCAAGCATGTCAAAGGTTTGCATCATCGGAAACCAGCATATCATATGAAGGGCTTGGATCAATCGTGGTAGGGTTTGGATAAACCCTAGGCTATATTAACGATTTGGATCGTTGAATATTGGCTAGTTAGATGAACAATTAGTCAAGAAAAATAACTACACTCCACACTTAACTATAAAAGATGGAAATATTATATGTCAAGATTGCTCCACTAACAATTTTTGTCCTTACCACATCCAATAAGGGCTATTAATAATCAACGGAATTGATTGGTGAACACAGGCCTCAGCATATATTGGTTTAGATCATTAAAATAGCCACAATGATATAAAGGGTTTGGATCACTTACAATAGGCCCAATCAAATGAACAATTTCAATCACTTGGAATGTCCCAACGATATCAAATATTCATGTGGGTGAAAATGTTCCTAATCAATATTAACCATTGGATCATTGAAAACAAGCCCTACCATATTAATTGGATCACTGAAAATAGGCCCTACCTTAATTTTTTTATAATGATAGTAGGCACCCTACAATATTAACAATTTGAATCACATAATGTAGGCCCAATCATTAAGAATGGCTTAAATAATTAAAATGAGTCCAATAATTTCAACGATTTAGACAATTAAAAATGGACCCAATCATACGATCAATTTATAGCTTTCATAGTGGGTTAGGAAACATTAACTTAGATAATTGAAAATGGTCCACTGTTGATGATTCATGTACCGATCTCTTACATGTGAAAAATCACAATTCAACATACACCATGGGATATATCACATCAACCAATTAGATTACTAAAAACATGCCTTAACAAATCAATCATTGGAACAGACCAATCATAAGAATTGGACCATTAAAACATGCCCCATTATATGAAAGGCTCGAAACACTGAACAAGGCCCCAATCATATATAGGATCTCTGAGATTTGAATCAATCATAGGCACGGTTGACCCATGCACCAAGTATCACAAACAAGAAATATCGAAACTATAGAATAAGCAGCTCACAAATAGATACTTAAGAACTGGAATACCTAAACAATCTACATTTAAATATCACTTCGGTTAGACTAATGAAAAAGACACGGACCGTTTGAAGCACTTGGATCACTAAAAACAACCTCAATCATATCAAGAGTTTAGATCATTAAAAGCATATCCAAACATATGAAGCATTTGGATCACCGAATCACCCAATCATATGAATGGTTTAAATCGATTAAAATGGCCCAATTATGGCAAAGGTTCCAATACTTAAAATGCCCCAGGCAAATTAGAGGTTTAGATCAGTAAAAACGAGCTAAATCCTATAAACAATTTGGATTATTGTAAAAGAATGCAACCATATTGGCAATTTGGATCAGTTAATACAGGCCAACCACAAGAATAGTTAGAATTTAATAAAATGAGCCTACTCATATCAACGATGGACCATTCAAATTGGACCAAATTATGCAAATAGTTTGCATCGTTAGAAATGGTCCACATGATATTCAATAGATTAGGTCACATAAAATAAACCAATGTAGCCGACTATTGTCCTAAAGCCACTAAAAAGAGAAGTCGCCATTCTACATCTCCCAAGGTACACCAAACCACCTCAACTAATTGGATAATTTAATCTAGTGTACCATAAAAAATTAACATACAATCTACAACTACAACTAATAAATTGAATGTAACATTATCATAGAAACTATTCCCCTTCATAAAAATGAAAAACTATTCACATCATTCTAATAGTGTATCTTTAAAGTAATTAACTAAAACTAGCAAACCATTGAAACAAGCAGAGGCAAACAAACATGATGGACAAGTATAAAAAAAAAAAAAACAGTAAGTACATATGTTAAACCATCACAAATGGTAACTACATGGTATTATAACTAAAAGGGAAGAATAGAATCTCCACATATCAACCCCCAATATAATCGAATAAGATCCTTAAAATTCAAAACGATAATTCCATGATCAATTAATAACAAGAAAAGTGTTAAGAAAAATCTCACTCATAGAAGAATTAAAAACCTGATGAATATGATGGAAACGAACAAGTTTCATCGTTCTCCTTAGTAAATCTAACAAAACGCTTGAATGCAAAGAAGCTGAAACACCAAAAAAAAAAATGGTGTGATTAAAACCATAGATAAGGCATGAGACAAAAGAACAGCCTAATTGAGTTCTTTTGGAGATATATTAAGCATAAAAGAACAATTGTCATAAACCGCTGATGTACCTATCAAAACTAGATGAAAAAGAAACAAATTTCATTAGGAACATGCCAAGAAAAAGGACATGCCAAGAAAAAAGTTAAGAAACAAAGTGCATTTTATCCTCTAATCTAATTATAAACATATCACTATAACCTAAAAAATATAGAAAATATGCCAAGCTAGTTCCCTCATGTTGCAAATTGCTAACTTCGAGCTTACAAAGTTTCATTAGGGAAAAAGTTGCATTCCTTCCTAAACACTAATAAACATATCACTTAACCGAAAAAATATTAATAGTTTAACAAGCTAGTTCCCTCAGGTTGCAGAATTGCTAAGTTGACTCAAAGCTTGCAAAGATCATCCAACATGCTAAAAAAATTTGCCCAACCTATTTATAAATAATAATAATAATAAAAGAGAAGTGGCAACCGCTCAGTTTGACTTAACATAGATAAATCAAGGATGATTTAAAGATCGATTTAGACAACATAAAAAGAACCACTAATATGAACAATTTAGATCATTCCAAACAACCCAAGCATTTTAAAAGCTTGGCCTAATTGGATCACTTTGAATGGCCCAAGCATTTCAAAAGGTTAGCTCATCCTACAAATGGTTTGGTTAATGAAAGTGGGACCATTCCTATAAGTAGCTCGCAACATTATAAGCGGGTGATTAACGGTCTGGATTACTGCAAAGGAACCAACCATAAGAATGGTTTCTACCAGTAAAAATGGAGCAAGAGATATTAATGGTTTGGATAATTGAAAATAGGCCCATTGTGCTTGATTCGGTCACTTACTTGTCTCAAATGGGTGAAACACAATTTCAGATCCGTCAAGGTTTGTATCACATCGCCTATTTGAATCGCAAGACATAGGCCTGAGCATAATATTGACGGTTGACATTAGCAGCATACCAATCCAACCAACATGGGCTATAGATCATTTGCTTAGATTAATGAACATAAGCCTTAAAATGTCAGTTAATTTAGATGACTAAAAAGGGCCCCAACAATAAGACAAGTTTGGATCACTAAAACAGGCCAAATTATGTAAAGGGTTTGGATAAGTCTGCTTGGATTGTTGAACCATGGACCTTAGGATATTAACTGATTTGGATCACTAGAAATAGCCTCAATAATACAAAGGGTGTGGATCACTAAAATGGCTTGAATTATATAGAGGGATTGGATCACTTAAAAAGAGCCAGCAATATGAATGATTTGATTTACTCCAACCAACCCAAGCATTTTAGAAGGTTAGCTCCATTGGATAACTTCAAATGGCCCAAGCATTTCAAAAGATAGGCCCATCTTTATAAATGATTTGGTTAGCAAAAATGGGACTTGCCGATAAATAGTTTGCATCACTAAAAGCGAGCTACGTGATTAATGGTAGGTCACTACAAAGGGACCCAACCATAAGAACGGTTTCTACCAGGAAAAATGGAACAAGAGATTAATTAATGGCTTGAATAATTGAAAATGGGCCCATTGTGCATGACTCATGCATTCAATTGTCTCTAATGAGTGAAACCGCAATTACAAATCCGCCAAGGGTTGTGTCACAAAACAAGCCAAACTAGATGAACGGCTTAGATTGACGGAAACAGACTCTACCATATTAACAGCTTAAATCACCAAAAACTTGTCAATCATATGATTAGCAGGGTTGTTGAAAATGAGCACAATGAATTGACAAGATTACTCCTCCCATAATGAATTTTTGTGCTTGTGCAACCCAACAAAGAGTATAAAACTTTCATTCATTGGCTTAGTAAACAAAGATCTAAGTTTACTCCAATCAAATGAAGGGGTTTAGATCACTTAAAACAGACAAGTATAGGAATGATTTTAATCTCGTGAATAGGTGCACTCATATCAAAGTTTTGTGTGACTGAAAACAAGGCCTATCATACGAACAATTTGAATCACTAATGAGTTTTTGTACATGAGGCACCCAAAAATTAATTTGTTGAGCACAAGACTAACTCTATAGATGGTTTGGATTACATTAATGAAGCAATCAAATGAATGGTTTGGATTGAAAACATGTCCAATCATTTGAACAATTTATAGCAATGAATAAGGACCCTAGAATATAGAAATATTGACCACTGTGAACCAACTCGATCAAATGAAAGTTATGTATCAACTTAACATATCAAGCATGTTGATCAACAAATATGAGCCCATTCATATGAATAGTTTGGATCTGCTGAAATGGCCCAATCATATCATAGGTTTGGATCACTAGAGAAAGGCCAAATCATATGAGCAATTTAGATCATTGTAAACAGACCTAACCATATTAATGGTTTGTATCACTAATATGGGTCAGCCATATGAACAGTCAGAATTGGAGAAAATGAGCCCAATCGTATCAATGGCTTAGATCATTCAAATTGGACACTTATGCATATAGTTTTTACCACTAGAAATGGTCTACATGATATTAAGGTTTGGATCATTGAAAACAAGCCCAATTGTGCAAATGATTTGGAATACAAAATAAGGGCCCTATTATAAGAGACCACTAAGTATCACTAAAAATTAGCTCAATCGTATAAATAGTTTCGATCATTGAATACTAAGCCTACCCTATGAATGGACTGGATCCCTAAAAACAGGCCAATTGCAATTGACCTAGGCACAAAATATCTTGAACAAGAAAATATTGCAAGTCTAAACTTAGTAGCTAACAAATAGACAGTTACAAAGGGAAATACCTCAACGGTCTGCATTCAATGGCAAAAGGTCAAAATATTCTATGAATAAATTCCTTCACTCATAACAATTTTTAGGATGTCGAATCCAATCAGTGGTTAGAGCTAGTTACCAATTATTTCCAATGCCCATACAGAGATCAATGCAGGTTTTGTAATCAACCGCTCAGCCAATCAAAGTTCACCAATGTCTCATCAGCAATTATATAAGCACAAAGGGGGTTAGCGGCATCAGGCCTTGCACCCATACAAGTGAGACCCATGACTCAGTTATACAACCTATTGATCACCAAGGATGGGGCCACAAAAATTGTCCAGATGGGACAATGCTAAGCCTTCAAATGGTGGCCACTAAATAGACAATCAAGAAAATAGCATGGCAAACATTCATACTTGAAAGATTGGTTGCTAGGATCATCCACTATGGGAAACTTTTTTATATTTTTCTGACAAACTTTTCACCATGATTGGGACAATAAAACCAACGCTTTAAAATCATCAAAATGCCAGGCCCAAATCTCTGAACTCAAGACTTCGAGAGATAAGGCAGGGGATCATACAATCCCTCACTTCTCATAAACAACCAAAATTCCAGCCCTACAATCAACACCTATTTAGTTCTATCGCATTTCCCAAAACCAAAAAAATAAATATAATAATAATAATAATAAATTTGTTTTAAAAAGGATTTCAATTGAAGCTATCACCTTTATCCATCGAAATGGCCCATGTCAAAGGTTTGGATCACTAGAAATGGGCCAAATCATAAGAATTTGGATCGTTGTATAAAGAATCATGATTGTTTGAATTTTGTATCAAACTGAAAAGGGTCCTACAAAATTAATGATGTGTATCACTGAGAACCAACCTCAAATATTACGAATTGATGGATCAACTTAACATATCCATTGATGGCTCATGGAAAGAGGCTTCGCTTCAATCATATGATGAGTTTAGATCACTATAAGCAGCACGAATCATATGATGCATTTGAATCGCTAAATGGGCCGAATCATATAAGAAGTTCAAATCCGCTGAAATGGCCCAACCATGAAAAGCAACTTCAATCATATATTGATTTTGATTGAATTGACAAATAACATGAACAATTTTGATCCATTGAATGGACATGTCAATGTTTTTTTATCCATAACATGAACAATTTTGATCCATTGAATGGATCAAGCATGTCAATGTTTTTTTATCCATCGAAATGACCCATGTCAAAGGTTTGGATCAATAGAGTTGGGCCAAATAATATTAATCTGTATCAAAAAAAAAAAAAAAAAAAAAAAAAAAAAAAAAACTGACTATTTGAATTGTCGATAGAACGAAAGAGGGTCCTACAAAATTAACGATGTGGATCACTAAGAACCAACCTCAAATATTATGAATAGATGGATCAACTTAACATAGCCACTGGGATAGGTCATGCAAAGAGGCTTCAATCATCTGATGAGTTTAGATCATTAACAGCAGCACGAATCATATGATACATTTGGATCGCTGAAAGGGCCGTATCATATAAGTAGTTCAAATCCGCTAAAATGGCCCAAACAAGTCAAAGGTTTTTATCCATTAAAATGGCCCAAGCATGTCTAAGGTTTGGATCACTGGAAATGGGCCAAATCATATGAACGGTTTGGATCATTTGTAAAGATGACGAGGGTCCTACAAAATTTAGGGGATGGATCAACTTAGCATATCCATTGCCATGGATCATGAAAAGCAGTTTTAATCATATGATGAGTTTGGATCATGAAAAGCAGCTTCAATCGTATGATGAGTTTTGATGAGTTTAGATCGTCGAACGAGCTGAATCATATCAACAATTCCGATCCACTAAATGGCCCAAGCATGTCAATGTTTTTTATCCATCGAAATGGCCCATGTCGAGGTTTGGATCACTAGAAATGGGCCAAATCATATGAATTTGGATCCTTTTAAAAAGAAACACGACCGATTGAATTGTGTATGGAACTGAAGAGGGTCAAACAAAATTAACGATGTGGATCACCGAGAACCAACCTCAAATATAATGAATATATGTATCATCTTAACATATCCATTAGGATGGGTCATGGAAAGAGGCTTCAATCATATGACGAGTTTAGATAACTAACAGCAGCATGAATCATATGATGCATTTGGATCGCTGAATGGGCCGAATCATATAAGAAGTTCAAATCCGATGAAATTGCCCAAGCACGTCAAAGGTTTTGATCTATTGAAATGGCCCAAGCATGTCAAAAGGTTTGGATCACTAGAAATGGGCCGAATCATATGAATAGTTTGGATCATTTGTAAAGATGAAGAGGTTCCTACAAAATTTGGGGCATGGATCAACTAAGCATATCCATTGCCATGGATCATGAAATGCAGCTTCAATCATATGATGACTTTGGATCATGAAAAGCAACTTCAATCATATGATGAGTTTGGATCATGAAAAGGAGCTTCAATCATATGATGAGTTTGTATGACCGAATGATCCGAATAATATGAACAATTTGGATCCATTGAATGGCCCAAGCATGTCAATGTTTTCTATCCATCAAAATGGCCCATGTCAAAGGTTTGGATCAATAGAAATGGGCCAAATCATATAAATTAGTATCGTTTTAAAACAAAACCCAATTGTTTGAATTGTCGATAGAACGGAAGAGGGTCCTAGAAAATTAACGATGTGGATCACTGAGAACCAACCTCAAATATTATGAATAGATGGATCAGCTTAACATATCCATCGGGATGGGTCATGGAAAGAGGCTTCAATCATATGATGAGTTTAGATCACTAACAGCAGCACGAATCATATGACGTATTTGGATCGCTTAATGGGCCGAATCATATAAGAAGTTCAAATAGGCTGAAATGGCCAAAGCACTTCAAAGGTTTTGATCCATTGAAATGGCCCAAGCATGTCAAATGTTTGGATCACTAGAAATGGGCCAAATCATATAAACAGTTTGGATCATTTGTAAAGCTTAATCGGGTCCTACAAAATTTAGGGCAGGGATCAACTTGGCATATCCATTGCCATGGATCATGAAAAGCAACTTCAATCATATGATGAGTTTGGATCATGAACAGCAACTTCGATCGTATGATGAGTTTGTATCACCGAATGATTCGAATAATATGAACAATTTGGATCCATTGAATGGCCCAAGCATGTCAATGTTTTATATCCATCGAAATGGCCCAAGTAAAAGGTTTGGATCAATAGAAATGGGCCAAATCATATAAATTTGTATCGTTGTAAAAAGAAACCTGATTGTTTGAATTGTTAATAGAACGGAAGAGGGTCCTACAAAATTAACGATGTGGATCATTGAGAACCAACCTCAAATATTATGAATAGATGGATCAGCTTAACATATCCATTGGAATGGGTCAAGAAAAGAGGCTTCAATCATATGATGAGTTTAGATCACTAACAGCAACACGAATCATATGATGTATTTGGATCAGAGAATGGGTCGAATCATATAAGAAGTTAAAATCCGTTGAAATGGCCCAAGCACGTCAAAGGTCTTGATTCATTGAAATGGCCCAAGCATCTCAAAGGTTTGGATCACTAAAAATGGGCCAAATCATATGAACAATTTGGAATGGGTCAAGAAAAGAGGCTTCAATCATATGATGAGTTTAGATCACTAACAGCAGCACGAATCATATTATGTATTTGGATCACAGAATGGGTCGAATCATATAAGAAGTTAAAATCCATTGAAATGGCCCAAGCACGTCATCCATTGAAATGGCCCAAGCATCTTAAAGGTTTGGATCACTAAAAATGGGCCAAATCATATGAACAGTTTGGATCATTTGTAAAGCTTAAGAGGGCCCTACAAAATTTAGGGCAGGGATCAACTTAGCATATCCATTGCCATAGATCATGAAAAGCAACTTCAATCATATGATGAGTTTGGATCATGAAATGAGCTTCAATCGTATGATGAGTTTGTATGACCGAATGATCCGAATAATATGAACAATTTGGATCCTTTGAATGGCCCAAGCATGTCAATGTCTTTTATCCATCGAAATGGCCCATGTCAAAGGTTTGGATCAAAATGGCATTTGTCTCGCTAGTCACTTCAGGGTTTTCTATGACTTTTTCATTTCTTCTAAGGTTTTGTACTTAGAGAGTTTGTCTATAAATTCCTTTTCTATGTTTGTGGCTTCAAACATATTTATGTCTATAGACTCGATGATTCCATCGAGCGATTGCCTAATAAATTTATCTAGGATCATGTGTTTAGAACACATTGATCTTTGAAGCCCACGTGTCTATCGGGCTTTGACTTCTCTGTTGTTCTATATTCGAGATTTTAATTCGAATATGAGGAAGTTCAGATACTTTGGGGTCGGATGTCGATATTTTTTTGAGAATTAATATTAATTCCATGAGCTTGTCTTTTTGAGTCTTTGAAAGATCCTTGTAGAGGATTGATTTCTTCATCGTCGGATGAGGGTTTATCTTCTACTTCTATCTTTCTTTTTCCTTTTTGTCTCTCTTTGAATTCTTTAAATTCAAGGTACTCAAGGTACTGTTCATGTCTGTATTCTTCTACTTCTTTCCAGGATTCTCCGTATAAGTAGAAGATCCATTGTCTTCCTTCGCTTCCTTGTTGTCTGATCATTTCATGTACAAAGCACCATTTATGGAAGCAAACACCTGATTCATGGTTGATCATGAGACAATCGTGTTCATTGTCTGTTCCTTCTGTGTAATTTCCACATTCTTCACATAAATGAGGAGTGGGTGACCATTTCAATTCGAACTTGACTTGAACAGATTTGTCTATAGGTGGATAACGGGTATAAGTCTCTTTATTCCACCATCTGCAATGTATAATTGCCTTCTGTTCTTCGAATAGATAATATTGAATATTATCTCCCTTGTCTAATATCACCATATGGCTTTCGCAATTTGGTTCTGAAACTTCGCTATTTCACACTTAGTGGGTGAAATGATGAGACCATCTTTCTTGATCTCATCGATTATAGCTTTGACGTGTTCTTTGTGTTCTTATAGGTTTCAAGAGGCAACGAGGATGTCGTCAATGTAGTCTTGGTGGCTTCTAAAAATGTCATCCATTCTTCTCTAGAAGATCTGGGGTGCATTTTTCAATCCAAATGGCATTACAAGCCATTCGTATTTGGCTGAGGGGACAGTGAATGATGTCCATATGCATCAAGATGATCATGGAGTCACTTTTGGATTCGGAAAAGGAATCCGAATACCAAAACCAGTCAACCAGCATCTTCGGATCACCACAGCAAGTTCCCACTGCGACAACAACCTACGCCTCAACGCCTAACGCACCATGCTAACGGCTAATGGCAACGGCTCAATGGCAAGGAACAAGGTTAAGGCTATTCATGGAATGCGCAAATCCACGACATTTTCATATTATCTTATCATAAGTAAAGAAAGATGGAGATATGGAAAAGACATTTCACTAATGCAAAAACTTCGATACAATATTATGAGCTAAGGTCAGATGGCAAAACCCTAATTTCCATTCTGAAAACTTTAGTTTATTCTGTTCTTTTGAATTTCGTTAATTCCGCGTGCAACTCTCCTCTTGGTATCACCAATATTTCAGACAAATAAGAGAAGCTAGAGATCGATTAGATTAACAGTTCCTCATAACCGAAAGAAATTCATACATATATAGACAACTCCTTAGCTAACTTCAATCTTGAAGAAGCTATTAGGTTTAACGGACAATGGATACATCTATATAAAGTCTTTGCCGTCAACGACGACTAATTATAAATGAGATCCAAGCAAGAGAAGTCCTTCATGCTAACATAAGATAGACAGGAAAAGATGAAACGAGGGGAAAAGAATATACAAGCAGGGGAAAAAGAGCACTTTCTTTTGTTCAAATAAAGAAGTTGAAAACTGGATCAAATAGGAGTCTTTTTTTAATCAATTGGAATTTGGCAAATTGACGGCATCTTTGAAGAATTAAGTGCAAAGACCGCTTGAAAACCGTTGAATTCTTTGGAGAAATTAATTCAAAAGAAATTTTCAAGACGGAAATATGCAGATGGATTGAAAAGGAAAAAGATCAAGGAAAAATCGGTCAATAGCACAGGCAAAAGCAGGAAAAAATCCAAATCCCCTATTAAGAAAACAGAACTGAATTGTTTGAATAATATATTCAAGTGAAAAATGAAAAATAAGAGGGATCGGAACACTCAGGATTGATGATTTCCCTAAATGCATGGGATGTTACTTGTGCTACCACCAACAGAAGGAGGTTTATAAGGATTAGGACCAGATGGGAAATTACTTGCAGTAGCACAATTTAAATTCTAAAATAAAGAAACATAGTTGTACAAGTGGTCCAACTTGTACCAGGTCCCACCAAAACCAATATGAATCTCACAATGCCAAGTCATATTGGACGATACTTTGAACGATGGGCATGCTTCCATGGCCCATGCCAACTTCCAACATTGAAAAGAAACAAGTATGTAGAAATAGGTGGATTGAAAATTAGCAAGCTTCCTATGAGATACGAGTTGTAAGACTGGCAAGGAAGGCTCCACAAAGGAAGAAATGAAATGATTGAATCATTCAGAACAAATTTCAAATAAGAAAATCAAATTTCCTCACTGCAGATCTCTTAAGGAAGGAAAGAAAAAAAGAACGAAAAAAGAAAATAATAATAATAAGAGAGGGAGACCCATTCCCTATTTTCCAAAAGAATTCCATTAAGTAAAGCTATCAAAGCCTTCAACGATCCAAAGCTAAAAGGGTTAATGAATTCCCAAGTTGGGACTCAATATCCTCATAACCAATCCCTGCAAGGGAACCATAAAAGGACCAAAATACCAAATTTTAAAGAATTCTGATCAATGAATCCATCTGAACCCATTGAAGATTCTTGACTAAAACCAATCCAAAAACCTAAAGAATTTCTGATCTGAAACTCAATACATTAACCGATATCCTATATATAATAAGGTAAAAAGAAAAAAAAAAAAAAAAATCAGAAAGACCGCCCTATATGAACATATCAAAACCCTTATTAGAACCAATTCGAATCCATAATGTCCTCATGAACAATCTCTACAGATGATAAAGAAAAAACCAAAATGATTGCCAGAAAGAATAACACAAAAATAAAACTATCCAAACCCTAGATCACCAAATCCAACATGCTAATGAATTCCTAATAATAAAAAATCTCGATTTCCCCAAAAAAGGACCAAACTACCCTTTTTTGAAAAAGAATTCACAATACCATTGATGGCATTATAAAACCTATCCAGAGACCATAATCGTAGCAGAATTCGGATGGAGAATCGATTTTCCAGAGGCCGATCAATAAATCAAATCAAAAGAAGAGAGACACAATACATCCATTCGCGCTAGAAATTTCTGAATCGCACGTCGAAGAACAGGAGATTAAAGAACATTCGACCAGAGAGAGAGAGATGACCTGGTGGTTGTTGCCGGGGTTTTGATGCCTTGAAAATGCAGACTAACGGACCAGATCACATCATCATCATCTCATCATCATCTCACCATCATCTCACCATCATCGCCATTACAGAGAAGAGAGAGATCGAGGGCTTCATGGGGGCAATAGAATACCGTTTAGGGAGGACCGTTGAGGGAGAGGGCGCTCGGCGAGAGAAGCCGAATGAGGGAGAGATTTGATTTTTTGCTTTTTTCCGAACAGAGAGCCGTTGCGGCATTTCTCTTGGCTATTAAGGCAAGAGTGCTCCGCTCCGGACGCGGAAACCTTTCGCAGAAAGTTCCTGTGCAGGGATGCTAACTGGGGCCCACCTTGATGTTTATGAGAAATCCACACCGTGCATCCGTTTTTCGAGATCATTTTAGGACGTTCAACTAAAATTAAGGTGGATCCAAAACTAAAGTGGACCGCACGGGAGGAAACAACATTTATGACCACCGTTTGAAACATTGGTATGGCCACAAAGTTTCATATCAGGAAAAATTTTGGTTTTCTCACTTCACCCCAGTGGGAATTTCCTTATAAACGGTTTGGATGGCATATAAACATCAAGGTAGATTCCAGGGAAGTTTCAACAATAGAATACTCTTTCCACGGTTTTCCCTTTCGTATGGCCCACTTGAATTTTCAATACACCTCATTTTTTGTTGTGTGACCTAAAATGATCTCTCAAAACGGATGGACGGTGTGGATTTCTCACAAAAATCAAGGTGGCCCCGCCTAGCATTCCAGCGCAGGAAATTCCTGCGAAAGGACGCAAGTTGCATGGGGAGCTCTTGTCGGAGATGTCAAATAAACGGGAGAAATTTAGGACTATGTACCCCACCTTTTATCCAGCTGTTTTTATGAAACACTACAAACTTTGTTTTGGAACTTAGACCTGCATGTGCAGAGACCGAATTTCATGACGAAAATACCCCTCCTTTTAACTGTTGTCTAATTTTCCTCTCCCTTTCCACTGTTTGCTTTTCATCTCCCTTTCCATTGCTGCTTTCACTGTCATTGCTTTCACCCCCTTTCCTCACTCCGTTTCCATGAGAAAGACCAAAAAAACTCATTTTGTGAGCCCCCTTATTAGCATTTTGTCTTCTTCTGAAAATGGTCGGTCCAGTGAAGAAATCACGCACCACAGGTATATTTTAAACTCAGTTGGGCCCACATTGAATATATGTAGTATAGGAAACGGATTGGCTACTCCCCCTGACACCAGCCCCGTGGTTGGTGGTCGGTGCTCCGTGAGCCCCACCATGATATATGTGTTTCATCCATTCCGTTCATCCATTTGTAAAGATCATTTTAGGGCTTTATCCTAAAAATAAGAGGGATATAAATCTTAGATGTACCACACTACAAGAAAACAATAGTGATTGGATATCCATCATTTAAATCCTCCTGAGGCCCATTGTACTGTTTATCTGAAATCCAATCTGTTTAGTAGGTCATAAAGACCCAGATGAAAGCTAAAAACAATGATCATCTTGATCCAATACTTTTATGGCCCCCAAAAAGTTTTTAATAGTCGATGTTCATTAAACACTGTTTCCTGTAATGTGGTCCAATTGAGATCAGGATATACCTCATTTTTTGTTTAATATCATAAAATGATCTATAAAAATAGATGGACGGCATGGATGAAACACATACATCATGATGGGGCCCACAGAGCACCGAACATCGGTTTCCTGTAGTATATCTACGTCGTCCATCGGTTTTTCCATCTAATTTAAGGGGTTGAGCCCCAAATTGAAGCATATCAAAATATCAAGTGGATCATACCACTGGAAACAGTGGGCATAATGATTTTCTAATTTGCCCCGTTGATTTCATGCTTCCCTCGCTCAATTTCACGTTTGCCCTGTTGATTTTCTAGTTTGCCCACTCAATTTTATGTTTGCCTTGCTGATTTTCTAGGTTGCCCTGCTGATTTTTTAGTTTGCCCCGCTGAATTCATAGTTTCCCTTGTTGAATTTCATGTTTGCCCCGTTCAATGTCTAGGTTCCCTCCCACATATGGGGTTTTGGTGTATACATAATCCGATGAACATGATGTATTACAAATAAAACATCATTCTGGGGCGTAGCAAGCGTAATCGGATTGCGTACTGAGTTAGTCAGTACGCTCCCATTATACTAAGTAAACTCGGATGGGCCCACATTGAATGTATGTAGTATATCCACGGCGTCCATCTGTTCTTCCATCTAATTTTAGCGGTTTAGCCCCAAACTGAAGCATATCAAAAGATCAAGTGGATCATACCACGGAAACTTGATGGGCATAATGATTTCCACTGTTAAAACCATAGTGGGCCCAACAGTGATGCTTGTTTGTTATCAAACCTATTCATAAGATCATATATAAAAACACAATTATAAGCTTGATCCAAAACTTCTGTAGCCCTTAAGAAATGATCTACATGAGAAGTTCAATTCAAAATTTTTATGTGGTGTGATCCATTTGAACATTGGATACGTTTAGTTTTTTGGCTCAATGCATGAAATTATATGTTAAGTTTGCACCGCTGATTTTCTAGTTTGCCCCGCTAAATTTCATGTTTCCCCTGCTCAATTTCAGTTTGCCTCGCTGATTTCCTAGTTTGCCCCGCTGATTTTGTAGTTTGCCCCGCTCAAATGCAAGTTTCCCCCGCTGAATTTCTTGTTTGCCCAGTTGAATTTCTAGTTTGCCCCGCTCAAATTCAAGTTTGCCCCGCTGAATTTCAAGTTTGCCCCACTCAATTCCTAGTTTGCCCCGCTCATTTTCATGTTTGCCCCACTCAAATTCGTGCTTGCCCTTGAATTTCATGTTTGCCCCCACTTAATTTCGTGCTTGCCCCGCTCATTTCAATTTGCCCACCCCTCAATTCCTAGCTTACCCCACTCAATTTTCAGGTTTGCCCCGCTCATTTTCATGTTTGCCCCGCTCAAATCCGTGATTGCCCCACTGAATTCCTAGTTTGCCCCGCTCAATTTCATGTTTGCCCCGCTCAATTCCTAGTTTACCCTGCTCAATTTCGTGCTTGTCCCGCTCATTTTCATGCTTGCCCCACTCATTTTCATGCTTGCCCTCTCATTTTAATCAATGAAAAAGCATTACCTGATGGTTAAGATGTTTTCAACAATGCAACACTGATTCCAAAGCTCAAAATCTCTGATTTTTGGGTGTTGGGTACAAAAGAGATTTTAGGAATCCCTCGGTGGTGATATCATACACCAAAGAAAATATGTATGCACTTCAGTAATGCGATTGGGTTGTCTAGAAGCCACTCAACCGCATTAAAAGAAAAAACAATCTTGATAATTGATCGATTCAATTGTGTTGTGTCAATGTGAATTATGGCCATGAATGGGATGATTCTACCACAACTCTTGAGGTTGAACCTCTGGATGACCACTAGAGCATCGAAATGAAGGTTCTCTTTAAATCCATAGAGAATGGCTATACCAATGTAACTGTAGCTGAGACACAGGCATTCGAAGGCCTTCCAAACAAGGGAAGAGAAACTTGCTGTATTAGGTGCAACCATGCAGGTGCTTGGATCTAAACTAATCACCCTCTCAATCAACAAAGTAGCAATGATAAAAAAAAAAAAAATAGAGACAATGGAGAAGAAAATAACAAATCTAACATCTCTTATTCACTTTCAAAACCAAGATGCATATTTCACGTTTAACACCAACTAATACTCATATTATTAACATAATCTGGATGCATGTAAGTTTCTAAGTTGCAACTTGCAAGCGATTTTCAATTATAAGTCACTTACAGTGAAGTGAGCTCATTTTCAGTTTTTTTTTTTTTTTTTTTTTTTTTTTTTAGGTGTGTGCTTAGCAAAACTCTATATTATATGATGCAAGTGATTTTAGATGTAATTTTATCACGATCTGGTTTTTGTCATTTTTGAAGGTCAAGATAAGATTGCTAATTTTGAGATGAAGTTCATGGTCATTGACAACAAGCATCTTGGTGGAAATGGATTCCAACAGGAAACCAATTCCAAGTATTTACATGGGCCCAAATGCATGTAAGTTGACATGTTTGATCAATGGTTGTTTTGTCTTTGAGCAAGCACTAGCATCTCAATCTCAGTGACTCAACTTGTTGTAGTAGTTATTGTCGATATAGCTTTAGACAGCTAGGGGTGAGGAGCCAATGTATTATCTTCTTTTCTTTCAGCTTGAAAGGTTCTCAATTTCATGTTTGCCCCGCTCAATTTCATGCTTGCTCAATTTCAGAATGGCTCAATTTCATGTTTCTGAAGTTTGCACCACTCAATTTCATGCTTTCAATTTCGGTTGCTTGAATGCTTGCCTCATCCGCATTAAAAGAAAAAACAATCTTCAATTGATCGATTCAATTGTGTTGTGTCAATGTGAATTATGCCATGAATGGGATGATTCTACCACAACTCTTGAGAAATTTCATTTGTGGGAGAAAGGGAGAAACTCAGTATGAAATGCAATGAAGGTTCTCTTTAAATCCACCATGAATCCTCTGAAATTCAAATGGATCGAATTGGCTATGATGCCAAACCCAAGTTGGTGAGGGGAAACTTGTCATTCGAGTGCAACTTACAGAAACATGTTGTATTAATGCAACCAAATGCTTGGACATCTAAACTAATCATCCCTCTCAATCAACAAAAGTATACTGTATCTATATGTGCATATTAAAAAATAAGTATGTATGTTTGTATAATGAAAGAAAATGCACAAATCATCACCATTAACAGTCTTCTCTATGAATTTATTGGCTTTTAGGAAGTACCAAGAGGTTTCTACATGGAGCACTCTTTATAACCAATGTGAATACCAAAGCAACCAGAGCAACATTCATCACATTGGGCATTTATTGAAGCCACATTTTAAATGGAAGTTACTACTTCAAATTACATTATTAATATTATAAAATATAAGTTTTAGTTGTAATTCAAATATTGTCTGAATGATTCTTCAATTATGTTGTCTCTAGGAAGATGTTGCCCATGAAGTGAACATTCATTTTCTATGGTGTCCTAATGCTTTGTTTTTTCTTTTTTTTTTTTTTTTTTTTTTTTTTGAAGAAGAAAGTTGATAAAGTAATAGTACTTGTGGGGAAAAGAGATGAGAAAATGAGTATATGGCTACGGATTATGATCAAGATTATTGATTTTGAAGAGAATGTAATTTTTTATCAAAACTCGAAAAATGGATGAATAGGTCATATTTTGAATTTGAGGTCGATAATAAGATTGCTAATTTTGAGATGAAGTTCATGGTCATTGAATAACAAGCATCTTGGTGGAAATGGATTCAACAGAAACCATTCCAAGTATTTACATCCAAATACGGTTGCATAGTAAGTTGACATGTTTGATCAATGGATTTTGTAAGCTTTTTGATAGCACTAGCATCTTAATTTCTTTAAGACTGTCAACTTTTTGAGCAACAGCTTATGATGCTCAGTTGCTTCAGCTTCATGTAAAAGGTTGAGCTAGGGTTTTCAATGCATTATATATTTTTCTTCTCAACTTGAAATTTTCCATTTGCTTGCTTCAATTTTCATTAGACCATAGGATATTTCATGCTTGCCCGCTCAATTTCTTCATGCTTGCCAGATTTCATTCTTGTTTGCCTCAATTTCATGCTTGCCCAATTTGAATTTTCATTTCATGTTGACATAATTCAATTTTTTGTTCACTCAATTTCAAAATTTTGCTCTCGGATTCAATTTCTTGCCTCAATCATTTGTTTGCTTTCGATTTCATGAAGCTCAATTTCCTTGCCACAATGTCTGAGATCAAATGTTATGCCCGCTCAATTTCGATGTTGCCTTATAAATTCATTCATGAGCTTATTTATGTTTGCCAGTTCTTAATTTCATGGTAGATAAGGTCATTTCATGGTTCAAGGTATGAGTGAACCGAACATTGACTCAGCTTCGAGATATAAATTTCATGGATTCATCTCGAGTTGGGTCATGATTGATCCAAAAAGTGTGTGAGGGGTTAGGTTGGGTTGATCTTGACCAAGTTGTATGAGGGTAGGTTGGGTTAGGTTGAGGCAACTTGAGCCCAACATGACCTCTAGAGGACCCAACATGACCTTAAGCCTTTGGTCCACAAAGTTTAAACACTTATTTTTAATCTATATGTGCATATGCATATCATATATCATTATGCATATGCATATCTATATATTTCTATAAGTATGTATGTTTGTATATGTGTATGAATTTACAAATGCATCATCATCACCACCATTATTATCTTAGTCTTTCTCCTATGAATTGACATTGGGCATTTTTGAAGTACATGAATACATGGCAGAAGTTTCATACATGGAGCACCTTTCTATGAATAATCAACCACATAACTATTGATATGAAGACTATCATCTTGAAAAACATTCAATTGCTATCAAAGCATGATGGGCATTCTTATCAAGATCATGATGAAGAATCAGCATATCACCATAAGACCATGGACTTCAAATTACATGAGTTATAAAATTATAAAAATGATATAATCTAATTCAAATAATTTGAATGCATTCTCATCATGTTTAGGAAAGAATGATCAAGCAAATTAAGAATTTAGGAAACATCAATCTTTCCTTTCATATTTGAGCTTTCTCATGTTGTAGAATTTGTTGCCCATGAAGCTCAGACGAGCAAAACATTACCTTTTAAGGTTACATTCTATGGTGTCTAATGCTTTTCTTTTTTTTTTTTTTTTTTTTTTTTTTTTAAAAAAGAATTTTTTTTTTATTTATTTATTTTTTTTTGATAAAATAATAGTACTTGATGGAAAGGAAAAAAATAAAATGACCGGTGTGTGAAAAGAAAGTATTTCAATTGATAAAATTTAGAATTTTTTATTGGGAAAAAGAGAATGAAAAATTTTGACTTAGTTTGATTAGATAATGGCTACGGATTAAAAAATGAGATTATTGATAATATGAAGATGAATGATTTCCAAATAAGTCAGAACAAATGAAAGATGATGAATTTTCGATAATATCGAGATGATATTGAAATAGATGCGATAAATGAGCATAAGATGCATCAATAATATCGAGACATGATTTAACAGATCGCATGAATTAATATCGATAATGAAGACCAGAAAAATGACATACCGATTTTAATGGATGAATTTTCAAAATATAAATATACTGGCGACATAAGATCGATAATATCGAGATGAAATGATTTTTTATAGCCTATAATTACACTATTTTAATGCATTTACCATATAGCTAAAAAATATTTTATATTTATTTATTTACGTAGTTTTTGCGATACATATTGAAAATTTGACAAGCAAATTTATGTTGAATGCTATTGAAAGATTGATAATGGAATTTCAATAGGCTATTACTGGACGTTTTGGCGATTTATACTTTTTCATATCGAACGGTCTATAATGCTGAAAGAGAGAAATATAATCCATCCATAATTTGAGTCAATGCGATACTCGACAATGGAATGGGTCTGTTTTGGAAAGTAGCTATAGAGAAAACATTGTTCATGAAAAAAAATGGTTCATGATTTTTAAAACTCATTTGGGAGTTCTAGACTTTTTCGATATATGGAAGCTACGGTTATAGCTACGGTTATAATCCATAGCTATAGGGTCCCACTAAATGCGACAATGGGGTCATTGTGGAAAGAGAGAAATGGTTCATGTTTTCAAAGGGAATGAGAGTTCTCCCAGGATAGTAGCAAATA
The DNA here is from genome assembly GCA_030180095.1 of Magnolia changhungtana. NCBI lineage: Eukaryota > Viridiplantae > Streptophyta > Magnoliopsida > Magnoliales > Magnoliaceae > Magnolia > Magnolia changhungtana. The sequence goes on from JASAUF010000022.1 coordinate 308,056, forward strand.
GAGGTTGGTCATGGACTGGACTTCATTAAATAGTCAGGCAAGGGGATTTGTGCATTATCAAATTTTTTGCATATTGGGAAGAGATTCTATGGGAAAGTGAAAGGCAGTGATGGGGGAATGGATTGTATGTGATGGTTGGGACAACAACAAAAATTATATTGTTGTTGGTAGGCTCTTGATTTTGCATTTGTTTGGCTCATCTTTGTATTTTTCTGTTTGGTTCTTTTTTGAGTAATGAAGTAATCCATTCACCATCTGTTTGGTTTGGCTACATGAATCCTTTTCCACCATTCCACTCTTTAAGAGGCCATAACTTCAATTAGACCATAGCTCATCAAGTCCTTTATTACTACATCCACTCACGTCCTTTTGGGCCTTCCCCTTGCCCTTTCAGAGCCTTCAACTTGTACCAATTCACTCCTTTTAGCTGGCGCAATTCTTGGTCTCCATTGCACATAACCAAACCATCTAACTCTACTTTCCCTCATCTTGTTATCTATTGGCGCTACTACAAAATTCCCTCAAATGCATTCATTTATAATCTAATCCTTTCTTATATTGTCACTCATCTATCTTAACATCCTCATTTCAGCTACACTCATCCAATGGCCATTTTGTTTTTAACTGCCCAAAATTTTGTCCCATAAAGCATGGTTGATCTTAGAGCCATCTTATAAAAATTTTCGTGGAGCCTAGAAGAAGGTGACTCACGTGGACAACTGACTCCTTTTCAATAGAAAGGAATAGACAAACCAACCCAATTGAATGGATGTGAAGAAGTAGACCATTGTTTTGGCAATAATGAGCCAAGCTAGTATTTGCAGTGAATCCCCCCATTAAATTGTCATGCATTATGATAAGAACTCCCAATTTCCTAACAAATACAACCCTTTTGATCATTTCTTCACATGTACGCTCCCGAAAAGGACATTATATGGACTGGATTAGAAGGATCAGTCATCCTAAAATTAGGATGCATTTCTTGTCTCAAATATTCACTTGTAGCATACCATATCTCAATGGATTGACGCAATTTTTCTACCGCGTGTACATTCCCATAATGATGGTGCTTTTCTAAAATCAAACTTTGTTGTTCAACATCTATTTCATAACCATTTTTGCTAGGAACCACATGTTCTTCACCTACGTCTGCTTCACATTTTGTCACTTGAAGCGTGAAGGAGAAGAAGTCTACAAGCAAAAGTAGAGAGCAGCCACAACTCTACTTTCATTTGACGATGATGGTAAGGAAAGAGGGGAGGGGGATTATGTGCCACTTCAATCTATCCCCTTGCTATAGGGCTCCTGCTTGCCTTGATCCTTAGTCAATGGGATTAGGGCAATTTAAGTGAGTACACAACGATCACATAAAACTCTAGAGGCACATCTCCATTTCTTCCACCTCGCTCGAATTCTATGGGCAATATCCTTCTCTATCTATCCACTCTCATGAATTGTCAATCCAAGTAAGCAATCTTTACTAATTCCTCGTTCTCACTCTTATTATTACTAAAATTGCACTCCATATACTCTATTTTAGTCTAACTAATTTTAAATCCTTCAGATTCTAAAGCATCTGTTCATATGTCTAGCTTTGTGTTTACACCCTCCCTCGTCATGTCAATCAACATGAAATTGAGCGGGGCAAACATGAAATTGAGCGGGGCCAACGAGAAATTGAGCGGGGCAAACATGAAATTGAGCGGGGCAAACTAGAAATTGAGTGGGGCAAATGTGAAATTCAGTGGGGCAAACATGAAATTGAGCGGGGCAAACTCTAAATTCAGCGGGTAAACTGAAAATTGAGCAGGGCAAACTAGAAATTGAGCGGGGCAAACAGAAAATTGAGCGGGGTAAACATGAAATTGAGCGGGGCCAACGAGAAATTCAACGGGGCAAACATGAAATTGAGCGGGGCAAACTAGAAATTCAGCGGGGCAAATCGAAAATTTAGCGGGGCAAACATGTACATTAAGCAAATACCCTTTTTCTCTCTTTTTTTTTTTGGTTTTTATGTTACTTAGAAGGTGTTTGATAAAACACCTGTAAAACCATTGTATTTGTTTGTAAGACAGTGGGTTTTTGAAATTGCAGTTCAGGTGTTTGTAAAAATGCCTCATGGTAAGGGCTGCATCACTCTAGGTGAGGCTGGGGTGCACCTAATATACTCTTGAAAATTGGGTGGCTTTTCACTTATAGGACAAGACGTAGCAAATCATTTGCATTCTCTCTGCTTGTGCAATCGTTTGCATTCAGCGGGGCAAACTGCCATTATTAGCAAGGAATGGATGTTTAATTGACCTATAAGTGAGGGAATAAAAACTTTGCAGACATCATTTTCCGATAGTCAATGGAAGAACCAATTTTATGAACTAAACATCCCTCTTACGTTGAAAAGTTATCAGATGTGAGACAAACAAATTGTTTCCTTTGAGTGTTCAAATTAAAGGGAAAAAGTGAAATAGCATGGAGCTATAAGAAATCAAAGCAATAATAAAGAAACCTGAATTAACAAAGAGGAGAGGGAGACCCTCAGGGCCATCTGTAAGGTCTCGACCTCGGCACAGGTTGTCGCAGCCACTTCCAGCTCCGTAGCTTGGGCCTGGATCTACTTCATTTTTTGAAGCATGCCTTAAAATGAGCCATCAATTTCATTTTAGCGGGGCAAACTTGAGTCATCAATTTGAAGCATGGCCCGCTCAATTTCATTTTTGCCCTGCTCAATTTCTAGTTTGCCCCGCTCAATTTCATGTTTGCTCCGCTCAATTTCTAGTTTGCCCCGCTCAATTTCATATTTGCCCCGCTCAATTTTTAGTTTGCCCCGCTCAATTTCATGTTTGCCCCGATCAATTTGTAGTTTGCCCTGCTCAATTTCATGTTTGCCTCGCTCAATTTTCAGTTTGCCCCGCTCAATTTCATGTTTGCCCCGCTGAAATTCATGTATGCCCCGCTCAATTTCTAGTTTGCCCCGCTCAATTTCATGTTTGCCCCGCTTAATTTATATTTTGACCCGCTGAATTTCTAGTTTGCCCCACTCAATTTCTGTTTGACCGTGAAATGAAGGGAATTGACCATGAAATGCACGAAATTGACCGTGAAGTGAAGGGAATTGACCGTGAAATGCATGGAATTGATCGTGAAGTGAAGGGGAATCGCTGGTATTGATCGTGAAATGCATGGAATTGATCGTGAAGTAAATAAAATGAATGAAATTGATCGTGAAGTGAATGAAATGGATTTTCGACCATCGACCTGATGGAATATTGAAAAATAACTAGGTTGGTTGGCTAAAGTAGCTTCTCCTACCCCAAAATCATATAGGGTATGTTAAGTAACTAATTTTGGTTTAAAAGATATTCTTGTTAAATGAATAAAGAAAGAAATGAAAAAAAGAGAGAATTTTTTTTTATATGCTTATATATACATATTTATATAAATATGTATTAGAGAATATTGTAGGTAGAATAAAGTTCTCCATGTAAAAAAATAAAAATAGAAAAATAAGATAAAAAATTGTATAAACTGGCACAGACTACAGGTATGGCTACGGTTATAATCCATAGCTATACGTAAATATCACCTTCGATATGTATCGAAGGTCTTTCGATATTATCGAAAACGTCCAGAACTGTCCAGCGAGTTAACCTAAAAAATCGTACAATTTTCAACACACTATAGCTACGGATTATAACCGTAGCCATAGCTATAATGTGATGCATTTGGTGGCATGGCCATGTGTGGCTGCTTTTTTTTTTTTTTTTTTGCTGTGTTGCTTTTGTGGGTCCCATCACGAGATCTGTATTATATCCAAACCGTCCATCTATTTGGTGAGATCATATTAAGGCTTGAGAGGAAAAATAAGATAGATCTAACTATCAAGTGGACCACACTGTAAAAGGCAGTGGGGAATTGAACGTCTACCATTGAAACTCTTTTAGGGGTTACAGAAGTTTTGGATCATTATGAAATTTTTTTTCCTCTTCATCCAGGTCTTTGTGACCCTATGAATGAACTTAGACGGGGAGGATTTCTCACAAACATCACAGTGGGCCCCCTAAAAGTTTTAATGGTCGACGCTCATTCAACACTGTTTCCTATAATGTGGTACATTTGAGATGTGGATATACCTCATTTTTGGTCGCATACCATAAAATGATTTGGAAAAATATATAGACGGCATGGATGAAAAGCATACATCATGGTGGGGCCCACAGACCATCGACCATCCGCCATTGGCTGGTGGCAGGCGGAGTACCCAATCGGTTTCCATGAAAGGAGGGGTATTTTCGTTCTCAAATTCACTGTCCGTACGAGCAAGTCTAAGTTCCAAAGTAAAGTTTGTATTGTTTCATAAAAATAGCTGGATAAAAGGTGGGGTCCACAGTCCCAAATTTCCCGTCCTACGTCCGGGTAATCCGTCCGCGCAGGGCTCTGCAGGGCCCACCTTGATGTAAATGTTTTATCCTCGCCGTTCATCTTTTTTTTCAGATCATTTTAAGGTTCGATCCTAAAAATGAGGTAGGTCCACAGCTAAAGTTGTGGTGATAAATATCAGCTTGATCCGAAACTTCTCCAGCTCCCAGTAAGTTTTTAATGGTGGACGTTCAATCCCTACTTTGTGGTTCACTTTCTAAAATCTCTCATCTTAAAGTAGACAGTAAACTATCCACTTGCAGTCCATAAGTTGGACATGTAAGATTGTCCAGTGGGAGAATATTTTGGTGATACACATTATACATGGTCTAGTACATTAGTTAAATAGTCTTGATCATCAAAATTGGGCCTAGATTAGATTATCCAAAGACATAACATATAAATTATAAATTGCATGTGTATGAACCACGGTGCTCTGTTAAAGTATTAAAAAGGTTGTCCAGAGAGCAAACTCATAAGAGAATAAAGTTTGCAGCAATTAGGATAAATGATTTTAACCGTCCACTTTATTCCCTACCTTGTGAACAAATAGTTAGATTATCGATTAGTCATATTATTACTATATATATATATGTATTATACACCCATTTAAGTTTGAGTCATCTCGACCTTATTTATTTATTTAATTAGATTGTCTAAGAAATTTAGTTATTGGGACATTCAAGTCCTTCCATATTTGGCGATTTTGTACCCATGTGAAGTCCATCAGATCAGTGTACTAGATCAAGGGTCATCGAATGTTGTTTAATCTCATGCAATATGTCAAGTTCAGATAGAGTGGTTATAACCACCAGATGCTCTTTGTTAGAACCCTTCTTAAGGGTTGCACCAATTTGAAAATGATGTGAAAGCACATAATTAACTACTACATTTCCCAATACCAAGAATTCTATTTCTATCACGTACGTGACTGATTTAGATCCTTCATCCGGTTAACTGTACAATGAATATTACTCATCCGCATGTGAGCAACTAGCAAACTTATGGGATAGTAACTACACCATCGACCTATCAAGCCCATTTTGGAGGATACTTTGGAAGATTGCATTCTCGAGTTTCTTTCACATTTTTCTTTCCAAAGCTTTCTTTTTAACCATGCATGGTGTCTACAAAGAAGAATTCTAATATGGTTGGAATCCCAACACAAAATCCCATTTTGTAATGCATTTTGGGTTGATCTTCATTGTATAGGATGTTGAGATTAGTGTATATCCTACTGATGGTGGGCAAGTTCATGATTTGATTTATTTTCATGTGAAGGTTACTTTTGGCTCAAGCTATGAGAAAATAAATTATAAATTTTGAGATCTAAAAAGAAAGGCTCATTAATGTCATATCATGATTTTGAGAAAATCTACTAAATGAAGGCTAATCTACTAAATGCAAGCTTTCTATGAGTGAACAGGGCCTGACATTATCCAAGAGGTAGCACTATAGATTTCTTTGATTTTACATGTGTGTGATAGAATGACATGTGTTTGGGACATAAAGACGATATGTAGGTCATAGCTCTAGTATCCAAGATAACCTTAGTCCGACCCATTTGATAACTTCGAGGATCATACTACGTGTTAACGGTGAGTTACAACAAACCATAAAAAACCAATTATCTAGGAATCTGGGCCTCTCATACATTTAATCGTAGTCTAACCATTCTCATTTATAGATATCAAGATCTAAAGTACTCTGACCATTCTCAGTCGGTGCATACATTCACTTTTATATATGTGGTCCAAAGAACTTACATAACAAGTATCTACAAGATCTTGACCATTAGATGGGATATGACAACTCTAGATTATATGGGCCATGGCTTACAAATTAGGTTGGTGTGGTTTCATTTTGGGTTATTCCAACCAGATAGATGCAACCGTAATTCTTAAATAGTTTTTCAAACATATTCGATTTCAAGATTGTTGGGATATGGAGTTTGAAAAACTATTTAAACAAATAAATTTAAATTTAGAATAAGAGAAAATAGAAAACTTATCGATTTATAGAAGTCGAGGCGTGATGTGAATTACTAGCCCCATTACGACTTGAAATCGATTCTTAGTGCTCCCTTGAACAACGTCCCAGTGCAATAGGTTTCAAAACAGAGCAATCGACCCTCCATGATACAAATTGACCTATGACTCAATCTAGCCCCAATTGATATTGCACTCACTTGTACAATTGCTCAAACCATTTGTAGGGTCTTAACTCGAAATAACCAGAAAATACTTTGAACACATTTTAAGATCTTTAATCAATACCCATATACGATTTTCTAATCCTTTTCAAAACTTAAAATTAGAAGTTTATTTATAGACTTTGTGAAGACACCCTTTCAAAAAGAGTTGTGACTATTCAGTTTAAACCCAATTGGTGCGACCCTTAGGCTTCAAAAGACACAACTTTTCAAAACAAAATATGAAAGGATGCAATCTTTTAGACTTAAGTGAGCGTCCCCAATTCAAAAAGACACATCCATAGGGCACCTATGACCATAGCCATAGCCCGTCCCAATGGATATTTTGAAACACTAAATTATTTTAAAATAATTTAAAATACAACACAAAATATTCATATCATCTTGTGTTTAGAATCGCTCCATGTAGCATCAAGCGACCACTTTTATTTAAACAAGCTGAGCAGGCGATGATGCTTATTTTTTACGTTTAAACCAAATTGTGAAAATCTAGGCTTATTAGAAAATAATTTAATAAGCTTTCAAATGTGTCTAGAATTATCTTAATTGAATACCAAATGACCCATTGAAAGTGGGTCCAAAGTTTTTGTTGGCATGACTCCTATCTATTAGATTAGAACGGTTGATTTTTTATTTTTATTTTTGTTATATTTGGAATTGGAGTAAATTTAGAATGGGCCTGGTGGCGTATATGATGGTTTAGGAATAGAGAATATTGCTGAGTATGACTTTGAGTTGAGCCTCCAATCTTCAATCAAACAATTATCAAGCTTGTCGATTCAGCTATCTCTTGTCGCGAGAGTGAGTGAGGCTTAGTAGGAAGATTCGACGTTGCAGGATTATCGAGCAAAGGTCGTGTTTGAGGGTCAAACGATGTGGACTTCATTTCAGAGGCTAGTTGTGTATTCCAAATATTTCATGACGTATTGTGATCACAAGGATCTTATGAGCGCCCCCTAATCATAACACGCCGATCGGTAGTTTAGGATCCTCCACCTTCGGGCCATTCCCACGTACTTAAAATATATCGTGATATGAGGAGACTATTTTTGAGCCGGAATAAAGCGTTAGATCACTAGTTTTGTAGCCGAGTGCGACAGTCTCCAACATGTCAATGCCGATCATTAGGGACCTCCGGATCCCTTGCGGCCATTGAGCGTCCCCAATTCAACCAACTTTCTAATAAACCATAAATTACCTTAATCGAAAGAGTATTTAGTTTGTCATCATTTAACTCAATGTCTACCTTCTATATCATCAAACCCACTTGAACTCTTTATTAAATAGGTAGAAACTACCATATTAGCTTTGACCCTGATATAACTTAGAAATGTGATTTTTTAAGTGCTAACACTATGTAAACGAACGAACGTAGGAAGGCCATAGCTTATAGTGCTATCAGAGCAAACCCATATAACTAGGAGCACCTGCGACATAAGGTGGCATCAAAGTACTAGATCATCTCTTTCTAGGCTGGTTCGGAAGTAACAGGAGGGTGGAACATAACCCACTCTATTTTATTGTTTTTCTACTCAAAAGAATGGTGGGAATTTTATTTAAACCGTCCATCTTTTGTATAGATTGGCACACCTAATCAGTGGACCAGCTTGATCTCGCATGTGGTCCCCATCAGGCGTACTGTGCCTCGTCCAAATGTGTTGGGTGTGAAGATGGAGGCAAGCGTGGAGAGGGTGAGCAAATCTAAAATTGGTGAAGTGGAGCCCTTGGTTAAGTGATTATAACCATCTACTTGTTAGCCGCACGGTTAACGGCCGGTGCAACGATCTTTTATAAGATCCTAGCCATCCACTATTTGGCAATTGTCACGGACTGTTCAAGTCCTGCTGTATTTCTTGAACCCATCCATTGATAGGCTACTGAACAAAAGGCTAGGATCAAACCCATACATGAAAAGGTCCATCGACGCGATCAACAGACTGGATCACCTAAAAGTGGGCCCTGATACGAGAACTGGAGCATTAGGACACTATTCACGTCCTATGTTACTGATGTGTCACGATCTTATAATTTCTCGATTCCAAATCCAAACGTTCCCTCGCTCATTCCTCCGCCCTCTCACCCGTCAAAACAGGAGAAAAAAGAGAAAAAAAGGAGAGAGTCAGAGAGAAGAGAGAAGAGAGAGAGAGACCCACTAACATCAAAACCCACACAAGGTATCATTTTCTTCCAACTCCGTTTTTTTTTTTTTTCATTTTCATGGAAATTTTCTTCCATTATTTCCCCTTCAAATCTACGTAAAATTCAAGAACGAGAATCGCTTTTAGGGGTTTTTTTTGTCGGAAATTCTGAAGGGAATGAATCATGGATTTTTCTCTGATTAGGTTTTTTTTTAGTCTTTGGTCTTTGAATCATTTGACATGTTTCATTCTTCCTTGTTCAATACGAAAGGAAATGAAAACAGAATTCTAATTGATATATTGACATTATAAGCATGTTTTTTAGATGATCTATTCATGAATCGCATTCATAAACATAAGCATACGTCATTTATGTGAACATGTGCCAAATTTTTATTTTTTGTGGAACGTTAACAAAAGATATATATTTTGGCAGTGGGATGGTGAGAGACCAACCCGACGCACCCCCGCCACATCATGATTACATTGCATTAACCAATCACAGCATTGAGTCTTCCCCCATATATCGATTCATCCCGATCGCCCAAGATAACCCTCAGGCCTTAACCATAAGGAGGACTTCCTCCCTAAATTCATTGTGGTCATCACAAGTACTATTGTTGCATTCTTTTTGTCGGGGAGAGGGTTCCGGAATTGCCAACACCACAAAGGAGAGATAGAACATGAAGAGTTCATCTTCCGGCATCAATTATCTGCAATAGAAGAAGAGGGGTGGAAGTTTTTGATCCTATTTGCGAGATCAACAAAATCCATGATCTACAATGTTGAGCTATGCTTAGAGATTTTTAAGAGACAGGTATCTTTTGTGTGCATCTAGCTTGATTCTTTTGTGATCTTTATTTAGTAAAAGATTTTAAAAAAAATCTTTAAATGGATGTTAAGTCTCTACTGGTTTTCTATTTTCAGAGATTTGACTCTTAGAAGATTAATATATTGGAGGATTTTCAAATAGATATATTAATATCGTGGGAAATCTTAATGAGAGAAGTTAATGATAAGGATAAGAGAAAATAAAAGGAAGGGAGGGATTTAGATTCATACATGTAGTATTTTTAGTTCTTTTCTTAATTAAGAATGATTGAGTCTTTTATAAAGTCCTTGTATGTTCTGTATGACAATGAAATTTGGAATAAAAAAGAGTGTGAGTTTGGGTAAAGCATTTGCTTGCCGAGGGAGAAAACCCTAACAAATCAACCCCTTTGAATTGTATGTTGTATGCAAAAATCCATTCTTCTCCTCATCTTATTTTCTTTCCCATCCATCTTGCATCAGATACTCAGACATGCAAAACTGCACAAGTACACACACACACACACACACACACACACACACACACACACACACACTCATGTTTAACTGGCTCAAATTGTTGAACCCATTATTGGTAAGTGGTTTTCACAAATTCCAATTGGTTGAGCAATCCTAGCCACTAATTTTATCAATACTTGTTTTTTGAGAGTGGACCATAGGAATTTTCTTTTTTAACCATCCAATAAATGTCCAGCAATCCGATGGTCATATAATGTAATAAGTATAAATTTTTGGTACATGATAATACATATATATTTTGGGACATATAATTTGGAGAGTGTACTTTGAATTTCTTCTATTTCATGTGTAAAATTTCTACGTGCCTGTGTATCATCCATTATACTTTGTCAAAGTATCAAAATTTATTTTTTCCTTTTTGTCAAAGGAAAAATTTGCAAGTGTACTTTATTTGATACTCTAGCAGAGTGCGATGCTTGATGCTAGGGCACTCAAACTTGTATAATGGCATATTTATCTCATACTCAAGCGACTAGGTTTTGGAACCCACTTTCTCTAACTGACTGTCCAAAAAGTAGATCTTTTTAGCAATCTTGATCATTAATCCATGGACACTTGTTTGTTGAAATGGAACCATCTGATGGTTCATTTTTAACCGTCCGATAAATATTCACTAATCTGAAGGTTTGATAATGAAATAAGCATGATTTTTGGCATGTGTTACATCTAAACTGGGAAACTGAATGTAGATAGTTTGGTTTTTATTACTAGTTTACTATGTATGCAATTTCTAAGTGCTTGCATATCATCCATCACGCTATGCTAGAGCATCAAAATTTAAAAGCCTGTCGTGGCTGCAAAAGGGGTTCACTTTGCCTCCACTGCGACTTAGATCTAGCATCTGTCATTGCTCATTGAGGCCCACATGCTTGATGGTTGGATGATCAAAATCATGTGTGTTCTTAAATCTAAGTATATGGATGAGTTGAAGAAAATTAAGTTGATCGGATGATTACAACCATAACTACATGTAGATGAATTTAGAACAATGAAAAGAGCATCTTTAATGGCTTGTGTGCAACTCCAGAAATCAAAGTTTATAAGAGACAGGGAAGTGTGATTATGGATTTTTTTTGGAAGATTAAATGTGATTATGGATAATAGCTCATCTACTAAAATATCTAGAATATGAACAATTCAAATTATAGGACCATCTCATCATGTGGGCCCTAGTGGGTGGCGACACGTCCTAGATCCTTGTAGTACTTCTGAGTTGCCATAACAACAAAACACTTTTGCTGCTTAAAAATGGTTCCTCTATGAGAACAATATTATTCTATTGTGGTTGCAAGTGGGCCCCTCCCCACCATGGTTTATGTCATCTAACTTGCTTAGTGGGGTCGCCCTACCATGAGGATTGGACGCCTGAAAATCGAGCTGATCCAACCATCATGTGGGCCACCTCTTGAATTTGGAGGTTTTTGGGTGGTGGTTCATTTTTTTTTTCTATGATGTGGTCCACTTAATTATCATATAGTCATGATTTCTGGGTCATCCTATCATTGTGGTGATTCCACTTAATTAATGGTAGGCATGCAAACAACATAGTGGGCCCTGCACAAGCAATAGTTCAGAATAAGTAGATGAATAACTTTTACACTAGAGTGAATAATTGTTTAAATGAAGGTGAATGACCTGTAGAATAAGAGCTTATTCTACAAGGGTTGCATGTTGGGGTGGGGCCACCATTGTATGTGGTATGTGTACGAGATCCAACCTATCCAGCATGGTCGATTTGTCTCCCCATTGTGAAATTTGGAAATTGCCAAAAATTAGGTTGATATAATCATAATGTGGGTCACCACTCATGATGTGGACATCATGCACACGCCCCTTTTACGCACGTATTCGAGGAGGAGGCGGGCCCCACTTTCGATTTAGATAAACGACGACATCTTTGGAGAGCCTCATAATTAGGGGGCTGTGTTATGGATCATTGGAGTGGAACTTATCATCACATAGATTCTACCATCGGATCTTATGATCGTGGCCCACTACTTTAAATGATCTAGGATTTTGAGTTTTGACTAATTTTGTTATTAGAAACTTCATGAACGGCTTTGATTGCTTAGATTAGTATTTATTTGCTTTAACTTTGGTATTAGTGCGCGTACATGGCGCTAGGGTAATTTTGTCTTTTTTGGGTTTAAGGTTTTCTTATAAATAAAGCAATTCCATGTAGGTTTTCTCAATGATATTTGATGAATAAAAATTCCTGCCTTTCTTCCTCTCTCTCTTTGGGTTGAAGAATCGAATTAGGTGCAAAGCCCTCTCTTTCTCGAAGGGTTAACTACCATGGTGCAAAGCCACATCCGCTCCAAATCATCTCCATCTTCTTACGCATCACCACCACCACCATCTACACCCCTTTCACCATCAGTTTCACCCTTTTTCGCATTCAAGTTTTCTCCTACAGCAATGCATAAATAGATTTTCAGATTCTGACCCATTCGAGGGGTTGAAGCTTGCGGAGTACTATACACAACCCATGTCTTTGGATCGACGTGAGATTTGGTATGGAGACGAGCATATCCCTTGTCGATCCTAGCCTAGAAGTCGGTTTCGACTTTGTGGGCCCACACACGTCGCGAGCGACTGGCCACGCACGTGCGTCGTGCACCCATCTAACGCCCGGTACGCGTGTGGCTCATCCAGGTTCTCTTTTTCCTCTATTTCTTTATTTTTTGACTAAAAAAATTCCTTAATCCAAATCCCTAACCCTAAAGGAGTCCCAAATCCCAATTATTCCCAATTTTCAAACCTAGATTTTCCCCAAATTGAAACTTAGTGAATCTCTTGAGTTGGGAACAATCCTTTGCAAGAATGAATGATTCTTACCCTCCTTTAGGCTTGTTTGACTTATAATTTTATTTGATCCAGCCTTAAAGTTGTGTAGGCTTGGACCCCCATCGATTCCCCTTTTTGAATGTTTGATAGCATGTAGGATGTTGAATTTTGTGACTGTTTAAAATTGGTATAATCTCAAGCTTGATCTCTTGCATTCCATATTTAATTTCATATCCTGCATCAACTCACCACATGAATTTGGAGGTTTTTGGATAGTTGTTCATTGCTTCCTATGGTGTGGCCTAGGACTGATTTTTAGGTCATCCAATCATCATTGTGAGCCCCACTTAATGCACAACTTGAATGGCAAACACATAGCATGGTGGGCCACACATAGGCAATATTGAAGAATAGCTGATAAATAACTTTTACACTCAGGTGAATAACTGTATATGCATATGTATGTATGTATCTATCAGAATTTTTGGTCATGAACTATTCAAATCGGACTGTATTATACATGAACGAATCCATCTCTGACTTCTTGGCATTTATGTATTTTTTGGCCGGATTAACTGTATTTTTCAGTGTTTAGATCGAATAGTACTCGAACCTTGCCATACTGCAATTTTTCTTTATGCTGAGTTGCTAACTATGTTTAAACCCTGTATTTTCTCATGATAACTTGCTTCCATAAGCTGTTTGCCTCAGTCCCAACTCCCAAGCTTACATATCCATTTGCTGAGTGAGGTTTTTCATACCTGCTCCCCCATTGGGTAAGTGGATGTTGTTCCACCCTACAAGGCGGATATTCTTCTAGACCTCTTGGCCATGAGATAAGAAATTTCTCTACGACTTATTAGATTTGTTGATAATGTGTATTGAACACTTGAAAGGGAAATATGGTGGGCATGCATGTTGGATAGCGCAGGCTTAGTAAGGGTAAGGTTTCTAATGTTGGTGTTGCACATAATATTGCACCTTCGAGAATGGGAGATATCAGGACATACCTCACACATTGCATAAAGTTTTGCAGTTTGAGTGAAACTTTGGGCCTTAAAAAGAATCGTTTAGAAGAGTTAAAATATTTTATTTTGTTCTTTATAAGAGATTAAATGATATATCTTCTCTTCAATGTTATCGTAGAGCTTTTTATTTTTTAATTTTGTAATTTCTTACTTCGTAATTGGTCGAAACACCAAATTGATGTATGACTTTGGTATGTTTTTATGGATGGTTACTCTTTTTTAGTCGGTCTATAGAATCAAATGCCGCTTTTCCAATGTGATTTTAGATTCAAGAAAGGTAACAAGAACATTTATTATTAAAGGATCTTTGTATGTTTTTTAAGGAAATTTTCTTGAAAGACAAAAAAAAAAAAAAAAAAAAAAGGAAGGAAAGAAAGGAATCCTTTAACACTATCATGACATGGTATTACTTAGTGCATATTGATGGCAAAGGGATGATTACTAACTTTTTTTTTTTTTTCCTGATTTATTTATATTTTTAAGAAAATCATTAAAAAAAAACTTACGATTTACGATACAATTTGCGATTCAATACGATTCAACCCCTATTATGATGTGTGATATGATAACGATTTTGACAGCATTGCCTATTGTACTGTGCCCATCATCTACCGCTGCAACAATCTCTTTTGCAGCCTATCTCCAAACATCTTTTTTGTTGTTTTGTGATTGGAATGGAACTTTATTAGTCAACTAGACTAAAATTACAAGCTGATGGAGTTGCTACCGTGCATTGCTTTTCAAGTGGCTCTTTATTTATACAACTAGTTTAATTACTGCATTGATGCACTATACACCTAGTGGAAAACAAGATGTGTATTGTTGATAGGGCATCTCTAATCACATTGCAGATGAATGTTATTCCATGATTCATTTTCTTGTCTCTCTAACCGAGTTTGAAGGCTTCTTGTGCCACCTACAGTTAAGAGGATTCTGTCGAATAACTTGGGGAGCAATCTGATTCCTTGAGGGCTTTGACTTCCAGCTTTTTTCCTGGCTTCTATTGACAGTATGTAAATTAAAGAAGGTAGAGTTTTAAGTTCCCTTTCTGGATAATATTTCAGGTCTTAATGGATTTGAATTCGAATGATCGAAGCTTAGATGAGAGTGATCTTCCAACGGAGGAAAGTTCTGAGTCTGTTGTAAAATTAGACCTTAATCTTGCTGCGAATAAAGACGAAGAGGGGGGTGAGGTTTATGCTCATGTGAACACAACATGCAGTGATGGAAAGCAAGTGGATTTGAATCAACAGGAGCACAAAGGATCGCCATCATTGTTACCTGATGATGGACCAGAATCTCCTTGTACAGGACCCAGTTCTGTGCCACCATCATCATCCCCGATGCCAGAATATTCACTAAATACAGTGAGGGAAACCGGAGAACTTCCTTCCGCTGTACGGACTGAGTCGTATGATGATGATGTGGAGAGGAGAAACTCGGACCATAGTCGGGAGAGATCAAAGTCTCCATTAAAGGATAACCATTGCACTGGTGAAGCAGAGATGGTAGGTTGTGATGATTATTCTGGTAAATCATTGTCTACATCGCCAACCGAACCTTTCCACAATGTGGAAGCTGGAGATTCTGCTCATGATTTATCAAACTTTCCTTCAACAGTGGATACTTATTATCACAGAGAAGAAATGGCGAGGGGCAAAATTGAACCTTATACTGGGACGGTTCCTCCCCATGGTAGAGAAGTAAGGGAAAATTTTGTTAAAATTTCTAACTTCCTGTTTGAAAAGACTGACTCCATCAATAAAGAATTGGAAAGGGAGAATCCTGATCAGCATCTAGAGTCACCTTTGAGGATGGGGAAGTCATCATCTGATACTGGAAAAGTAGAAAGGGGGAACTCTGATCTGCACTCTCCCGGGAGAACCCCTAAACAGTCACCATCACCGTTAAGGCGGATGTCAGTTTCATCTGAAAGGTCGCTTTCTACACTAGCATCTTCAGGGCACAAAACAGTCTCTCCAGCCAAGGGTGTTCCTGAATCATCCCGTTCCCCAGGTAGACAGAAACGTTCACCTTCACCTGAAAGGACTGGTTCAGATGGTAAAAGAGTTCCTGCACGTGATCATTCAACTCCTGTAAGACTGAAATCTACTTCTCCACGTGGGTCTTCACAACGGGATTCTCAGCGTAGGAATGATTCTCCACGGAAGCGCTTATCTGCATCACCAAGAAGGCGATATTCAGCACCAGGTCATCGAAGAAGGGACAGATCATCATCACGATCACCAATCAGGAAGAAAGATTCTTCTGGACATAAAAGAGATAACCGCAATAGATCTCGATCGAGGTCCCCTTATGCAAGGGATCGTTATAGAAGATCCCCAAGGTTACTTTAATTTGAGTAAAAATTTTGGCAAATTTTATGTTTCACCTTCTTACATGTAGAAAGTTACACATGTTGAGCTTCCATCCCTTCCTGGCAAAGAAACAATCCTGCATTTTAGAAACATTGCAAGGGTTTTCTTGTTCATGTACATATATAAGTGGGTTGGTGACGGGAAGATGAAATTCAAAAGCTGTAACCTTCTATATTTTCAGTTACATCTTTCATGTGGTAGTTTTGTGTTTGACATAGCCTGCCTGCGGTTTGCTAGGAGGAGGTATTCTCCCAGGCGCAGATCTCCTCCTGGATATCATTTTCGTCGCCACTCACCAAGGAGGCCATGGTCACCGCCTCCTAACCGGAGCACTGGAGTGGGGAGACCTGGCAAGACTTTATTTGTTGCAGGTTTTAGCTTTGTAACTACTGAAAGGGATCTGGAAAGGAAGTTTTCTAGGTTCGGGCGTGTTACAGATGTTCGTATTGTTCGGGATAAGAGGTGACTTCTTTTTATTCTAATTGATACACAGATCTATTAATTCATTGGAATCGAAACTGACACTGTACGTGCTCTTTTTTTACTCTTCAATTTTATGATCTCAAATATGTTATGTATATTGACATTCATAAGGGGATACATTTCGGTTTCTGTTAGTCAAAGAGTTTATGCAATATCATAACTTTTGTCAGTGTCTTTTATTTAATGTACGCATGCATTTGGGGGAATTTAGGATTAGCACAAATAGGTAATAAGATGAGAGCAATTAGACTTCAATTGTTTGGCCATGTCCAATGGAGACCAAGATCTGCACTGGTTAGGAGTAGTTGGTTCAAGTTCAAGGCTCTAAGAGGATGTGGATTGAGTCAGTAGGAAAAGACTTGATGACCTATGGTTTTAACTGAGGATATGGTCCTTTATAGAGTGGAATGGTGGGAGAGGATACATGTAGCTGACCCCGATTAGTTGGGATAAGGCTTAGACGATGATGATGGTGATTTATTTATTGTATGAATATTTGGCCAACATCTTTTTAAATGCTCCTAGGTTTCCTTGGTAGTCTTCTAATAGCTTATAATTTACATGTTATTATATATATATATATATTTTTTTTTGTAAAGAATCTTTTGACGTCATTGACAGGAATTGGACTGGAGTCGTAATACAGCTGGTTATGAATCATGATCTCTTTTATTGTATGTGCACACAACTTGAACGATGATATCTGCAATTTCTTCATCATCATATTAATCTTCTCAGATCTCCTAACAATCTGGGGTTAGCTTTTAGAAAGGTATGATGGCAGTAGTTTTATGATCAACTGCTCATCAGACATTAACCAAGAAAATACACTGGAAAGGGATGATCCCTACCATCTAATTGGTGGGCATCAAGAGAACAATTAAAATGATGTAGAGTGGATGAGAAAGAAGAAAAAAAGACGAGAAGGTTGGATTTTTGCACAATTAGCACAATTCAGAGAGGTTGATATGTTTAGGGCTCTCTCTACAAGAGAATATCTTCTCCCCAAACTCACATTTTTTATTCCAACATATCATTCATCACTCCTATGCATGGCCTTAGACGTCTTATAGAGCTAAAAGCAAAGGATAAAGATCCAAAAGAGTTCTTAGTATATAGACATTACTAATTTTAGATCCAAATCACATCCTAAACATTGACATCTAAATCTCAAATCCTAAAATGGAGCTAGGAGCTGCTACAAAGATTCCAAATGTTAAGAATATCTTCCTAAAATAACCAAAATAGTATGGGTTATTTTATATCCCAATCGGCAGACAAAGATGGACTATTCTGGCCACTTGAATGATCCACTGGACAAGCCAACTGGTAGACCATAAAATCCAATCAGACCATTAACTCAGGTCCATATTTAATCCAAACCTTTGATCTGGTCTAGATCCTCGATCGACAAATATGGATGCTTGGAAGTGGTTAAGTTCAGCAATATGGAAGATTGAATGATCCAAATATTTAATCGAGATGGTAGTCCTTTTTGATCCTTGAACAAGACCACTGGTTGGGCCTTATCTAGGTCTGATGTCCAAAGCTTTGGTTGACCAGCTCATGTAGCCATTCGAGGCCCATCTGATGGTGATGAATGGCCCTGTCGGATGCATCATAAAATAAGTCAGCCCAATTCAATAAAGAAATGTGTAGAAGGTTAGTTTGCTATAAATTGAAATTAGAATCATGCCCCATCTGCAATGAAAGCCCATAAATCATGAAACAGTTCCAATAAAAATATCTTTCCTTTCCTTTTCTTTTATGGAAACCTATAGCTAGAGTTCCACTTCATGCATTTAATTGCATCAGATTAGAAGTGGTCAAACTGTGAATTCAAATTAGAAGTGGTCAAACTGTGAATTAGATAACTATTTTATATGTATGCATATATATAAAGAAAGATAATCCCCACTTTATTAAAAGCAGGAGAAAAAGCACTAGGAAGACTAGGCAACACCACATCCTAGAGGGCTAGCAGGCAAAGTCGGGTCATGGTGGGTGGTAGCTAGGAATACCTTTGAGCACGAGTCACACACAGGGAGTGCGATGCTTGAGTACATGCTCGAATGACTATCTTCCCATAACAATAGTGAAGCTGCTGATCACTGTCTGCTCAGTGATTTGTATCAGGTACTCCATCCTTTTTTGCAAGCTTTTACATTATGTGAGTAAAAGTTTTCATTATACACAAAACAGGCACTTATTTGTACAAAGTGTGAGAAGCAACAACAATTTGGGTGTGGGAGCATGTAACTGTTAGTTTCAAAATGGCAGCATGTATAAATGCTTAAAAAGTGGGTTTTATTTTTATTTTTATTTTTATTTTTAGGGGTTTAAGGGGGGGGGGGTTCATACTTTGGTAGAAGACACCCATGTAAACTTTTCCGTTCTTTGAAAATAAGTTTTGGAGTTACTTGCACAGAGTATGATGATAAGCAACGTTAAATTTGGGTGGGAGCAAGGAATTTGTTTATATATATATATATAAATGTCAGGAAGCATAAGTGGGAGGGAAGCATGAATGAAGTGGGAGTGACTCCTGGGCAGAAGGTTCCTACAAGTAAGATATAGAGCTCTAATCGTCTGTATAAATATCCTGAAATCGTTGATGTGTGAGGCATAATCAAGAGAAGTTATGATGAGAATCGATGTTAGATATGCACATAGACACTCTACTGGAGAGTATTTACAGTGAAAATCAACCTTAGAAAACCTCAAAACAAATATTTTCGTATAACTCTTCAATACAAATGTGGTCCCTGTTTTTTACCATGTTGCTTTGGTTCCATTACAAAACTCATTTATGTATCCTGATCCAGTTTATGAATTAGTTTTGATTCAGGAAGAAGTGTGGTTGGGGCAGGAGGAAGTTTATCAGCTTCATGAAGGGTTCTGATGCAAAGTGGGAGGGCTTCCATCTAGTTATCTTGTTCCTCCTAGATTTGTGGGAAAGTTGGCAAAGACTCTGTCGGATAGTCATTGAAAGGGTGGAAAGTAAGCTTTTTGTGTGTAAAAGCAAATATCTCTTTCTCAGGGGGCACATCTAGGTCATTAAGTTTGCTTTATCTAACATGCTGGCATACTTCATGTCGCTGTTTAAATGTCCTGAGAATTTGGTCAATAGGCTGGAAAGGATGCAAAGGGATTTTTGTGGTAAGAAAAGGAGAAAACCCTAATTTCATCCAGTCAAATGGGAAGAACACTGAAGGAGCGGAACTTGAAAGGCTGGACGTTATGAACTGGGCATGGTTGGGAAAGTGGATTAGGAGGTTCAACAATGAGGAGGATGGTCTTTGGAAATAAATTGTATTGTCCAAGTATGGAGTTAGGGAAGGGCAGTTGGTTTACAAAGGAGCCCTCGATTTACCGAGCCTCTTGTATTGGAAAGCTGGTAGTCACCAGGAATCAGTTTTGTGAGGGGGCTGGCTCTCGTGTAAGATTTGGGAGGATACTTTGGGTCTGGGACTCTGGGTTAGGATTTTGTTGAGGAAGATTAGTTAGGATTAATTTGCTTCTCTTTATGATATTTCTTCATGCAAAGATGCTATGATAAGACAGTGTGACAAAGTTATGGAGCTGTAGTTTTTGCTAACCTATAGGAGTGTGGGTTTTCGGGTCTGTCCACAGACTCCTGGCTTTGGATCTCCAACTAGAACAGAAGTTCACAGTAATATCATATTGTGATCTCCTCTGTCATGGAACAGTGATGGGTACAGTGGCTCTGACAGCTAATTCTTGGTCATACCTTGGTGTGGGAGCTGTAGTTTAGAAGAAATTTTAGAGAAGCAGAAGTATTTGAATCGACCTGTTTGTTTGCTCACCTATAGGAGTGTAGGTTTCCATTCAGTCTACAAACTCTTGGCTTTGGATCTCCAATCAGAACAGGAAGTTCCCATTCAAATTGTATTATGATATCCTGAGGTGGGTCCGCCGGCTAATTCTTGGTCGTACCTTGGTCCCAAGAAGTTCTAGCTTTCTGTTGGTTAGTGGGTAAGGTCCTAAAAGTTTGCCATTTGAGTACTAGGACGATGATGATTTCTAACAACTGCCACGTGTGTTTGAGGAACATAGAGACTTTTGATCATACTTTATTCTTTGCTCTTTTGCGATGGTAATTTGGAGCTGTGTATAATCTATCATGGAGATGGTCTGGATTATGCCATGCTTGATTGTGGCTTTCTTCCAAGCTTGGGATAGGGGTTTGTCAGGTAGGAAAAAAATTGATCTATGTGGAGGTTGTTATTTCTTGCAGGCATCTGGTTTATTTGAAGGAACACACCAATAAATGCTTAATAGATCGGGGCTCCTAGAGTGGTGTTCTAGAAAATTAATGGGAGAGGGATTGAGTGGGATTTTTGTAGTTAGGTGTTCCATGCTTAGCTTTGAGGAGTCAACTGTTTTGTTGGGAGGTTCCTTGTCCCCTCCTCTCTTGAGTTTGTAGCATTTTCTTCTTATGGATAATGTAGAATTATGTAGAAGTGAAAGGGAATAGAAAAGAGAGAAAACAGATGGGAAAAGAGAATAGAAAGAGTGAATTAGGGCTACACTCCCATGCTCTCTTCCTTTATATATTAAGTCTAAAAAGCAAATAAAAAAAATACCCCTCACTAACTTATAATATGACGTGTATATTAAGTGCACCTAATAGACTAGATAAAGGGTCACATGGATAAAACTCGAGACTAGGTGAGCTGTACCATTGTATGGCCCATTATTACACTAATTTAGGTGGGCTGCACATTCGTATGACCCACATCCATGATCATTAACACTCCTCAAGATGGAGTATAGATGTTGTCGATGCCTAGCTTTGAATAAATACGTGCAGACTGACTATGGCTAAGAGCTTTGGTGAACACATCAACAAGTTGATCTTGAGACTATATTATATACGATGTTTCTCAATCCACTTCAACATGCTTGGTTCTCTCGTGATAAATTGGATTGTTTGCAATACGGGAGGTTGCTTAATTATCGCAAAATAACTAAATAAATTAGTACACTCAAAAATCGATTTTCTGCACACAATTTGACCAGGCTACGATGCTTTGCTTTTTTACTCTTCCACGTGACCATATATATATATATATATATATATATATATATATTGATGACGTTAGGGTGTCCCTGTCCCATTTTGTGGCGAGACTAGTAATAGACCGCTTATCAGTTAGGGGAGCTTGTCCAATTTGCATTAGAATACCCTGTAACTTGAAGATGTTAGTCCTTTTATATAAAATTCCTTGGCTTGGTACTCTTTTAAGATATTGCAAAATTTGAACAACTACATCCATGGGAGGCACCCTAGGAGAACTCATAAACTGATTTACCACACAACATACAATATGTCTGGCCAGGTGGTTGTTAGCTAGATGGTTTTCCGACCAATCTTCTATACCTTCTTAGGTCTTCAATCACGTCTCCTTAATCCCTAACTAGTATGATATCTATTGGTGTATTGACTTAGTACCAAGAATGCATGTTTCTATGAGAAAATCCAAAACACATTTCTTTTTAGATAGATTAACGCCTTCCTTTGCTTTAACAACTTCCAATCCAAGGAAGTATTGAACATGACCTAAATTTTTTGGTAGGAAGTGACATTGAAGATACTTTTTAGATCCTCAATTCCTTTACTATCACTCCCTGTAACCATAATGTCATCTACATATACAACCAAAACTAATATTTTAAATAGCTATGCTATGTAGCATGTAGCTTATGATATAGTGTCGCTTAGCCTTAACATTATGTAGCTCATGAAAATAGCTTAAGTTGCGTGTAGCCTACGCTACATGATAATTTGCATATGTTACATGCTACATAGAGTACAATACACTACACACTACGCTGCACACTACGTAATTCACATTACAAGTTAATTTTCACTATAACATTAAAAATCATTTAATGTTTTAAACAATTTGTCACATTTTTTTTTTTTTTTCTATTTCAATAAAAATTAGTTAGTCTTTTCAATGTTTTTAGTAAAATAATATAACTAACAATATTAAATTAGTTTTATTATCTTTCTTTACCTTTGATCTAGTCACTATCCTTTCTTATTACCAATGTTTTAAATAGCGCGTATTGTATAGTGTGGCTTTTGGCCCTCTATAGCATGTAGCATAAGCTACATAGCATATAGTGTAAGCTACATGATACTTAATATTTTTAATTAAAATAATATAAAATATGATAAATTTTACAAAATGCATAATTCCTTTTAGTTTTTGATTGCAAATTTGGATCGTCAACCACATATTTCCATGCAAAATCTCCGTCTCTTTACCTTCAGACATCTCTAAGTGTGACATCTTTTTATTTATTTATTTATTGAAACATCATAATTCACAATATGGACCACAATTTGGATGGTCTGGATTGATCTTAGTACTCTATCCACGATATAGACCACAATTCGGATGGTCCAGATTGATCTAATGTAGTGCCACATGTGATGGGGATGAGTCACTACCATTTAAAAATAGGTGTTGAACTCGCATAGAAAAACTAAAAAAAGAGAGGAGATTTTAGGTAGCATACGCTACTTGTGCTACACTGTACGCTACGCTATATGCTCTGTAGCTTATGCTACATGCCCCGTAGCTTACGCTACTAGGGAGCTACGCTACCTGCATGCGCTATGTAGCGTTTTAACTATGCTACGCTATGTAACGCTATGCTATGCTACGCGCTACGCTACGAACGCCACTGAAAACATTGCCAATTACCTTAGCCCACGTTTGGTTGTACCAAATATCATGAAATTTGTTAAATTTCATTATTAATCAGTCCAATTTGGGGCAGAATATCATGAAATTGGTGCAACCAAGCATAACCTTGATTAAAAAACTAGAAGTAGTGTGTAGCTTACACAATATGCTATATAGTTTAAGCCTCATGCTTCAAAGGGGTGAACGCTACACTATATGCTATTCGCTATTTGAAACACTGTATACAACTAGTACAATATGACCTGAGGTGCTTCTTTGTATGAAAACAGAATGATTAAGCATGACTTTGAAGAAAACCGTAGGCCAATACAACCTTAATGAAAATTTCAAACTATGCACATTGTGATTGCTTCAAATCATAAATCGCCTTTCTTAGTTACAAACCTTATCTGACTCCCCCTGAGCAACAAACTCAGGTAGTTGCTCCATATAGATCTCCTTTGTGAGATCACCATTGAAACATGCATTTTCAACATCGAGCTGAAAAAGGGGATATCCATGGTTAACAACAACAGAAGGAATGACATGAATGTAATTAAACTTAGTAATTGGAGAGAAGGTTTCAGTATAGTTGATGTCGAGAGTCTAATAAGCGAGCCTTCAATCATTCAACTGTGTCATCAAGCTGAAATTTAACGGTACATACCCATTGACAACTAACAGTGCGGTTATCGGCAGGAAGATTGGCTAGCTCCCAAATGTCATTTTGATGAAGTGCAACCATTTCGTCTTCCATAGCTCGCTTCCACTCTTTACGTGACAAGGCTTCTTGATATAACCTACGAACAAAATGAGATGGCAAAGACAAGGTAAATTTATGAAAGGCGGAAGACGAGGCCCTAAAAAGAAAAAAATTTGGAGATAGGGTGGTCGGTACATGCACACTTAACTTTCCTCAGAACAATAGGGATAGAATGACTAGATCAACATGCTTAGAAGAAGATATGGTGGATGACACATCATGGTTGTAGGCACTATGTCCTCGTTTTCATCGCGAGTAGACTTTGAGTGTGGGCACAACAATAGGAATGTACGAACCAGTGGAAGGAGGTGATTGGATAGTGTCTTCTTCACCAAGAATATGCAAAAACAAAAACACTAATGGCGAAGCTTCTAAGTTAAGAGATCTACAATCATATGACAAGAATGGAGTGGACTCGAAGAAGGTAAAATCGGTACAAATAAATTGTCTTTGAAGATGATGACCATAACACTTGTAACCCCTTTGCATTCTATAGTACCCAAGAAAAATTCATTTAACTGCCTCATGATCTAATTTATCATTGTCCGACTCCCACTAATGAACAAAGAATACACACCCAAAATCTTGAGGGCAAAGAGAACAATGGAACATGTAGAAACAAAACTGCATGAGGTGATCGACCCCTTAGTAGAGGGCTTTCGATTGATCAGATAGCATCTTTGTCAAAGCGCATCTCGCACGAACTTTTTGGAATATTCATGTTAATCAACAATGCACCTTTCACCTCAAGCAAATGCCGGCTTTCCATTCTGTGACCCTTTTTTGTTGTGGAATGTGGGCATACGATGTTTGATACAAAATACCAGTTTCATATAAATAAAGGTTAAAAGAATTGGATATGTACTGCTAAGCATTATCTGAATGGAACACACACATTTTGGAGTTAAATTGATTATGTACTTCCATATGAAAGATATTAAAATAGCAAGCAATTGAGATCTATCTTTCATTAAATAAAGCCAAGTCATTCTTGAAAAATCATTAACAAAATAACAAAGTAATATTCATATGAATTAACAAGGCACTTGTCACCTCAAGCAAATGATGGTTTTTCCGTTCTGCGATACTTTTGTTGTGGAGTGTGGGCATACGATATTTCATGAAAAATACCGTTTTCATGTAACTATAAGATAAAAGAACTGGATATGCACTCCTTTCGCATTATCCTCCTTAGTAAGCATCTTTTCATAAAAAATCACAATCTCCTCGCACAAAGAATCTTTCCCCTCTACTCTTCTCCCATCCACTATCCGGCTACTAATCTTATTGCTTCTTAGCCTCACACTTGTAATATTGTGGAAGAATCTAATATTTTTACCCCCTTACTTTAGCCAAACTGCCCTCGATCTTTGACACCACTTGATTGCTTCGTCTTTATGATGATTCTCATAATACAAGGAAAGCTTACTCCTCAAGGCTTTATCTTTCTCAGAAGGCGGAAAACCTTCTTCCTTGATGTCAATCTCCTGAATGCCTTCAATCAAGGAACCATTCTCAATCTCATGCGACCCTAAAACCTCCTTTTTCCAACCATGGATTTTAGATTGCAACATTCTCAATTTTTGGCAAAGCCGACCAGCATAAACACCAACCTCGAAAGAACGCCACCAATCTTTGATAAGCCCTTAAAACCCTCCACCTCTAACCATGAAAGCTCAAACTAGAACAATTTAGGCCCCTAGTTTTCGGACTCTACCTCGAGCAAAATAGCACAATGATCGGAAATCGACTTAGGCAAGCCTTTATGAGTAACCAAAGGGACACCTCGATCCATTCAGGCAAGACCAAAAATCTGCCTAACTTAGACATGATGGGGCTTTCTTGACCCTAGACCAAGTAAGTTTCACTACCCCCATTAGTAGTTCGACCAAATTGTGCAGTGCCATCCACTCTGATTTTTTTATTGTACTTTGTGTGATTCTACCTACACTCGATTTTTTCATACATGAATTTGGTGACGTTAAGGTCACCTCCCCCACACCAAGGCAAGCCACTTCTCTTGTGCTTCATTCAATTTTATGCAGAAATACTGCCTCTTAAATGCATTGTTCGGGCCATAGACGGCTGTGAATAGCCATATGAAAGACCCAGTTGCGTCCTTAAGAATAAAAGATGCCGAAAAGTTCCCCCCTTACCACTCCTTTTCTAACATAAAATTTGGAATCCCAGGCTATCTCAATACACTTGACAGTCCCCATCACGTCAACAACCCCCCAATCTTTGGATTTACACGCCTATATTGAATTTAAAATTCTTCTATCGCAATTGGCTAGCTTTATCTCCTGCAACGCAATGACTTGAGCTTTCGATCTTCGACGGACTTCTCTAATCAGCTCTCTTCCATTGATCTCCTAGCCTCCGGATATTCTAGTTGAGAACAATCATTGGAAAACTGATTTGGTCCTTCACAGCACTACCGCGTCACGTCTCATAGTTCATCGATGATTTGAGGGCAACCAATTCACGCTGACCATTTGGAAAACGATGAGGCTTTCTCTATTGACACATGATGTTACCTTTTTCCGCTCCCTATGTTCTACGAACTGAAATAATTTGTAATGGTCTTCGTCCCAATCACCAAACGTAACCTATTATCTTCCTTATGTGCCCCACCACTTGTCTTATCCACCTCTTCCCTCTGGCCACCTCTACGAACATTGCCGCCTTGCTTTTAATGCCTGCATAAATGATACTATCTATGGAAAAACTTGAAATTGCTTGCCCATTGCCACTTGTGACGAATAACTTCTAAAATCTCTCTCTTGCATGTACATTTATAATATTTAACCAAAAAAGAAGAAGATAGAAACACACGCTCGCACACATGTTGGCATGCTTACAGCCTCACATACACAACATGTTGGGTTATGTTACCACCACAACTATGGTGTTAACAAGCTTTTGGCGGGCTCCATATAGCGTGTGTATGACATCCAACTTGTCCATCTGGTGAGCCAAAAGTAAGGCTAATCCAATTATCAGGAGGGCCACACCATAGAAAGCAATGATGGTTCGAGTGGCTTGATTTTTGGGGCTTTCGATCATCATGATGGGGCACACTTGATGCATGGGTTGGATGGCCCACACACACCATGGTAGGCCCTACAAAATTAGATCTAATCCCATGAACATTTTCCATATATATGTATATAGTATAATCTCAACCATTCATTAAATCTAATCCCAACCATCTATTCCAAAGAAATACTAAAAAGGATTAAAATTTCATAAATCTCGTCACAACAGTATAGCTTTTTTGTAAATTGGCCACAAGTTACTATATTTAATTTGGGACTCCTTCAAAATTTAACTCAATTTACTTTCATTTGGGATCAATTTTGCGTCATTACAATGTCGTTTGATAGTTTTTGAGAAATAAATTGGAAAGTTCGCAAATAAGTGACAAAAATATTGTTTGGTTGATTGCATAGATTGTCTGGTACTTGTCCTGCAACAAAGGGTCCACACATATGTTCTCAAAGATTGATGGCAGCAAGAATGGTGGATGAGAGTAAGTTCGAAGTAGAAAATGGCGACAAAAGGGTCAGAAAGAAGTTGTTTTTGTTCCCAAACTATGTATCTTTTAAGACCCGGGAGGACAAGATTTGATGAGTACGGGTAGGGTTTCAGATTTATTTATTTATTTATTTCAAGGGTTGATTTGGGAAGGCTAAGCAAGCCTCTTTGCCTTTGTCAAGTACAAATCTTGGAAAAAGTTATTCAGTTCCTTGATACAATTGAGCTTGGTGTCGTATTGAGGTGGCCATGGCACAAAATGATCATGCCTTGGTAAGGAACACACCATCCATATTGTTTCTAGTTTTTAGCAATTGAAGGAGGCTTCTAATTCTCATATGGTGGTAAATGTCGGGAAGTGAATGGTGCTTAGAAGGGGAGCTCATTTAGCCAAGTGCAAGCTATCCAAATAGAGATGAGCTTATGGGGAGCTTTAAAGAAGACGTCCTAAAAAATTGAGTGCTGGCCAGAGGAAGGTGGAGGACAGATGTGGTCATGGAGAATATCATGGTGGATTTAGAAGTTGTTGAAGTGCTAAAAAAAAAAAAAACACCCTTTGGAGTAGCCTCAGGTGGGTTTTCACAAGAACATAGATGGTGGTTTCCAAAATAGCGAAATGGGCATCTGGTCTCAATGAAGGGTGGTGGGGTGAGGGTGTCTAAACTATAGTTGCATGCAATGTTCAAAATATCGGTATCGCGTTACATATCACACCCTTGGCATACATATACGTATCGGTTATCACATGGGATATATCGGTTGTATCGCGTAATATATCGTTCTTGTTGGAAACATTGGAAATTGGTCGAATTTTTCAACTAAATTTCAGTGATTGTTAAAAAAGACATCAATACACACTTACAAATCAAAACATTACAAAAAACAAGTGAAGTATATTCAAAGTCTATTCATATAATTTATAAATGTAAGAAGACGTGGAAATACAAGCAATACATTCAAAAGCAAAAGAAGAATCACTAGATTAGGTTACATACATGTTTGATTTTGATTTTGATTTTTTTTTTTTTCAATTTTCGTCAGAACTCGGTCCTTCTCTTCCAAATCTCGAAATCGAAGCTCTCAATCCATGATTTTCATGCCATGCAAAACATGAAAAGTCATGGATTCATAACAATTTGAAACTGATTTAACATGATTTATAGAAAAAAAAATCGAAAAAAAAATGTTAACCGGATCGAACATGTGGGATATATCCCCACTACTTGTATGCTTCGTATCTCACAGGTGGGATACAAGATATATTGTGGGATATATCAGCCGATATCGTCGATATTTAAAACATTGGTTGCATGAAGCGTGAAGTCAAGGTGGTGGGGGAGTGAGGTGTCTAAACTACGCTTGCATGAAGCGTGAAGTGTTGGTAGATTCGGAGTGAGGTGTCTAGACTATGGTTGCATGAAGTGTGAAGCGAAGTGTTGATAGATTCGGGCGCAGGAGTAGGGAAGCATGTTTCAAAATGTTAGCAGGTATAAATGGCTAGGAAGTGGGAGTGGAAGTTCTATTCTAACATGTGATTCAAAGCGGTAGTGGAACCCGACTAGGAGTGTGCAACTAAGGTTAAAGCTTTCCCCTAGCTAGGTGTTGATTAAGCCTCGCGAGGAGAAACTACTGGTGAATCTTCTTCAGGACCAAAAGTTAGAAAATCCAACAGTAGCGATTACTCAATGGTCAAGAGACATACTGCCCATATGGGATCATGATGTCACAATCGAACAACTCCAAGAGGCTCATCCATCGATTAAAATCACGTAAAGTTGTGTAGAATAGTGTGAAGATCTTGAAAATGTTTAGAGTTCTCTAGTGGTCTTTGTAGCAATAGTGATGTAGATTATTTTAGAATAGTTTTATAGCACTCTCAGCCATTGGATGATCGTCACATTGCCATCACAACCATTTATGTAAATGTACTTCTTGGGTCTATATAAGGATGGTCCTCATTTGTAACCATCCTTAAGAAGTAACCTTTGGAGCTTTCGAGTAATATAAAGTATTCTTCCATTCTCGTGCCTTATTGCATCTTAGTGGTTTAGTGCATGACACTTGGAGACTTGGGGGATAGGCAGACTCCTCATTATGGGAATGCGTACGAGTGTCGTATAGTCAAGATATTCAATAATGGTAATAGTGGCTGTAATAGCCAACTTTATGGTTGTTATGATACAGACGACCCCTGTAACGATTGTTATGATGCAGATGACCCCTGCAGTTGCCATTATAGGCATGTAACGGTTGATTTCTTAAAAGAAAAGTGTATCGGCCCATTATGGCCTTATATTAGCCTGTTTTGGGCCTATAATTGTCGTTATAAGCCCGTTATGAACCATTTTTTTAAAATTTAAAATTAGGTGTTACGGTCTCGTATTGCATAACATGCACCATCATTACTAACTTTCTACCATGACTGTTATGTAGTTGCAATCACCCCACTTCAATAAATAAGCTGATGATTTGAAATTACTGACAAGGGCCCCCACTAGTAGAACATTGGAAAAGCGGAATAAAACTAGGCACTTGGGAAAAGAATCTACCCAAGCGGAGGAACATTGGAGAAATTCCGTTAGAATTTCTTTATTTTAACTACCTTGCATACAATTCACTTTTGGGAGGCACTTGGGTTGTGAGAAGTGGCATTAGATCATTGTTATGAAGGGTTGTAACACTTGTGTGATAAGAGAAATGCAATGCCATCAAAGGTGATCAACAATGAGCAAGCACGTGGGAATGAGGGAGTTAGTGCCAACATGCCAAGGAAAATGAGGTCCCGTGATGTTTTGGCATCGTTGGAGGCACGACTTGCATGGGTGGAGCTTGCTGTGGACGATGAGCAAGAATGATTTGAAGTAATATGCAACATCATTGAGGACCTTGACAATATGCTTGAGGTACTCAAGGGGGAAATCTAAACATGCTGGCTGAGACTCAATATTGAGAGAGGGAAACCTCCAGACTACAATGTTGGAGACCCTCAACATGCTAAGGAGTCGGTTGAGGAGATGAGAGGTGACATGGCCAATGGGCGTTTGGCCATGGCTGGAGCAACGAAGGTATGGATGCTAGACTTGAGGACCTTTCATGGATTGAGGGTCATTGGGATCTAAATAACTTCCTTTGGCAGTTGAAGCATTACTTCGAGGACATTTCACTAGAAGATGAGAGGGCTAAGGTATGGATAGCGGCAATGTAAGTCATTTACATGATGATGCTAGAGGCATCGTGTGGACGAGGAACAAGGAATCTGCGATACTTGGGATGACATCAAGAAGCAATTATATCTTGAGAATGTCAATTACTTGGCATAGTGAAACTCGAAGCTATTGAAGCACGCAGGGTTAATTCGCAAGTATGTCAAGATATCATTGCTCATGCTAGAGATTCCTAACATGCTTGAGAAGGAATACTTGCCGTGTAGGACCTTTGACAATTGTGGTGACAAAGAGCTTAATAGAGTTCATATGGGTGACTCTCCCAGGTGAAGATCACCTAAAAGAGATGGTCATGGGTTCATGGCGATGGACGTGGATTGCCTATTGAATGCTTTAGTAGTGAGAGAGTTACTAAAGTGATGTGGCGGCATTTCATTGGTACAGACGAATAATCAGAGGCGGGGCCCACATTCGAACCATAAATGCACCCCCATTAGCTTTGCTATGCTATTTTGGTCGTGTGCGTACTTGGCTGAGAGAGGTAAAACCACATTTCGCTATAGGGTCCACATAACCTAGGGTTTTCTCAGGAACATTTGCACTCTCAATTATGGGGTCCACATATGTTTCTTTGATGCCAATGGTCGGAGTTGAAGAAGGGATGGGGAAATGGGGACGAGCGGTGCTGATTTCTTGGAGTTTCTGGTTTAGTCATCTCATTGACGGAGAGGCTTTGTCGTAATTGAATTTCTGCATAGCGGCTTTTTCTAAAGGAGGAGGTGATGAACGGTCAAAAGAAGAGGATATGGTTGAAACACGAACCTTAGGGGAGGATATGGTATTTGTACGTAGGTTTCTATGGGGAGATGGTGTTGGAAGTGCCAACAGTCCCATGAGCCCTGAGCCATGACTTCTGAAGAGGGAATGGAAAAATTAGGGTTTGGTTTTATTCCTTATCGAGATTTTGCTCAGTTGCAAATGAAATGCAGTAGAGAGATAGAGGCTGTGTTGAAAGACAAGGTTGGATTTTTTGAAATTGCATGGATTTTTCTGAACTTCTAAAGATAGAACAGTCGTCCTTAAATGGCAAAAACTACACCAATTGGTTCCTCTGTTTTTGAAACAGAGAGAGGGAGAGAGCCTGATGGAGAGAGACATGGGAGTGAAATGGAGGTTTTTCGTTCTCGGCTGAGTACATACATGGAAAAACAACACTAGCTAAGTTAACGGTGGAGCATTTATTGTTCGAATGTGGGCCCCACCTTTGACTATTCATTCGCACCAATCAAATGCTGCCACGTCACTTCAATAGCTCTCGCTACTGAAGTGTTCAGTAGGCAATCCATGTCCCGGGGGGGTAGGACGAGAAATGAAAGTGCTTCATTTGTGATGCGCTTCACATGGCAAGGGAGTGTTCAAAGAGATAGGTACTCAACGTCATGAAAGTGAAGCTGGATGAGGCGAAGGATGAAGTCCATGAGGAGTTAGACATTGGTTAATTGGTTCTACGCAACTCATTGCTGTGGATTGCAACTCCAAAAGTTAAGAGAAGAGCTAGACTTGTTTCATTTATAGTGGGGACCATTGGGCAAAGGATTGCCCCACATGAGATGCCCTTCGGCTTGGTTCAAGTCAAGAGGAGGATGAGGGGCCAAGAATCAAGTTCCTTAGTGTGTTGTGGGTCATGTGGCAAGGGGGACCAAGCCACTTGGACGAGAGTTAATTATGTGGACATCCATATCAATGATGAGAAGCTCACACGTGCTATGGGCTGAGAATCAAGTTTCTAAGTGTGTTGCAGGGTTAAGTAGTGAGGGAGGCCAAGCCATTCGGATGGTTACTATGCATGGACATCCATATCAATGGTAAGTCCACATAGGCTACAATAGACACAAGGGCGATCCATAAGTTCATCCTAGGAAAGGAGGTGAAGTGATTGGGTTTAGCACTGGTGAAGGATACAAGTTAAATCAAGGCGATTTACTTAGAAGCCACACTTAGTGGCCAAGGATGTGGAGCTGCATTTTGGTGGGTGATTTGGCAAGACCATGGTTCCGAATGACCATATTGGTCGCCGTATCTGCCCGGTGGAAAAATGATATGACACGACATCGCGTATCGGTATTGAGGCCATATGGCCCGTATCAGGCCATATCAGCCTTCATCGGTCAGATTTTTTTAAAGCAATAAAAAAAGCAGAAATATTTTAGAAAATAGGAAAAATGAGATATTCAAGAATCTATCATTTTTATTTTTTGTGTGTTTTGACCATGTATTCAATGGTGTATTGGATCATTATTTGGTAAGAATGTTGTCTTGATGGGTTGACCTATTGTGAGGTGTGGTGTTGATTATTATTATTATTATTATTATTTGGGATAAATTGTTGATATATGTTAGAAATTGATATCATCTATTGTTGATATGATTATCTATCAATTAATATAAATTTTCTAAAATTATTTTTTAAAAACAGAAAATGTCCAAAAATTAACTCGAAAATTGAAAAAAATGTAGAAAATATTTTTTAATCAATGCATGTGCAAAATCATTAGATATATTGTCTTTTAATACTCCTCTAGTATAAAAGAAAAGAATTAAAAAAACAAATTTAAAACCTTCTTATGAATTTTTTAGAAAATACATGTGCAGATTAAAAAGAAATTAAAAAACCCAAATCTTCAACAAATCATTAGATCCATATTCTAATACTCCTCAAGAATCATAACGAGAATAAAAAATTAATTTAAAATTATTTTGGAAATTTTCAGAAAATACCTACGTAAATAAAAAATTAAAAAAAGAACAAAAACCCCCAAATCTTAAAAAAGTCAGTAGATCCATAGTCATCTAATACTCCTTAAGCATCATAGCAAAATCAGTAAAAAAAAAATTAATTGAAAAACTTTTTCCTAAAATTTTCAGAAAAAACTTGCATAAATAAAAAAAGAAAAAGAAAACACCCCAAATCCAGATCAAATCAACTAAGATTTGATCGAAATAGTTTATATTGTTGTTTCGATAGGATTTCAGATTGAAACAACAAAAATAAATTTTTTAACCCTTTTTTCGATTTTTGTAAAACTGGACCCGAGAGCTTCGATTCTTCGATTTGATTTAAAAAACAAGTTCTGATCTTCAAATCTAATCTAGATCTGGTCAGAAATGCATTTAAAACAACCGATTTCTTCAAAGAAATTAGAAGGAGGAGTAAAACAAAAAATAAGAATAAAAAAATGTCATTTTTAGCTGTAACAGTTGAAACCAATACACCTATGAAATATCGGTACCGATACCGCTTGATACGACCAATATGGACCAATATGACACCTTTTTTCATAACGGGCCAATATGGACCCGTATTGCGTATCATATTCGCCGATACAGATACGATACTGTACCAGTATAGACCGATACGATACCGATATTCTAATCCATGGGCAAGACGCATCTCTTCGCCATTCCGTTGGATGACTTCAAGATCATCTTTGGCATGGATTTCTTGTGCGAGGCAAAGGAAATTCTAATTTCTTTCCTAGGGACAATTCGCATTTAGGGGCATCCACGCATGGTACCTATGTTGCAAATAGAGAAGGCCAAGGTTGGGACGATCTCAACCTTGCAAGTTGCAACCTATCTGGGGTGACAGATGGGACAACACATTGTGTCAATTGAGGAACACCGACACAGAGGATCATCGATGAGCATCGACCCAATATGTGGGGGAGATTGTCATGGACCGAACAACTCAAAGAGGTTCATACGTGGATGTAGCGATTTTGGCACTACTTGTATGCTAGAGGCAATTTACATAGTTTTGAGATTTCTAGAGCAAGGTTAGATTTCTAAATGTTTTAGAGTCCTCTAGTGGGTCTTTATACAAAATTTAGTGTAGATTATTCTAGAAAGGTTCTAGATTATTTTTGGCTGTTGGATGTGTGCCACATGGTTCTTTCTTACCATCCATGTAAAGGTTTTACAGAATTCTTGGGTCCATCGTTACCTAAATCACTAGGACTATCCTCGAACTGTGATTCTGGTTGAGCAATCAAAATCGTAGTTCGATTCACCAATGTTTGGTTGTTACAATTGAACTAGCAGCTTCGGTTTGATCAGTAGTTTATCATGCACTCGCTCTTGCAAAATAGAGAGTTAAAGTCGACCTAGTTGGTTGATTTCATCTTGTGGCAATATATATTGGCAACATTAATTACCATGTGTTTTAAACTGTACACCTCACGTCGTTGTATAGAAATACTGACTGTCCAATTTGCTGCCCCAATGTGGATGGATCATAATCCAAATATTGCAATGAGAAGCTGATAGTTATCAGCTGATTTTGGAATTTGGACCTCTCGCTTTTTTCTTTTAACCGTCCTCATTTGACTGCCATCAATTGGATGGTCATGCTTGCTATATCAATACGATTTTAGTTACATTCTCCATCCGCAAGGTACCTCATAAGTTAAATGGTCTAGATATCATCCATGCATGAGTACCACATGTGAGGAACATGAGTCACCGCTACTTTGTGGACTCTAGCCTATGGGAGTAATATGATACTTAGGCAGTGTATGATGCTTTATATACAGGCACTCCAAAACTTTACAAGTGACAAACCTTAACTCAAGTTAAATTGACTAAATTGTGGAGCCCAATGTCAGAGTCCCAAAATCAGATTGGTTGAACAATCATAACCTCTGATTCATGGACACTTGTTTTTCAAATGGGACCTTCGATTATACAAGTAGATCATCTTTGTTGAACTTGAGTATCATACTAGTTTGTGTGTCTATATGAAAGGCAAGTATCATACTGGAGTATCTTACCAGGATATTGAACTAGATGAATCTGAATGGCACATTAGATGAACTCAAAAGTGATCTAAATGAGCCTACCACATCAAATTGAAGAATTTTGAAATGTATCGAACTGTGAACTATGAATTTGAACTCAAATTAATTGAACTATGATTCAGGTGATCATGCTTTGGGTCTATATAAGGAGGGGTCCTCATTTCTAACCATAATCAAGAGTTGTACATTGGAACTTTAGTAATACAAAACATTCTTCCATTCTCTTGTGTCTCTCTTGCATCCTAGTGGGTTTAGTGCATAATAATTGTGGTTTGCACTTGGGGGATAGGCTGAATCGTCCACAGGACTTGAGTATACACATAGTTTTAAATATCTTTATCATATGGGCCAATCCAGTAGTATGCATCCATGGCCTGACACAAAATGTGATATAGGGCTGAATCGGACCACTCTAAGAAAAGGGCCGTATCAGCAACAATACAGTTAATATGGGCTGATGTGCCCTTGAAAGCCCAAATTTGAAAATGTTTTCCATTGTCTCTCATTTTCCTCCATTTCGATCATGGAGCAAGCTTATAAAGTCATTTTAGGAAAGATCTATACTTATTTTGGGAATCAAAACAAAAGATTTGATTGGGGTTCAACGAATCAAGGAAGAATGAACCATTGTAGGAAAACTTGGAAAAAAGGATATAACTTCACTTTTTTAATCATGTTTTCATCTTCTTTTGCTGGATTTTAATGTAATCGGTCTTATTTTATCAAATCATCCTTGTTTTTTGTTCAAATAAGGTGAATTTGGTTGGCTTTCAACAGGTCGAGCCGACATACATCATTCTCATCAAGTAATCATGTCTAATAAACCATTATATACATGTCCAAAATGCAAGAAGTAGATTCTTGAATATCTACTTACTCTTGCTCCAGTGGTAGACTCTCAGGAGTTTTAACACCTGGTCAAGGGTTCGAGTACCAATAGGTGGTGCGTGTAAAAAAAAAAAGAAAAGAAAAAAGATTCTTGAATATCTCAAATTTCCCTTTTTTTCGATATTTTTCTTTAATTCTTTTTCTTACAAATTTAACCGATTTGGGTTGATACGGTCGTATACTGGCCAATCCAACATGCGAAGCCTATCATGTAATTTTTCGGTTGGGCCGATGCACCCCCTTGATATTGATACTCAGAACCACGCGTATGAGTGCTTCATGGTTGCTGCTTGGGGAAGCACCTGAGTTGTGATAGTGAGTTGGATCAGATTTTTTTGGAATTCTTAGACATGCATGGTTTCTGGAGACCTTTGTGGAGATATGTAATTGTTTTGAGAAGGTGGTGCATCGGGGAATGGTTAGATAAGCGGTTGTGGCATACATGAGATTTAAAAGTTCTTTGGTGCAAAGAGAAGAAGCCGACATCGAAATAGCCACTAAAAAAAGTAATTGGAGAGAAGGTTTTTTGTTTTTGTTTTTTGTGGAGGATGAAGATTTTCAATGTTGGAGGCGACACTCTACTCATGAGGAAGAGGATAATGTGGTAAGGGTTCCTCCATTGGAGTTGCTTAATTCTAGCTTAGATGGCAAAAGAAAATGATATCCATTGGATTTTGCGATGGGGCCCATCATCTTTGCCTTAAAAGTGTGGGTGTATTCCCGGGGGGGGGGGCGAGGATGGAAGACACATAAGGCTGAGGTGAGATTAAAAAAAAGGATTCAGGGGATTTCGGATGTAGCAATTGGTGCGGTGACAACTAAACCACCAACGGTTTGTTGGATGTGAGCATGACTGCTCTGCATCCTACAATAGAATAAGGCGAGCAACTCTATCAACAGTTGAGTATGGTAGGGTTAAAGGACAAAATGATCATCGAAGCTTCTAAGTCACCTCAAATAGGAAAGGGGGGAAGCTGGGGTTTTGAGTACTAGAGAATGAAGATGTGGTGATTGAGAAGAAGAATCATGGGACACCAAGGAGGTCGAGAGGAGTGGGGATCTTGGCCAATCTAGGGGCCTAAAGGTTTAGAGTGGAAGGAGGGGAAAGAGGAGTCGGGAGCAAGGTCAATCTCTGCATGCCGTGAGCAGGTAATTAGTTGGACTGGTATTCCAGGTGTGATAACTATATGATTAGGGTCATCTAAGACAAACCTTCATCCAAGGTCAATGATGAGGGATATGAGAGAGGAAGTTTGCAAGAATGCTTAGAGCATAGGGTCAGGCTCTATCGTTAATACCATGCAAATTAGGTCTGTTCTTTGGGGTAGCATGAGGAAATTGACAGTGGGATGGTTATTGTTTTGAGAGGCAAATAAGATGGAAGTAGGATGGGAATATTTGCGTTTCTGAGGAGCGAGACGACAACCGCACATCAGAACAAGTGGATTGGTCGATGATTCTGGCTTAGCTACAGTCGGAGATTTAAGAGGCGGTCTTCATGGATGCTTTGAACAATGGAGATAAGGGGTAGAACTACATAAAGCGATATTGGAAACATAGAGTTTGTAGTTAGGTGTAAATCTAACTAATAATGAAAGAAAGAAATGATGTAAGAAGTTTTCGATAGAGAAAATTGTATTTCCTTTATCGAAATCTCTCAAGAAGAGGGTTCATTTTAATAGACGATGTAAATAATCTTATATTACAAAATATTACAAGATAAGCTGATGCATGACAATTAACCACTTGCTCTATAAGCTCGAACTGATAGAGCATGGCGAATTAATCCCTTTATCTCATAGCCCACGCCCCACTTCACATGAGTTTCGCTTCACACGAGCCACCCGCCTCACATGAGCCGCCCACCCCGAGTGTGCCCTTGCATCCCACAGGCTATCCCACTCGAGTCTGGTATGAAAATGCCCCTGCATTAATCACCCTCGGTGAGGAGTCTCGAACATGAGACCTCCCGCTCTAATACCACTTTGATGCAGGACAATTAACCACTTGCTCTAAAAGTTCGAACTGATAGAACATGATGAATTAATCCCTTTATCTTATAGCCCAAGTCCCACATCCAATGGGTTAGGATCTCGACCGAACTCCCCTTATGCGCCCCACTTCACATGGGTTCCACTCAATGTTGTTAAA
Source organism: Magnolia changhungtana (assembly GCA_030180095.1). Taxonomy (NCBI): domain Eukaryota; kingdom Viridiplantae; phylum Streptophyta; class Magnoliopsida; order Magnoliales; family Magnoliaceae; genus Magnolia; species Magnolia changhungtana. Next base: position 346,926 of record JASAUF010000022.1, read on the forward strand.
TCGCATATGCGATCATATAAGCGTGCGATGCATATATGCAAGATATTAATATGCATATATGCGATCGCACAATCGCATATCTTTGATCGATATATTTTTATTTTTATTTTCGCATTTTTTCAAAAAAAAATAATAATCAGAAAAATCAGAAAAAATTCAAAAAAAATCAGAAAAATCATAATAAATTATTATATGTCATTGGGACATGAAATACATTTAATTTAAGTAAAAAAATAAAAAATAAAACAAACCAATTACATACATATAAACTATGAAGTTATGAACCATGATACATTTACAAATTACAATATAGTTAACTTCTTAAATCTTAAGTTCGTGACAATTAACATTTAACATTTAAGTTTATTTAACTAACATTTTGTTGATAACTTGATATTGATAACTTGATCAAGTTATCAAGTATCAACATTCAACAATCAACAACATCAACATCAACATTCAACACACTTAGACTTATGATACAAGCATTAAACAAAATTAAGAAGTTATGTATAATGTATTTATTATTTTATTTATCTAATCAATAATCATTAATCATATACATTGATCTAGCATCCATTGTGGCACATCATCACCACCGATGTTCACTACCACCACCACCATCATCATCATCATCGGAAGTCATCTCCTTCTTCCACATACACTTCTTCTTCTTCCATTTCTTCATCATCTGTACGTACTAATACTTCATCAACATCCAATGGTGGATAATCTTCTTTAGCTTGATCATCATTATCACCTTTTCCTTCTTCAATCTCCTCAATCTCATCAACGGGTTGACGGCTACTACTCGCCCCGGCTCCCCGTCGTCCTTCTTGAGTGGTACTATTACCTTCACCGGCGTCGATCCATATGCGGTATCTTCAACTTGTGCCCATGTCGGGTCCTCTCCAGAAAATCGGGTCCTCCGTCTCTGAGAGCCACTCGTTATACGCATCCAACTCATCTACAGATAGGGTCAAAGAAACCGGGCTTTTCTTTCCTACTTTGGAATCATTCTCGCAATTTTGGTTGTATTGAACGAAAATCAAGTCGTTGAGCTTTTTTGTTCAAGGCGATTCCTTTTCTTGGAATGAATCAGTAAAGAAAGAAAGCGCATTTGGCATTAGCTATTTAGGTAATTAATTTAGCAGAGCCACCAAAAAATTAAAGTTTACAAAAAACAATTAGTAAACATTAAGCATGTCTAAACTTACATACCTCGAATGTGCTCCAATTGCGCTCGCAACTTTAGCCATCGGGAATACGTGAGTCAAGAATCTTCATAGCGGCTTCTTTAGAGTGGATCCTTCTGCTTCGGGTCCACTCCATAAATGCACGTTAAGTCGGTGAGAAAAACAGTTTAAGTATAGGTTAGAGTCTTAGTCTCTTAGAGACACTTTGTAGAAAAAATTCTTGTAAGAGTTCAATACACTACTAACATTCATTCATAGAAGTACTTCTGGGTAATTTCATTGTCAGATGTCTTATTACGATATCCCTTGAGAATATCCCTTCACTTTTTGTGTAGAAGTCAAGCAAACTTGAGATCTTGTCCTGTTCTCCTCTATCTGGAATAATTCTTTCCAAGACATCAATAAATCCAACCATATGCACAGATTAGTGCTTCGCTAGATCAACATAAAAGCGAATAAACAATTTGGAGTTAAGGATGTATGAGCGGTAGAATACAATGGAGATGACATTTGGCTGCCCCATCTTCTATATATAATTTCTAAAATTGGCCTGTAATCATGGTCTGTATAGTTAAAAATGGTACATGATCTTATTTTTCGCCCTCTCCATTGCATCATATATGTAGCCCATTGCGGGCTTCTCATTCCCGTCCACCAATCGCAACACAGTGACTAAGGGCTCGGATGATTTTAGCGCCTTTACCACTTGAGTCCAAAAACTTTGAGAAAGAATTGTTTGTTGAACTTGTTTCCCTTCAGCCTTCCTTGACCAAGGCCCATTTGTAAAATCGGCCGACACTACAAAGCTTCTAAGTTCTGATTTCTTTGCTTGTAGCCTTTGTAGTGATAAAAAGGCTGTAGCAAAACGGGTGATTGCTGGACGTAGCAAGTTATCCCCAATGTGTTTTCTCATTCAACTGAGAAGAAGGGCGTGTTTGTACATAAAGACCGTGATTTTTCTAGCCCTTGCAATCACATTTATAAATAATCTACCTATATCTTCTAACATGAGATCAATACAATGGGCCGCACAGGGGGTCCAAAATAAACGTCGCCTCTTCTCCATAAGAAGACGACCGGTCAATACATAGAGGCTGTGTTATCTGTAATTACTTGTACAACGTAGTCCTCACCTATTTCTTCAACTACACTATCTAGTAAGTTAAACAAATATTCTCCTGTGTGAATGGCCCGACGCATCCACCGACTTCAAGAACATTGTCCCAGCTGGACAATTTATCAAGAAGTTAATGAGAGACCGACCGGATCTACGGTCCATCCATCGGCCATTAGTGAACAACCATATATTTTTTATGATTTCCTATATTCAGCTATGAAGGATTGTGTATATTCAACTTTAGTTCTAAGGCATGTCTCCCTCATTTCATGATATGAAGGAGGTTTAAGCGCAGGTTCAAATTAACCTATAGCCTCAATAATTACTTTGAAGCTTTTCAATTTAACGGCGTTAAAAGCAACGCCGGTTTGGTAAAACCACTTAGCAATTTATTGAATTGTGGTTTTCCTATCTTTTTGTTTATACCGGTTCTCTAAAGTTGTTTGAGCCGGCCCTTTCCCTCTACCCCTTTAGTCGACCACATTCTCGGGGTGTGGTCTACACCATCTATCTAAGGGTCCATGCCCTTGGGCTCTTTTCGATGGTTGTACTTGTGGTCTAGACCGGCCTGTCGAAGTAGGGGGAGTGGGACTAGCTTCATCGACATCTACTACATTAATATCTTCATATGCATCTTGTTCCATATATTCCTCCTGACGTATGACACTATCGTATTTCTTTTTTGATTGTTTATCCATATACGCCACGATCTCCCTTCGGATTTCTGGAGTAATCTTCTCACATGCTTTTGCATTGGACCCGGGTAAATGTGCAAGGTGTTGCTTGTGCCTTGCAATGCCACCGAAACTCACAAATCCACATAAATCACATATTATATGAGTCTTTTCAATAGCACTACGGTAGTGCCCATACTTCCAACCCGGGTCATTCGACTTGGGCCTCAAAGAGGAAGATTGGGAAGAAGACATTATAATGGTGGATGGTAGTGTGTGTATCTATTAGCACTAAAAAGTAACTAGCTAGCTACTAACTAGAAACTAGAAAGTAAACTACAAATAAAAAGAAAACTAGAACTTGGGACTTAGGGTTAGGGGAGAGAGAGAGAGAGAGAGAGAGAGAGAGAGAGAGAGAGAGAGAGAGAGAGAGTTACACTTACACACACGACACACTTACACACTTACACTTGTAGAAACTAGAAAGGGAGAAGAAGAGGGAGAGAGAGAGTTGAGTTAGTGAGTTACACACTTACACTTGAAGAAAGGGAGAAGAAGGGGGAAAAGAAAATGAGAAAAAGAGAGAGTTGTTACACTTGTAGAAAGAGAAGGAGAGAGAGAGAGAGAGAGAGAGAGAGAGAGAGAGAGAGAGATTTACACAAATAAAATTAAAATTACAAATCTAAAAGAGGTTCGGGTTCCCAAATTCCAACTTTCAACTTCCAAAATTCCAAATTCTTGTCTAAGTTATCTACTTGTCTTCTCTTCACCTTTGCCTCTTCACTTGAGTATTGTATTTGTTCTTGAATTCTTGTTGTAACTTGTACTTGTAACTTGTAAGATGTAACTTGTAAGTTGTAACTTCAAAGTTCAAATTTTTAAGTTGCTAACAACTAACAAAGTAACAACTAACAAATGAATCAATTAACAAACAAAATAATAATAAAAAAATGATAGAAAGAAGTTGTTAGAAATTAGAATTTAGAATTAGAAACTTAGAAATTAGAATAGAAGTTAGAAGTTAGAACTTAGAAAACTTAGTGGATGGAGATTGGAGAGTGAGGAGTCTCTTGAGTCTTGACTCTTGTCTTGAATCTTGATTCTTGAACAATGAATATGGATTGGATGGTAATAGTATGATCAATGATGTATCATGTATCTTGGTGGATTCTTGATTCTTGTATGGTTGTACCCTTCCTTGATTCTTGATTCTTGAATGTTGAAAGAAAAGAAAAGAAATATGGAAAATTGGAAATGGAATTGGATGGAGAGGAGTGGATCATGTAACTTGTAAGACTCTTAGAATGTATGTAGGAATGAGAGAAATAGAGAATAGAGAGAGAGTTTGAGGTTTTTTTGCATTTAGGAATGCTTAGAATGCATTTTTATAGAGAAAAAAATCTGGATTAAACAAAAAAAAAAAAAAAAAAAAAAAACGGTCAAAAATTTGACCGTTGGCTAGTATGCCAGTATGCGATCGCATATGCAGTAGGGGAGTGTCCACAAGCATGCATTTGACAGAAGTATGAGGTAATTTATTTTAGGGAATCAAAGTTATGGACAAACAAAACAGAGTGATGCTTTTGATGTTTATAGGATTCTGATTATTCAAAACTCTAGTTGGTAAGCGATTTATCAAGTAGCAGGCCCCCTCCTTTTTCACCACTCCATTATGAGGAGTATGCACACATAAGTTTGAGATTTGATTCCATGCTCCTCAAGGTACACTTGAAATTTCTGAGAAATGTATTCTCAACCATTGTCACTTCGAAGCAGTGTTCAAAATATCGGTATCACACAATGTATTGCACCCTTGGGATACAGATTCGTATCAGTTATCGCATGGGATATATCGTTTGTATCGCATAATTTATCGCACTTTTTGAGAAACATGGGGAAACATTGGGAAAATGGTTGAATTTTTCAATGAAACTTCAGGGATTATTAAAAAAGACCTTAATACACACTTTTAAATAATAAAATCTTAAAAAAGAAGTGCACATAATAGGTTTCCTTTGTATAGGGTCTAAGCTATGCGTTGTCCTATTGAATTCAGACAATTATATTTAGTATCCACCCCCATCCATCTGTTTTTCCATATCATTTTAGGACATTATCCAAAAATTGAAGCAGATCTAATAATTAGGTAGACCATACCATAGATAACAATGGTGATCGAGCATTAGTGGGCCACAAAAGTTTTGGATCAAGCTGATAATTGTTTTTTCTTTTCATTCAAACTTATGTGAAGTGATTAGCGGATTGGATGCCTAATAAAATATAGGAAAAATTAAGGTGCACCTTAAGAAGTTTTTAATGGTACCATGTTCAACTAATACTGTTTCCTTGAGTATAGTCCACCTGATAATTGGATCTTCTTAATTATTAGGTTCATGTTGTAAAATGATCTGAAAAAACAGATGGATGGAGTGGACACAAAATACACACGTCAAGTTGGGCCCCATGGTACGGTTGTATGGTCTTGGGTGAGACGGGGTCTCACCTAATCCACTCCTATAGTACTGAGTAAACTTATTGGGTCCACCGTAAATGTACATGGTTTATCCATGCAGTCCATCTGTTTTTCCGGCTCATTTTAGGGGTTGAGCACAAATTTGAAACATATCCAAAGGTCAAGTGGACCATACCGTAGGAAACAATAGGAATAATGATTTGCACTGTTTAAACCTCCCTTAGGGCTTACGGTGATGTTTATTTTTCATCCAACCTCTTCATAAGATCACAAAGATATGGATAAAGGAAAAGAACAAAGATCAGCTTGATCCAAAACTTCTTTGGCTCCTAAGGATTTTTTTTAATGGTAGATGTTTAATTCGCACCATTTTCTGTGGTGTGGTCCACTTGAGCTTTGGATATGCTTCATTTTTTGGGCTAAAAATCATAAAATTATATGGTAAAATGGATGGATGGAGTGGATAAAATACATGAATTATGGTGGGCCCCACAGAGTTTATGTAGTACACTACTCACTACGCCCGCTCTCTACCACACTACGAAGGCAGCAAGGTCTTGGACGCGGATTACCTACGAAGGTGAAGTTCTATACTGAAACTTGGGTGAGACCCAACGTGATGTTTTTGAGAAATCCACACTAGTAAATATATTTTCTGAGCATATTTTAGGACTTGAGACCAAAAGTGAGAAGGATCCAAGACTCAAGTGGGCCGCACTAGAGGAAAAGGTGGGTAGGAAAATTCTTACCATTGAAAACTCTCTGGGGTAGAAAGTGATGTTTACATGCCATCCATATCGTTAATAACGTCATTCCTACTGGGATGAACTGAAAACACAAATATTAGCCTGATTCGAAACTTATGTGGCACCACAAATATTTCAACTGTGTACGTTCAATACTCACATTCTAGGCCCATTTGAGTATTGGATATGGTTCATTTTTGTCCTCTTATCCTAAAAATATTTCAGAAAACGGATGGATGGAGTGGATTTCTCACAAACATCACGGTGGACCCCACCTAGGTTTCCAGTGCAGGAAGTTCCTAGGAAAAGCTTTCACAGGAAATCTGCATCCGGCAGTGCCGCTCCTGCAACTCGAGTGGTACCAACGGTTCAAAGTTACATGGCCCCACAATATGTATTTATTATATCTACACCGTTCATGAATTTGGAGAGATCATTTTAGATCATGAGCCCAAAAATGAGCCATATTCAAAGCTCAACTGGACCACACCACAAATAGCAGTGGGGCTGATTCTCACCGTTAAAATATTCGTAGGGCCCACTATAATGTTTATTTTCCATCCAATCTGTTCATTAGGTCACACAGACCTGGATGAAGAGGAAAAACAAATATCATATTGATCCAAAACTCCTGTGACCCCAAAAGGGTTTCAATGGTAAACGTTTAATCTCCCACTCCTGTTTGCAGTGTGGTCCACTTGATCTTTGGATCTGTCTTATTTTTCGGCTCAAGCCTTAAGACGAGCTTGCCAAATGGACGAACGGTTTGGATATAACACATACCTTATGATGGGACCCACGGAACTTGGTGACGTCAACACATCAGTCAACTAGGTGGTGTGCGGTACACCTGCCACCTCGATTTCCATTAAAAAAGGGATCGGACGCCATTTTTTTCGAAGCAGAGAGGGTTCTGGCCTTTCGGAACCCTAAAATCTCTCCAAAATCTCACAGATCTTCGAATTTTGGCGAGGATTTCTCGGATTTCAGCAAGGATTTCGCCGGATTTCGCCTAAATACTTGGATTTCTCCAGATTTCGATGGATTTCTCTTCCAAATCGGAGATTTCGAATGGCCCACCAAAGGGAAGCTTCCGATCATAAAAATCTCTTATACAGGTATCGAAATCCACCTGTTGAAAGTTTCTCTATCTATTTTTTTAATTTTTCCAAAATTTTTTTGGATAATGACACTGTCCCGGACGATATTTGGGGTTTTTTTTTTTTTTTTTATAACTTGGTATCTTTCCACGATATATCGCGCGATATCGACGATAATATTGTGCAATATCTGAAGTTTTGGATTTTTGGTATCTTCAGGGTGTTATCGGAGGAGTTTCGTCTCGCAGTGGTGCGATAACGATAATATCGGCCGATAGTATCGATATTTCGAACACTGCTTCGAAGAGCTTGGATGGATGCCTTAAATTAATTTGATACTCATTTATGAAAATTTAAAAAATTATGAAAACATTTTCATGCCTCCTACGCTTATATCCTAGTCATTCAAGAAGCATCATGAATAAAAGAAACAAATCAATGAACCTGAATATTCAGAAAAAAAAAGGTGCAATCCAAATATCATAATGTATTAAGGGAAATAAAGTTTTGTGCCTCTTATTTTTTCGTGATGGAAAAGCACAACAAGATGTTTTGAGAGTTCACAAGTTTTGCAAACAAACCGATCTATATTGCAAGACACATGTAACAATTATTTCGAAATACTGGTGGACAGATGTCCAAACTGACAATGCCACATGTGAACATCATTCTTATTCTATTTTTGAACTAAAACAACTAGTAGGGAGAGTGCTATGAGAGTCTAAAAGATACAGCCCACGGTCCTCATGACCATCACCAATCACCTTCTTTATCTTCAGGTCATGAAAAATACAATTAGTGGTAAAAGGGGTCACGGTACAATTTAGAGATATTGTAAGGTGTTTGACAGACAAGAGATCAGCAGAGAGATCAGGAGTGAAGAGAACAATGACTAGTCAAAGGAAATAGGGATGATATCCGCTACATTTCCAGCAGTAGGTGCCATCCGCTACCTTATCTTTGCCAAGAGGTGCATGAATAATGGAAGAAAAGGATTAACATACTTGACATGTGATTACTGGCTTCTGAGTCTATTCCCCAAGGGCTATTTGATGGAAGTGGAAATAAGGTTACCCTGATGGAGATTGGCAATCTCCTCATGCGTTCATATTCAGCATGAAGGGCCAGAATGAATTCACCAATAGAATTGCTATCACTAGTAGCAAACTGATTTCCTCTTGATTTCACAAAATATTTATGTGCACCGCACTTAGAAGATGCAGCTCTAACCAATGTTCGAAATATCGGTATCGCGTTGCGTATCTCACCCTTGGGATACATATACGTATCGGTTATCGCATGGGATATATTGGTTGTATCGTGTACTGCATTGTTGTTGTTGGAAACATGGGGAAACATTGGAAATTGATCGAATTTTTCAACAAAATTTCAATGATTGTTAAAAAAGACATCAATACACACTTACAAATCAAAACACTACAAAAAACAAGTACACATAATAGGTTTCTTTGTATGGGGTCCTAATATATGTGTTGTCTAACTGAATTGATGCAAGTTTATTCAAAGTCTATTCATATAATTTATAAATGTAAGAAGACGTGGAAACACAAGCAATACATTCAAAAGCAAAAGAAGAATCACTAGATTAGGTTACATACATGTTTGATTTTGTTATTTTAAAAAAAAATTTCCACAACTCGGTCCTTCTCCTCCAAATCTCGAAATCGAAGTTCTCAATACACGATTTTTTGTGCCATGAGAAACATGAAAAATCATGGATTTGTAAAAATTTGACACTGATTTAACATGATTTACAGAAAAAAAGTATTGATTTTTTTTTTTTAAAAATGCTCACTAGATCGAACATGTGGGATATATCCTACTACTTGTGTGTTTCGTATCTCACAGGTGGAATACAAGATATATATCGGCCGATATCGTTGATATTTAAAACACTGGCTCTAACCAGTGTTCGAAATATCGATATCGTGTTATGTATTGCAACCATGGGATACAGATACGTATCGGTTATCGCACGTGATATATTGTTTGTATCGGGTAATTTATCGCACATTTTGGGAAACATGGGGAAACATTGTGAAAAAAGTTGAATTTTTCAATGAAACTTCACGGATTGTTAAAAAAGACATTGATACACATTTTTAAATCATAACATCTCAAAAAAGAAGTACACATAGTAGGTTTCCTTTGTATAGGGTCCTAAGCTATGCGCAATCTGACTGAACTAATGCAACTATATTCAAATTGAATGGGCACATAGTAGGTTTCCTTTGTATATGGTCCTAAGCTATGCCCAATCTGATTGAACTAATGCAACTATATTCAAATTGAATGGATACCATTTAGAGTGTATGCGATGATCATTTCATCAAACACTCCTAAATACTTCGAAACTAGTCTCAATTGACAGCCAGTTGAAGGGAAATCTTGAAAAAAATTAATATTTTCATAATATTTTATTAATTTTTAATTAAAATTGATTTTTATTTTTCAAAATTTGACAAGGACTTAACAAATTAGTAGATCAGTCCTCATACATGCTTGATTTCATGTTTGGAGTGCAACATTGCATACAATTTGTGAGAAATTGGGGAAAATTTTGAGTTTTCCCCAAATTGGACCACCCACTCTCAAAATTTGAAATTAGAGTGTATGTGATGATCATTTCATCAAATACTCCTAAATACTTCAAAATTAGTCTCAATTGACAACTGGTTGAAGAATTTTTTTAAAAAAGGCATGGAGAACATGAAAAACCAATGGATATTGAAATCAAAGCTCCAATTCCATGATCTTTCATGCAAAACATGAAGAACCAATGGATTTGTAACCATTTGACACTGATTTAACATAATTTCAACAAAAAAGGAATAGGAAATTGAAAATGCTTACTGGATTGAACATGTGGGATATATTGGCACTACTTGTGCGTTTCGTATCGCACAGGTGGGATACAAGATATATTGTGGGATATATCGGCCAATATCGTTGATATTTAAAACATTGGCTCTAACAAGTATGCAAGGATAATCCCAGAGATTTAAACAGCCTTCAAAGAAGTACTGCAAAAATATTCAGCAGAGATATCCAGGGGAAAAAAAACTGAACTATACAATCTAGGCATATGTAGTCACCAAGAGACAAATGAACCAAAAACCCCACGGACTGGAATCCAGTCATCAATCAGCTTCTATAGATGTGTTCTCCATAAACTGGTACGAAATCCAAAAAAATCCAGATAGATATCTGATTGTATTGCACTGATCAATGGTCAGATTGAATCTGGACTGCTGCTATTCTGATACAGATAAAAAGGGAAAAGCTGACCTTTCTATACAAAGATCTGCAAAAAAAAAAGAAAAGGAAAAAAGTCTGGAATGTTGGACGGGTATTCATGGTATGAAGGGGTCCATGGATGTCATAAAAAACAATGAGCTGTTGGACCTTCCAGGTGATGATAGTCCATTCATGTGGACTAACAATCAAGAGCTTCTGATTCTGTGGAAGTCTGGATAAATCCATCATTAATGAGTAGCACATGAAATTCCATTCTCTTGTCAAGTGACCCTTCCTAAGCCAGCATTACTGGCCAGATGGGCAGGCTATCTTAGGGCCACAAACCTTTTGGCTTTGAAAACAAGTGGTTGAAGTATCCAAATTTTAAGAAGATGGTCGAGGAATGATGGAACAGCTTTCAGGTTCAAGGGTAGGCAGGGTACAGAACAATGAAGAAGCTTAAGTTTTTAAAGCATAAATTGAAGGAATGGAATGCAGTTTTGGGGGCAACGTAACATGGGAGGCAATGGTCCATTGAAGAATTCAGGAGTCTGGAGAAGGAGAGAGATGAAGGCCTGTTGATCGGAGAGCAAAATTGTAAAACTGAGCTGCTAAGCTTGGTGATCATTGAGAGGGGAGATAGCTTGGAGACAATGATCAAAAGCTCTATGGATGAAGGTTGGGACCACAATGCTGCATTTTTATCACTGGATGGCCAATGGCAGAAGAAGGATGAAAGTCATCAGTATGCTCTTTGTGGACAACATTTACATTGAGGATAGGAACACAATTAAACAAGGAGTAGCCAATTTCTGTGAAAGGCTTTATTCAGATGTTAAGTGAAATGGACCCAGGTTGGATGGGTTAAATTTCTAGTCAATATATTGAAATGGTTGAAGAGATTGAAGTTGGCTTCAGTCAGGAAGAGGTCTTCAAAGCAATTCAGAGCATGGAGCTGGATAAGTCACTTGGGCTGGACTGATTTTCAATGAGATTTTTTCCCCAGCAATGCTAGAACACTTATAGGGTATGTAGTGTTAAAGGAATTCCATGCACGGGCTAGGATTAACAAATGCTCGAAGCTTTTATTTCTCTTGTTCTGAGGGGGCAGAGTTGTTTGATTTGAAACCGATTCGTCGGGTAGGAAGTGTGTATAAGATTACTTCCAAAGTTGCTAGCAGAGCATCTGAAGGAGATGATGCCTCTGATAATCTCGCTGTTTGAAGGTGCTTTTATCTCAGGCAGATAATTTTGGACAAGATTGTGGTGGCTAACAAGTGCACACGCTCAAAGACGAAATTAAAGAGGGAAAGGGTGGTAAGAAATATTGATATGGAAAAGGCCTACACTTATGTGGACTGGCAGCATTGCTTATACATGTTGTAGCAAATGGGATTTGGAGAGAAGTGGTGTAGCTGGATCAAGGCATACATATCTTTGGCATCCTTCTCGGTCCTCATCCACAGTGCTCTGGCGGATTTGTCAGCTCCCGAGGATTAAGAAACAGAGACCCAATGTCACCCTTCTTATTCTCACTTGCTGTGAAAGGTTTAAATAAGATAATATAAATTGTTGATGAGTTAAATATGATTAAGGGATTCCATGCAAGCTCTTCCTAGTCGATCTCCCACCTTCAATTTGCAGATGATATGTTGGTGCTGTGTGAGCCTATGGACGATCGGATCCAAAGATTTAAGGGCCTACTGGGATGTTTTGAGGCCATTTCTGGGCTTAAACTCAATTTGCAGAAAAGCTTGCTCATTTGTGTTGAAGCCTTAGGGGATTGAGTGAAGGATGTGGCTTCTATCTTAGGGCATAAGAGTGGGGCCTTTCCAATTTTGTGCCTCAGCCTTCTCTTGGAGTCGAGGTGGAAGTCGTGTCTTGAAACTCTGTTATTTGAAAGGTCAAGATGAGGTTCGTGAGGTGGAAGAAACGCTCTCGCATTTTTTTGGTCAAATTACGCCGATAAGAGCAGCAATGTCAAACCTTCCAGTCTACTTTTTGTCTTTTTGTTTAAAGTTCCAGTTGCAGTTGCACACAAACTAGAGACGATTCTGCATGATTTTATATGTATGGAAGAAGGGATCAGAAAAATCTTCGCATCGTCAATTGTAAGGAAGTCCAACTTACTAAGAGTGAAGGAGGATTGGATTGGGGCTTTGCTGGATGAAATAAAGAAACTGAAGCTTGCGCAAGTGGGGGTGGAAATTTCGGACTGAAAGAAAAGCCTTGTAGAGGAGAATTGTGGATGAAAAATATGGCTTCGATAGTATGGGTTGGGAGTTGGGACCCTAATTGTGCAAATAGCTGGTTGAAATTTGAAGTGTAAAAGGATATTTGTAAGGTAGGGCATCAAGGCATGATGGGTTAGAGTTCTAGCATATGGGACTGGATTTAAGGTGAATAGAGGCGACAAAATCCACTTTTGGGAGGATGTGTGGTTAGGGGATTGTGTGCTGGTAGACAGATTCCAAGCTGTTTAGATTGCTTGCAATTGAAGATGATCTTGTTAAAGATTGTAGGGCTGCTCTTGCGAGGAATCAGGTTTAGAGCATAACCTTTGGAAGGTTTAAGAGATGCTGAAATATCAACATTGAAGTATGTGAAGTTGATGGGTCTGGTAGAACATGTAACAATTGGGAGCACTGAAAATGACTTTATAATTTTGGAGGTGGACAGACTCTTATACTTTCGTACATCAAATCTTTCTTCGAGAGGCTCACCAGGAATGATACTGAATCTTTTCGGTCTGGTTTTCAGCTGCTCCCTCCCAGCTTTCAGCTTTTGTGTGGATAATGGTGAAGGAGAACTTAACCGTCGACCTTCCAAGGGGGAGCTTAAGCATTCCCAACAGATGTGTAATGTGCCAGAAAGAGGAGGGATTTTCCAATCATATGTTGCTCCATGGTGCTCCTGCTCACAAAATATGGGCCAGGTTCTTCAATATGTTTGGTATTGGGTGGCTGCTTAACGGAAAGGTGCATGAGGTGTGCCAAAACTTGGGAAAGCAGCTTGTTGAAGTGAAAGGGCTGAGTTCTCAGCTCTTACCTCTTGCTGTTTGTTAGGAGCTGTAGCCATGGTGTTCTGTAATGGCCGTTACGGGATTGTTAAGGCCAATACTAAAAGGAAATGGTTGCAACCGTTACACATTATGGAGTCATAAAAAAAAATGACCTGTAACGGCCATTGCAGTCCCCATAACAGCCTGTTATGCCTTCTGTGAAGGCCGTAATGGTCTATTATGGGGCCGATACAGGTTTTTCGGTTTTTTTTTTTTTTTTTTCAATAAAAAAAGATATTGTAATGGTTGTTATGGAGGCCATAATGGCCATTACAGCCCGTACCATAAAGATAAAAGTGGTGGCCGTTACAGCCATCATTATTGTTACAGAAACCTTGGCTGTAACTTGAGAGAAACAGGCATGTCTTTGAAGATGAGGATCATTTGAACAGATGATTGTTGGTAAGATACGGGTGGATCCAGTTTATGACATTAAATCATAAGGCCTTCAAGGCTTATCTGTTGTTCGGTAAGTGGAATGGGATTCTTTGGAGTAAGCCGAAGCCTCTTGGTGCAGCTATGAGTGTGCTTAATCTTGTGTTTGAAAAGCTTTTTTCAGGTGCAGTGGAGCTAGTTGTAAGGAAAATGACAAATGTGTCGATTGCTTGCTGTCATGGCGACAGTCAGAACGATCCACATGCATTTCCATCAGCAGCAAGTTGTTGGGGGGAAGGGATTCACCAAGATGTTATGAAGAGGGTTAAAGTATAATCTTTCAGGCTGAACATTTTCTTTGCTACAATGGATATTGATGCTAACGTCCTAGCATCTTCTTAAGCTGCTAGGGGGATTTCGCATCCTTTATGGTGTTTTGGAAGCTCTGTTTTTCTTCATTGAATATTTAAAAAAACAACAGTTTCTTCTTCTTCTTCTTGAACCCCCCCCCCCCCCCCAAAAAAAAAAAAAAAAAAAGAAAAAAAAAGAAGAGATTTTAACTATTGACTAACTCAAACCACTTGGAACAAGGACTGGAAGATTAAATCTCATGGACGCCAAGGTTTCGCTGCAACACCTATGGAGTTGACTTTTTTCTTGTTCTGCGTCACCATCCAGGTAATCATCTCAAAGTCAATTTTGAGGGCTACTCTATTGGAATCTAGGGCCAATTGGGATTTGTGATGTAATACTGGAATTGTCGGGCTCCTCAGGGTTGAGTGGTTCAAGTTATGTCGAAGTCAAAGCAGTCTAGAGGACCAAGACAATACTTACCTTGGTCATATTGAACCACTCCTACACTGGAACTCCCTGCGTTACCCATCGAACTGCCATCCACATTTGACTTCCAACATCTTGCGGGTGGAGGAGACCATCAAGCTATCTTCAATGACAACTACTACAATTGATTATAATTTCGTACCAGCTTCTAAACATATCAAAAGTTGCTATTTATTTAAAATGATTTGATTTTGGGCCCAACTTGATAAGGGATAAATTAATTCTCTCAAGGATTTTATCAGTCAAAGAAGACTTATCTTTAAAAAATCTTTTGTTTCTCTCCTTCAGTACCCAATAAAGTAGTGTGATAAAGAAATCTCCACGAAATTTGCCGTGTTTTTGAAGGTGCGAGCATCCCAACTAATAAAGAGGTCTTCTTTCTAGACTGCCGCAATGCCCAGTAGATACCGGAAGAGGTTGAGGAAAGCATACCATATGCTTAGCTTTGGTAGTCAAATGTGATGTAAGACAATTAACCACTTGCTCTAAAGCTTGAACTGTTAGAGCATGGCGAATTAATCCCTTTATCTCATAGCCCAGGTCCCACATCTCATGGGTTAGGACCTCGGCCGAACCCCCCTCGTGGGCCCCAAATCATATGGGTACCGCCTCACTCAAGCCATTTGCTTCACACGGGTGGGGCCCGCCTCTCACGAGCCACCCACTTCATACGGGCCGCCCCATCCCTAGTGTGTCCCCGCATCCCACAGGCTACCCCATTTGAGCCCGGTGTGAAAATTCCCCTTTATTAATCACTCCCGGTGAAGAGTCTCAAACCCAAGACCTCCCGCTTTGATACCAATTTGATGCAGGACAAGTAACCACTTGCTCTAAAAGCTCGAACTGTTAGAGCATGACGAATTAATCATTTTATCTCATAGCCCAGGCCCCGCATCTCATGGGTTAGGACCTCGGCCGAACCGCCCTCATGGGCCCCAAATCACATGGGTACCACCTCACATGAGCCACCCGACTCACACGAGCCGCTCACCCCGAGTGTATCCCCGCATCCCACAGGCTACCCCACTTGAGCCCGGTGTGAAAAGGCCCCTGCATTAGAATGTCTCTTCATGATTCCAGCAAAGAAAGCACATGCTCAATCACTAATTAATTGATCATTTAAATGGAACCCATAGGTTGATCTAATCTATAGTGCACAAAGCGTGAAGTGATGTGGCAACAGATTTGGGTGAGGAGCGGGAAGTGTCTGTTTTCATATGTTAGCAAGTATAAATGGCTACCAAGTGGGAGTGGGAGTGCGATTTCGAAGTGTGATTCAAAGTGGGAGTGGCACCTGATTGGATGGATCGTGCAACTAAGATCTTACAACTGCAAGGGGCTTAAAAAACTGTCTTGCTATATTGTGGGCTCCAATCTGGGGATTTCATGGGAACCCTTCTTAGGCTGCATCAAGTTTGATTCTAGTGAACCCTTGGCTCCTAAAATCTGAACTCATATAAGTATACCACTGCATAGAACTTGTAGAGCTGCTAAATTAAAGAACTTGTTTACAGGGATGTTTTGCTTTCTATACCAATACGATCACGCTTAATTATTAAGTACCCACAAAGTTGGGTCATGGGTGAAAGATGATCAAAACGATCCCATTATCAGTCAAATGACAAGAAAACTTCCCTCATTGGAGAGCTAAAGAGACCAAAGAGAAGATAGGCACCAATTTACATACTAATAATCAGTGTTCTAAGTATCAGTATCGCTACAAGTTTGCTGGCAAGGGATACAAAAACAATATCGATATCGTCGATAATATCGTTGATAACCGAAAATGCGGGGAAACATGGGAAACACGGTGGAATTTTCAGTGAAATTTCAAGAGATGTTAAAATGTACATATTTGCAATTTAGAATAAAAAATTTGGAAAAACAATGCATACACAACAAGTTTCCATTTAATGGGGCCTTAAAAGCATGTGTTGTTGTAAGAAATCAGTCCAACCATCCCATCTGGCCTATTTAACCATTCAACCTTCCATCGATATTGCAAAATATCAACAACACATGATATTTCACCAAGAAATCATTAACAATTGGAAAGGAAATGGAAGATTGTGGTCTCAATATCGCGCATGTTGCGATATCGATAATATCGATATTATCAATGACAAATTGAACACTACATACAACCATGTGGCCATGAAAAAAAATTGAAATAAAATTTTTTCTTATAAACAAAATTTTGATGATATCAATTCTTTGGCGATATTATTGAAATATCGTCAATACACTTATGATACAAGCATTACCTAGAAATTACATCGTCGAAAATATTGGTGATACAATGGCGATATTGATGCATTGGTAATACAAGCGACGCCTAGAATTTACATAGTTGAAAATATTGGCGATTACATTAGCGATATTGATACGTTGGCGATACTTAGCGATACATTGCTTATACCTGGAATTTCTGATACTACCAGTGTTATCGGTATTGCTACCAGTGTTATCGGTATCACTGAGTTGAAGATAAAGATAATATCGGAGATAATTCGAACATTGCTAATAATGCACTGTCTACTCCCTCATTCAATGCAAAATGAGGACAAATCACATCTTAATTGATGTACTGAAGTGTATGAATTAGAGAACTTGTCTACTTGTATACAAAATACATGAGTTGAGGTTATGCCTTAAAACGGGGAAGAACTTTATGTTGGCTCCATTTTCATGCTGATATTACGTAACATAAGAGTTAACCACAAGAAATTGAAGGATTTTTGGCCCAGTCCTCGTTCACTAGTGGTGTTGTTTTTAAGTATTCAGGTTATATTTGTGTGCATGAATGTTGAGGCAGTTTGCTGACTCTGCTTATCTTTTTTTGGTTTTGGTTGTCGCTGCTATATGCAACAAACAACTCCAGACAATTTAATCATTTTAATAAGCTCTGAGTATAGAAGCTTTGTGCAATTTCTGTTTGAAATATGACCCTTCTTCCTAAATCAAGGTACCAATGGACATTGTTCGAAGATGTTCACATTAATTGCCAGATTTTCTTTTGCTCTTTTCCTTGATATTTTTGTAACACTTATGTAGCTTATGTTTCTCCTGCTCCTTTTATTTCTTTATAATGTTTGCTTGGGAAAACTTGCAGAGTGGATAGATATAGGACTCCTGAAGACTTTTTTATCTGCAATTTTCAGCTGGCGATGAAAGCTTGAAGCCTTAACTTTTCTTTCTTTTTTCCTTTAAGGACGGGGGATTCTCGTGGTTTTGGATTTTTATCCTTGGAGAGAGATGAAGATGCCGATGCAGCGATCCGAGCTATTGACCAAACGGAGTGGAATGGTCGGATTGTCCTGGTGGAGAAATCAAAGACACATGCTCCCTGAATTGTTTATTTTGGTCTATCATATTTGCAGATGGTGCGACCTTTTGCAGAATTTACTTCACAGGGCTCCTTGGGCTGTTCAGTTGTTGCCAACAGTGATATAGTTTTTGGATACATGGCAAGTATCACTTAAAATCAGACTCTTGAAACTGCTGCGGCTTTGTTTTTGTTTAATACTACAAGACTTCTTTCCATGTTCCTATAACTACAGCTACTGTAAAACTCTTAGTTTTATATCAGCTAGCTGGCTTTTGTTGTACCTTTATATGCTAGTAGCTCTTGTTTACATGGAGCTACCACTTACAATTTCAATTTTCTTATGGTTGTCTGTTTGTCCCTCTTACCACTTTAATTGGTTTACTTACATGCCACTTCGCGTAAAATCCTCTTTCAGGGTACCAGCGGTTAGAAATGAAAGTTCTGTACCTTTTGTGCCTGAGAATCCGTACCTTAAATTGAACATGATTGCAATTTGCCTTTTCCAAACTGATCATTGTGGAGTTCGTCTTCATCCCAATTTCAGTGCTCGATCTCTAAAATCAGGTGTTGTGCCAGCTTGCTTGACATGGATAGATGAGTGCATTGGTGACAATATGGTGTGCAGTCATTAATCTTTCTATTTGCCCTTATGAACTCTCCACTACATTTCTAGACATTGTCTTTTGTGGTGCAGGACATGTGATGTCTGTCATTTTCTTACTCTTTAGTAGGAAATCAAGCTCTGATGATATTCTAGTCATGTTCGGGCACCTCAATGTACCTAGAAAATTTGGACTTGAACATGAGACGCGTGGCTCCTAGTTGCCTATTCCAACGGCCATGTACCTTAAAAATTCTCTCTGCTTGCACTGCATGACTTGACTGGAGAAGAGCACGGTGAAGAGACGTTCTTGTGCATTTCTCTATATTTTTCTTTTTCTTTCCTTATTTTTGTTTGACTTCATATTTCAGGAGATTGTCTCTCGTGCTGCAGGATCTGTGACATGTTCTTAGCAGCAATTTTTAAGCAAGCCTGATGATTTGACCTTTTGTCAAGCACTTTGTGTTCCTGGAAATTTGGACAACACTATTGTGATTTCAGGACCATTGATGGAGTTCATGTACCACTCAAGTTTCCCAGCTTGGCCTCTGAAGCCAGTCACGTTGACACCGTCTGACTTCAGCTGGATGAATTCATGGTGAATGATGCTCTTGTGGATGTTTGTATGAAAATCTTTCTGCTCTGAAGCCAGTCACTTTGACACTGTCTGACTTAGCTGGATGAATTCGTGGCGAATCATGCTCTTGTGGATGTCTGTATGAAAATCTATCTTTTTCTTCGTAAACTGATCAATCAGTTTTGAGATTATCCCTTCTGCAACTGATTAATTGATGGCTTCTTCTTGGTGCACCAGTCACTGGAAATGCTTCCCTGCATTTTGTCCCTTGCAAGTTATATTGCACCTAATTGCATTTGAACATGTGGGCAGTCCATATCACAATTCTAGATTTTGCATCCAGTCCATCCCACACCTTATAGGTCACCTTCAAAGAATCATATTGACTGGATGATTGTAGCCAATGGAATGTTGGCATTTTCGCTATAACCATCTGTTTTCCAACCCTTGGATTGGATAGTTTACATCATATGTTGCACAGACATCGACATGATTGTCAAAATCCTGTTCCAGTACAAAGTGTAGGATTTGACAGTATATTTTATTCAATTAAAGAACCAAATAGTTTATGAAACTATTTTGTTGTTGCCTTTAAAAAAATTTATGAACGAAAATATGAATTTATTCAATAGAAGAAATTAAATAAAAGGTTCTTTCCTAGTAGAGTGTGCTATATTTCCTTATTAATGACTTTTCCTTTCTTTGATAAGGAATTATATGATTCATGGATCTTTTCCTATCTACAGTTGTGCCATAATGACCATGCATGACACGTGCACTGTAGCAGGGTCCTTGGATCTCACCTACGGGAATAACATGTATGAGTATGACATAAACGTTTCTGTTTCTTTTTTCTTAAATTTTACATCTTACAGAGACAATAAAAA
Source organism: Magnolia changhungtana (assembly GCA_030180095.1). Taxonomy (NCBI): domain Eukaryota; kingdom Viridiplantae; phylum Streptophyta; class Magnoliopsida; order Magnoliales; family Magnoliaceae; genus Magnolia; species Magnolia changhungtana. Next base: position 367,159 of record JASAUF010000022.1, read on the forward strand.
ACATGCAAATTTTTAGTACTTCCTTTTGAAATGAGGGAGGAATTGTCTTATTAATTAAAAATAATAATTCTAGACTAGAAAAAAAGAAGGTAGCAGACAATATGTCTAGCAAAAAATTGAAGTTTTACTGAAAAAAAATTACGTTTAATGGTTCAAAAGATTATGAAATTGAGGATTAACAAAAAAGAAACAATTTTATCTACAGCCGTTCATGGGTTGGAATGAGGGCGCGAGGAAGATGGGATGTTTCAATTTTCAAAGAGTATTTCTGTAGGAAGTAAAGTTGTTTTGCATTTTAATTCGAAGTAAAAGATTTATCTTTACCTTTCTTTACTAAGAGAATCTTACTTAGAAGCGTTTGGTGCGGGATTCTTTGTGGTCAAGTCTCTAAACAGCTGATTTGGCTGGGAGAATAATGAAGGCATGTCACATATGTGTGCAAATGTTGCATTCTTCGAAGTAGCAGTGTCCAATTGAAGTGATTCTTTATAACCATCAATAATCCAAGGTGTGGGCCGTGTGGTCAACTGGATGATTCAAGTTGATGATTATCAGTTTTGCTGTCAATTATCCTGACCATTCTTTTTTGCATGCTAATTGGTCAGATGTTAGCATCATCCAATTGCTTTACCTTTTAGAACTAGGGTTATGGATAGTGGGCTTGATTCGATGGATGGTCTAGATTGATATATCACCCTCATACATGTTCAAGTTCATTTTGGGGTGACGTGCAATGCAACAAGCACACTGGAGTATGTCCAATAGTTATGCAGATCTGATAAATTCCTGCTATTAACATGAAAGGTGATGCCAAAACTTCTTCTAAGGTTTAATGCTATAGTCAAATCTTCATGCTCAGCAATTTACTTCTTCTAGAGGGTCTTCCTAATGTGATTCAGAACTTCATTTTTGGTTTTCAAGCTCTTTAGGTTTGCAACTCGTGCTGTCTTGGAACTCTGAAAATTGCTCACTAGGTGAATAGGATAACTGGCTCAGCTTGATTTGGAGTTCATGAAGAAATTTCTTCCCTCAACTAAGGTGACTAGGACTGGCATGGAGGTGATGTATTTCGTCAATCTCTTGTTGTTTAGATAAATAATGTCAATATGATTCAGCTTGTCCCGCTGATTGTGTTTTTTTTTTTTTTTTTATGCTAAAGTTGCTAAATTTTCGTGTTGCATTCTTTCAAACTTTACACTATCAGATTAAAAGATTCGTACACAATATGACCACCAGGCTGGATTCTGTTCTGCCATACTGTCCATGGAACCATGCCATTTCATACAGAACCGGTGTGATGCTTGACATGTGTCAAAGATACTTGATTTTGGTAGACTTGCTTCAAATAAGTTGAAACAGAAGTGTGTTTCTTGCAAGGGTGGCCTGGACTTCAGACAATGTCAGGCTCAAATTCTTCCCTAACCCAAGACTGGTTTGAATTCTTACCACAATCTGCTAGAGGCCAACCTTGTCTTCTGGGTGGAGAATTTGTTGAAAATTTTTGGAGACATTGCCTTCTCTTACTTCTTCTATACATCCTCCAGAAAATTTGAGTCACCATGAATACTCATGCTGATGGCACTTTAATGGTGTACCTTTCTTGCCCCCTCCTTTTGGGTTGTTTTCCTCCTTGCTTCTGATTGTAGCTTTTTATGTTAAAAATGGAATCATCAGTGGGCTTTTATATGAAATCTGCAATGCATGACTTGGGTCTTTACTGATGCTCTATGCATACAGTTACATGTTCTAAATATTAACGATAGTGTTGATTACGATGGTTGGGAGAAGTAAATTCGCTTGCCTCTGGACATGTTATATTCCGTAAATCGTAAAGGCTAACTATTAACTTCTTTAACTTGTGCATTATTTGATCCTTTCGAGGTTCATTGCATATATTGAAATGGCTTGCTATTTATTTATGAAAAAAGTTATTTTGTCGTTGTATGCCTCTGTAATTTCTTTCTTCAAGGAATTTTTTTGGTTGGGTGGTAGGAGAGAGTGATTCCGGCAGTCGATTTACTTGAAACGGTTTTTGAAGTTTATAAAGGCATAATCTAACTTTTTGAGATCATAGGGTTCTCTCCAACAGTTCGGTGCGATCAATGTTCATGCTTGTAACAAGTACCGGTTTTGTGAAAAAGTTAAATATTTGTAGTTTGGGATGAAGCATGCTGTGAGTCCATCCGATTATCAATATTTGATAATTGTCACATCAAAACTGAGTGGTAGAAGTTTTTTTGGAGAGAGAGAGAGAGAATAATATATGTTAGAGCATGGTGGTATCTGGTACCACCATCCACTGAATGCATGATGAGATTTGAGTGATTGAACTGAATGGTCTTACTTGAGAGCTATCGTTTAACAAAAAAAACAAGTGCTACCAGTCATGCCTGCTTAAGATCTACTTTTGATCAAATGAGGACATTCTAATATCAACTAAATTGATGGTGGAATTCAGAGGAAATTGTGGTCTGAAAATGGAGTATGATGACGAGGAAAGGTTGGAGAAGGCATTGGGTGTTTTTTCTTAATCCAATGCCTATTTATGCAATGATCCCATGTCCTTTGTGAGATGTTTCTTTTTCAATAGAGACCACGTTGATATAAATGCTCTTATTTGTCTCAAAACTCGATCTGAAACCTAGATTGAAAAATGGGAATGGATATGGACACCGAGGGTATCTGGGTCTGGGTTTTCAAGAACTAGACCCTGGCCTGAAAGGACCTGGACTCGGCGATACCTGAACCTGGTTATCCTGGTTATGGGTACTATAGGACCTGACCCAAACCTGACCCATTGACAGCCTAGAAAGACAGTGCGGGGCATCATTTAAAACCTGAAAACTCGACACGACTTGATGTCCAGCCTGGTCGGATCAACTTGAGATGAGTCTTTACTTAATTCAACTCATTATTTAATAACTAACTAGTGATAGGTAAAATATTTGTGAATCATCCATAAAATACTTGAAATTAACTAAGAAGCAGTCAGTGCTAGGTTTGCTATGGTTTTTACTGGCATAATGCAGGCCAAAGGTTTGATTCTCAGCTACCTTTATCATTTCATCCACAAGACCATTGGCTGATCAATGACTTATTATTTTGAGCTGACTTCTCCAAGTTTTGAGTTGGCAAAGGGTAACTGATGAGGACATCCGAGCACCATACCAAAGGAGGGCTGAGCCAGTCTCCTTATGGTTAGACGGCCATTACATGGGGCCCACTTGGCCCAATTTACATTCCTGGCCATGTTAAAGACCCCACGTGCATGTTCATGCATATTTGAAGACCCTACACTGGGAAGATACACGTGGTTGTATATAGGAGCTTGATGGACACATCGGACCGTTGGTTTGGGTGGACACGATGATCAGACTGTTGGTTGAATCATCATCATCAGACATTTTGATCGTGGACCCCCATGGGTCATAAAATAGTTTAGTTGTTTATTATTTACATGCTTCATTATTTTTGGTATAACTTATATTTTTGTTGACATTAGGGAGTTAGGAACAATTTTAATTTATTAAGCATATTTATGTTGATAATCCTATCTGAGAGCGTCTTTTTGTAAAAGGTATTTTTTCTGAGACTATAAAAGAGAAAGATGGGTGTGTGAAGCCCTAATGTTATTATTTTGAAAAAAAAAAAAGCTGTGTTTTTCTTCTTCATGTGATTTGAAGAATACTCCATGTGATTTGGAGCTTGGGTGTGGTGTGATTCAATTCCCTATTCAACAGAGATGCGAGACTTCCATTTATCATCTTCCTTCTCTCTTCATTTCTATTTAAAAGAGGTATTTTGTCAAAAACTTTATTTTCTTCCCTTCCTATCTAAGACCATACAAATCATATTTTTCTTTAACCTTTTATCATCCAACTTCAACCCCAACCGTAATCAACCATTGAGGACCCAAAAACCTAGCCAACGGCCCATACGTGCGAGCCCCTAGGCTGACCATATGGACAACCGCTCAATCCTTTGATTTCCCATCCTCCCATCAAAACTCCTTGATTCCCCATCCGTAACTCTACCCTAAATCCTAGATCCCCAATTTCCTATTTTTTTCAATTTCTAAAAATCATAATTCTAAAATCCCTAATTCCTATGAACCCTAATTTTCCAAATTTAATTTTTTTCCCTTCCTAACTTTAATCATAAAACCTAAAAGTCAGTCCATTAAGTGTGGAACGTGCCTATGCTAAATTGGAAGTTTTATCCTTCCACCGGGTCTAGTTTTAATTAATTTATGTGCTTTTTTAGCATGCGGGCATGTGATTTAGGTTAAATAATATTTTATTTCCTATTGTTTACTCTTAATTACATGGTGGGTTAGCATCTTTTGTTAATTGAATTACTTTATGGACTCTTTCATAATCTCCATGTTGCATGTTAGCATTAAATCACGTGTCCTGCATCAAATTTGGTATTAGAGACATAGGTTTAGCATATGATTTTTATGTTGCACTTAGGTTAGAGTCACATCTAGGGTAGAACTTACATATAGGGTTTTTAGAGAATACATTGCATATGGAATTTAGAATCATATTGCAGATTTTTATTTCTAGTTTGGAGTATCTCATTGCTGAATTTTCAGCTAGAGTTTTTCACTTATACAATTGCTGAATTTTCAGCATAGTAATCTCAAGTTGTTACCTTGCTGGATTTTCAGTTCATAATTTTCAGATTACACTCTTGCTGAATTTTCAGCTTGGTACTCTTAGATTGCCATGCTACCGAATTTTCAGGATAGTATTTTAGGTTAACAGCTTGCTGAAGTTTCAGATTAGTGTCTCTAGTGTGTCCAGTTTGATCTCTAGGTTGGTTTTTTCTTTATCATAACATTACCCTAGGATCTAGGTTTTTCCCTAAAAGTTACCTTGTGTATGCTAACTTGTTATGGATGTGGTTTTAGCCTACAACCCACTATGAATCTAGAACAAATTGTCGAGGCCCTTAATGCTATCAACCACCGTCTGACGGCCATTGAAGCGCACAATGGGACCATCGCGACTCAGTTAACTATGACCAATGCACGTGTCGATCATCTTGAAGCCTCCCTTCAGGCGAACCCCGACATTGGGAAAGATGTCCAATCACAAGCTGTGGATCAAATTGAAGGAGTTGAGACCGTGTCATTTGGAATTGTTAGCCGCGCCTTAAGTTAGATTGTAGAAACTGATGATTGATTCATGAATTCAAATTTCCACACTTATGCCAAGTGTGGTGGTAAAAATTGCAAGGTAATCATTGATAGTGGTAGTTACATCAATGTGGTCTCTGCTAACACTGTGGACCGCTTAGGTATGCTAGTTGTTCCTCACTTTCATGGGTTGATGCATATTTGATTATGGTTTCTTAGCGGTCCTATTCCCATGCAGTTTGATTCCTATACAGACACGCTGTGGTGTGATATTTTGCTTATGGATATATGCCACATCATTTTGGGAAGGCCTTGGTTGTATGATAGTGACGCAACATTATTCAGTTGCTCGAATACGTGTTCGTTTATGTATGAAGGCAAAATGATTGTCTTGAAGCCTCTCCCGCCCAAAAGCACATCGGAAAAGGAGGACATCAAGAAACGTGGTCCTGGAGATGTGATGAAACTCTAACTTGAGTCTCTTCCTATAGTTAATGCCAAAGAGTTTGAAAGAGACTAAAACTGATTTGACACTGTATGCCCACGCGGGAAGTGAGGTAACACCTAAGGTTATTATGGAGGTGCTACTTGAGGTTACACCTAAGGGTAGTATAGAGTTACGATTTGAGGTGAGTTTGGTATTGGAGAAGTTCAGTGTTGTTATTTCAGATGACATACCGGATGAGCTTACACCCGTGAAGGACATTCATGCATTGACTCTACTGAACCTTCATCACGATCAAATGAGTCCCGTGGAGGAAGAGGATCTGGAAAGGTAAGTAGATGAGCCTAGGACCCCTATAGATTGCATACCCATGTCAGTGTTCCATAGGTCTTCAGAGTTTGCACATGCATCTACACGACATATGCATGACTCGCATGTGAAGATTAGAAAAAGAATCAATTTAAGTAATGAAACATACAAAATGATTGCTGACTTACACTACAGGTTTAAAGAGTTTGTTATGGGTGATGAAGTCATGATTAGAATACGTCCAAAAAGGTTTTCACAGGGAACCATAAAAAAAAAAAAAGCAAGCTTATAGCGTTGGAACGTATAAAATCTTGAAAAGACTGGGTCCGAATGCTTACTTGATAAATCTTCCACCTAACATGGGTATCAGTGCCATATGTGATGTGGAAGATCTTGTACCATTTCATGGACCTTCGCCTAACCCTCACATGAACTTTGATGATGATGCCTCTGACCTGTCCCATAACCCATGGCCATTACCTGACCAATCTTCTCAACCTTTACTACCCGTACCATCCATACCTACGAGAAGAAGAAAAAAAATAGAGGATACCTTAGATGAAGAAGCAGTTTTCACACGACATGGAGGTTACCAGGAATACCTTGTCAAGTGGAAGGGTAGATCAAAGTTAGACAATATATGGATCATAGAGGCAGAGCTTCAACGATGAGACTCGGATCTCCTCGAGCATCCTTACAACTTTATTTCGCGAAAGGTGAAATTTCCTCAACCGAGGAGACTCGATGAGGACATCCGAACACCATACAAAAGGAGGAGGGCCGAGCCAGTCTCCTTATGGTTAGACGACCATTACATGGGGCCCACTTGACCCAATTCACATTATTAGCCATGTTGAAGACCCCATGTGCATGTTCATGCATCTTTGAATACCCTACATTGGGAAGATGCACATGGGTTGCATATAAGAGCTTGATGGACACATCGAACCGTTGGGTTGGGTGGACACGATGATCAGACCGTCAGATCATCATCATCAGACATCTTGATTGTGGACCCCTATGGGCCACGAAATAGTTTAATTGTTTAGATTATTTACATGCTTCATTATTTTTGGTATAACTTATATTTGTATTGACATTAGGGAGTTAGGACCAACTTTTAATTTATTAAGTATATTTATGTTGAGAATCTTATCTGAGAGCGTCTTTTTATAAAAATGTCTTTCCTAAGACTATAAAAGAGAAAGGCGTGTGTGTGTGTGTGTGTGTGTGTGTGTGTGTGTGTGAAGCCCCAATGCCATTATTTTGAAAAAAAAAAAGATGTGTTTTTTCTCTTTCATGTGATTTGAAGAATACTCTATGTGATTTGCAGCTTGGGTGTGGTGTGATTCCATTCCCCATTGAACGGAGATGCGAGGCTTTCATCCATCATTTTCCTTCTTTCTTCCTTTCTATCCAAAAGCGGCATTTTTTCAAAAATTTCATATCTCTTCTTCCATTCCTATCTAAGACCATCCAAATAATCTTTTCATTTAACTTTTCATTATCCGACTTCAACCCCAACCAAAATCAACCATTGAGAAACCAAGAACCTTAGCCAACGACTTACACGTGCAAGCCCCTAGGCTGACCGTATGGACAACTGCTCAGTCATTTGATTTCCCCTTGCTTCCCCCATCAAAACCCCTTGATTTTCCATCCATAACCCTACCCTAACCCCAATTTTCTATCTTTCCTAATTTCTAAAAATCGTAATTCCAAAATCCCCAATTTCCATGAACCATAGTTTTTCAAATTTCAAAATTTCTCCTTCCTAACCCTAATCATAAAACCTACAAGTCAGTCCATTGAGTGTGGAACGTGCCTATGCTAAATTGGAAGTTTTATCCTTCCACCGGGCCTAGTTTTAATTAATTTATATGATTTCTTAGCATGCGGGCATGTGATTTAGGTTAAATCATATTTTTATTTCCTATTGTTTACTCTTAATTACTTGGTGGGTTAGCATCTTTTGTTAATTGAATTACTTTATGGACTCTTTCATAATCTCCACGTTGCTTGCTAGCATTAAATCATGTATCCTGCATCAGTAACCAAGTGTTAGAACTATGGTTGAGAGGACATTCTAGAGTTTTAGAAAAAGACATGTAAAGCCACTGAAAAAATAGCTGAAACTTTGACATACAAGTAAAAATTAAGACATGGATGCGCCTCTTGTGTGTTAATTGGGATCCGACTAAAGGGTGTGGAACTCAGGGCATGAGTAACCCCACACATGCATCTAACTAACCAAATCCCAAATTTGGATGAGCACTTGTCACACAAGTGGGCTCCACAATTGCAAGAGAATAATTCAACTTGCCGTTTGTACAAAGCCTCCATTCATCTTAACCATTGAATAGCTAACAAAAAAAAAAAAAAAAACCGTTGAATAGAGAAAGCTCAATAAATACATGTATGAAAGTGAGTGCACTCTGCCACTCTCCCTCATTTCCTCCCTCGTAGACACATTAAGAAGAAAGCTCGATAAATACAGGCACGAAAGTGAGTGCTCTCTCTCTCTCTCTCTCTCTCTCTCTCTCTCTCTCTCTCTCTCTCCAGTGTGGCTGAGCCCAGGCATCTGCAACCTTGGTAGGGTTGGAAAGGAAGGAAAGATATGCAGAGGAATGAGAGTGAGAAAGAGATCTATAAGAGACAATTGCTAATGGAATGACGAGTGCAGAAACATTTTACTTTCCGCAGGGAAGTAAATTTGATGAGGAAGGCATAATAATAGGTGAGCTTGGAAAGTTGTAGAATGGAAGGTTTGGTTGGTAACAGTTCCAGATGACATGTCCTGTACCTCCCCCCTCACCTTCAACTACTTTCCAATTGTGTGAAACTCGTCTGAACTGGATTAGGAGGACATTTGATTAATACAGGAAGGAGAATTGGATCATTTGAATGAAAGGGAAAAGAGATGCTGTCTTGTGAGGATAAATAAGGTGCATTGTACCAAAAGTGACGTCATTAAATATTATTTTCTTGTCACATGATAACAACAGTAGCCCTTCTGAACATTAGAGTATTACTAAAAGTACACATGTTGTGACTTGAGGGCCTAACTTGTTCTTAGAAGGTCCGAGAACATGTACAAAGCAGAGACATCCAAATATCATCGGACGAATAGAGCACAAAGTAAAGTCAGGCTTCAAAAGTTCCATAGGATGCATGCCATGATGAATAGGGTCGACATCCTTTAATCCTATAGGTTGCTGTAAGAATTGCTTCATCCTAATGGATTTTAGGTATTTTCATTCCTACCATGATAGATCTAATCACCTCTACAAGAAGATGATTTTCCACCCCATTTTGTTGATGCATACAAGGACAAGAGGTTTGAGATTCTATATTGTGTTCTAGAAAATAACCATGAAAATCCGTGTGTGTGTGTGTGTGTGTGTGTCTATATATATATTCTCAACAATCGTCAGACTGAAAAAAATTAATGTTATGTCAAATTGAGTTTGGACCATCTTATCAAGCTATTTTGACAACTTCAGTGACTTCAACTGCTACTCTTAATGAGATAAATCCATGCAAAATGAGAGTAATCAATGAAAGAAATAAACCATTGAAAATTGTTTATAACCAAACACAAATAATAGGAGCAAGTCCCCTCAACATCAAAATGAATGAGAGAAATTATTAAAACTCTCATTGTTGCTAAAGGGAATGGTTCTACAATGTTTTTACATGACATGTTTACATGTTTCACTTTGAAATTTTGAATTATTAATGAACTTTTTGGACATCACAGTGGTAAGGAAATAAATTGATGTTGTAATTCAATTGTCAAGTGAGAGAACTAACAAACATCAAGCTAGATGAAAAAGATGCAACATGTGCAACTGAGGTAATGACAAAGGTGGAGGAAGTTGACATTATAAAAAGCACAATGAAGAGATTCATCAGCCAATTTTATGCTAGAAATAAGAAAAATAGGAAATGAAATCATTTTTACCCATCACGTCATTTGAAGCACCTGAATCAATAATTCAAGATGCAAGGATAAGATTGAAACATGGCATGTGATAACGAAGATACCTGACTACATAGCTTCTTTAGAGTGGAGAGATGCCTTAAGCAACTGTATTGGTGATGACATTCTTCTATCTCAGACACTAGTTGGAAACTAAGTTGCATCTTTGTTCCTTGATGAGATCTTCCGACAGAAGAGTGCAAATTTTTTTTTTGCCATATCATGAGTAGAAAGCAAAAGTTGACCATCCTCATTTAGATCCACTTATTTTAGATGGTCTAGAATTTGTAAGTTTGTAACTAGAGTTAAGTAGATCTCTCAGGACTAACTTGATTGATATGCTCCACTATTAGTGACTTTTCAACTTGTCTCACGTCTCTAATGTAATTGTTACAGATTTCAGAAAGGTCAGAAATCCCTTATTACAACTTGCTCCTTTGTAACTCAACATTCGAATGAAGTGTACCCAAGTATTCACTCTTTGTTGTCCAATATTCTTTCTAATATCATTTGTAGTGTTCCATTAAGCTAATAGTGATTCTACCTCATTATGGTAAGGCTCTCAACCAACATCTCATCTTGTTACATATTTGTTATCTCACGACGCAACTAGTAATTCTGGGTAAGTCATCCTATTGAGAATGCCTTGGTAACCGATTCTCGTCCTTTGCTGTCCTTAAGAAATAATATTTCTGTGACTAATATTGGGTTGCATAGAGTGGACCATGACATTAGGGTTAGATTATTATTATTTCCAATCAATTATGGATGTATCATCTACTACTCTCGTAACTGTTTCTTTTTTTACTTCTAATAAACAATTTTGTAGATCATGAACCTCCTAAGTAATTCTTTCCATCAAGTTAATAGTAGTCATCACTTTGGGACAATCAATTTGAATGCGAGTTTTGTGATCACCATGGATGTAACGCCCCAAAAATCGGGGGTCGAGCAAAGCTCAAACTCCCGAGTTTCAACGCATTACTTATGCAACATAGATAATGATGATTAAATGTTGTCCATGTTAGTGCATTAAACATGAGTGAGATTAATCCAAAATTACATATCATACTCCAAGTGCAATTAAATTAAGCAAGCGGAAGACTTAAGTACTTGAATTATAACATGAGAGTGTTTCAACATCCAGAGTATGAATTTGCTCTAGGCTGAGTATATACAAGTGTTTGTTCCACAATTTACAAAATATCAAAATGTAACTGTCCAACTAGCCCAAGTAACTCTGTAATCCCGACGAATCGGAACAAGGTCTACAGAGACCCTCCTAATAGCTGAATATAGGAGAATTCCTCCTGCTCATCCATGAAGTCCGGCTCCGTCATGTAAGCCGTATCACATCCTGCATCTACATCAGAGTCTGGTTGGTGTTTTAAAACACCGTCCCAAAGTGGGAGTGAGTGACCAACTCAGTGGTACTATAAGGCAAAGGTTAATATGTTATCAATTTAGTCAAATACTAATGATAAAGCAGTACGATAATCATATCCTAATTACTCTTGTTAATGCAGGAATGATATGCGTAATGATGCATGCCCTCGCTTGCACTCCCTTAGCGACTTCATCTCACGATCACGCATGACAAACTCCCTAAATGTGTGCTTCCTCGCCAAAGCACATGCAATGCGGTGCATAGTCGTGTTAGCCAAGTAATTTATTAGGCTTATTCGTACAGCAGATTCGGGAAGCTAAGGTACCTACCTCCCTTTATATCATTTACCCAAACGATGATTCATCTAGGATTGTCAATCCTAGTTAATCACATACGATAGGCAAGTTATAGGACAACATCACCCTTGATTTAAAAGCAGTGGATAGGCAAGTTTGCGAGTTTATACTTGAGGTCACTATGGAGAGGCTCGTCACCGTCAACGTAGGCCTATTTTATACTCGAGGTCATTACGGGAAGGCTCGTCATCTTAGCGTTGGCCGACAGCTCGAACGCAGTGTCCCATACCATCGTATTCGGCTCACGAGTTTGGGTTGCTCACTGGTCACTACGAAGAGGCTCGTCACCCCAGCGTAGGCTGACAACTCAATCACGGTGTCCCATACCACCATGTCCAACTCATGAGTCTTGGCGGATCTTGGTACCATGGTTTAAACGGGATTTGCATTGGTAAGTGGTACCTTAGATTTAAGCAGTAGTGTCCATACATGGTAAACACACAATAGGTCAATCGAATTATTTGACAAGTTCGAATTGTACGAGTGCACGCTGAATTAATCGACATGGAGCGCATAAACACTCTACGTGGCTTAACCACTGTCGATAATCACCGTACGACTCGGATTCCTCGAGCGTATCTAATGTGGCGAAACTAGTTCGACCACTCAATCAGGTGCCATTACCGATTGCCTGGACTAGGTGGTAGTCCCAGACATACACAAATGCAATAGGGAATCACATATGTTAATCATAACAATATTTTACAAACAGTTCAAATACAATAGTCATTTAGGCATTTTATCAAACACATAGAACATGTTATTATACCTAGGCATGTTATATATAAATCACATAGTAATAATTTACATTATAGGTAGGAAACTATTCATATGAGTAAGGAATTTAAGAATCCTGTCTTAATACACTCAATGAGTACAATCCATCAACAAAATCTCATTTAGACATTTTAACAAACACTTAGACTACATAATACCATATACATAAACTAAATTAGTTATGGCATATATTTCGGCAATTCCTTTCATCAAGGAGTTATCATGCACACAACACACATGTATTCTAGATTAATAGTCATGGCAAGCATAAATCATAATTTCACTTTCATTCAAACATTTCAACAAACACATGGAATGCATAATATATTCACATAGTTCACACACATATATAATTTATCGAATACATCGTAACTAAAGTCACGTGACAGCAATCCAATCAGACATAAATCATTGCTGACATTGAAAGCCTTGAAAACCATAACCTAAATATTTATAGTCCACACCTTTCGTTGGTTAACTCGTTACGAACTCGGTTCGTACACTACATCTCCGTCTACAGAACGATGGTTACCTGAATCACGAAATAGGTTAGCTATTTCATCGATTCCTTTATTCAGATACCTAAAACAAGATTAGGGTTAAGATTTCTTACCTAAGTCGTATTCGGAATCGACGGTGTAGCGATGGGGTGATGGAGATTCGGTACATGGAGTAGTGGGAGTGAATCCCAGCAACGATCCACAGATCTCTCTCTCTTCTCCTCACTCTTTTCTTCTCTTTTCTCTCCTGGGGTTAGAGAATTCGTGTGGAATGAGAGAGAGGTGATTTAAGGCCCTTATATAGGCCCAGAACTGGTTCAAATGGCCCCAGGGCCATGATATACTTAGGTTATAGCCAGGGGGTTTGTTTCGGGCAAACGGGACTCATCTGGAGGCCCGTTACTCACCTGCGTCATAGAGTAAGTTCCCTGACCATGGATCTAAGACAGGTTAAGATTTTGGATCGATCGGATTTGTAGATCGACTGTAGATGACTTGTTTCAGTTCAACGGTCATCGTCACTCGATCAGGGCCACAAGCATGCTGACCTGTGCCAGGAAATTTCTTTGATCCAAGGGTATAGTTTGGTCAGAATCTGACGGTCCGAAATCTCCAATTGCGCCCGCAAGTGAATGGCCCAAATCGCTTAAGTTTGAGCTATTTTCTAGAGATACTCGCGTTTCTCACACACTTAGGGCTCTAGTTGTGTGTTTCTGGATGCTATTCGGGCTCGATTCTCGCGATGGCTCGATTCCCGCCGTCGTATAATTTCTCGGTAGTCGGACTTTCGACGCGCGGTCCAGGTCCGATACGGAGTTTCAATGCGCTCTCGAGAGCAACTGGGTTTTGAGATTGTTCCTAGGTTTCTATGTAATGTTAAGTTAGCGATTCTAATGATTTTGGGTCTTGCAGTTTGTATAGAAAGTGGTTCAAGCAAATCCACCAATTAATTTAGTTTATTACTTAATTAATTTTCGTCTAATTTCTAAAGGATTCGGTCATTAAGGATTTCTGTTTGAGGTGGTACTCGGGTCTTTGTATGAATTTTTCTGAGACGTTACAATGGATCTTCCTTCGACTACATTGTAGGATTTAAATCAAGCAGTAAATCAAGAACTTACCAGATGATCTTTCATGATGACTGATTCTGGATCACATAGAAGTATGTATACTTATGTTGTCTTAATTGTTAGGCCACCATGGTCTCATCAAATGATCACCATCTAGGCTGATTTATTTGGAACTGTTGCATCTATCCGAATGTAATCGTGATGATGGGGTTGTGTAGTGGTGATGGAGATGGCTTAGTAATGATGACGCGATGTTGGAAATGTTGGATAACATGTTGATGTTGGGCCGCATGATGATGATGATGATGATGGGCAGTATGATGATGGGCCACATGAATATAAGCAATATGAAGATGGTGGCATTATGACTTGGGTAGTGCGAGATGATCGAGATGATGTAATGATGACCATAGTGATGGACAATGTGACGATGGCTAGATGAAGATGATAGCATTACATGCAATCTTGCTCTGATACCATGTTTAGATCCATTGTAAAGGTTAGAAGAGAAGGATGAGGGTCACAAAAGAGATGGAAGAAGAAAAAAAGGCTTGATTTTATTCCTCTTCTAACTCTTCCTTACATCATTCTTAGCCCTAAACAGCATTAATGAAATGTCCTTTTATTTAGACACTTTTAAACCATAAAAATGTTTCCTAAACAAGATAGAAAATGATGCTTGTTTTTCAAGAAAGTTTTACTTCCTCTTAAGCAGGAGAAAATAGTGTCCTATTTGGCTTCACCATGTTGTTCTCCTAATTATTCTAAGCACTTTTCATGTTGGGCGCTACTCCTAAAGCCCAATGGATGAAGAATTATAATCAAACTAAAAACTTACTATTTATAGTAAAAACAGAATTAAAACAGGGAAACGACCGTCGATCTAATGGTATTTTGTAAATCCGGCTTGCGCAACCCGTCGTAGCAGGGTTGGGTGGCTAAAGTAGCTCGTCCTACCCCAAAATCATAAATTTTACGTTCGATAACTCATTCCGGTTTGCAAGATACGTTCGTTTTAAGCTCTGACGATCTGGATCATCTCCATCTCCGATCAGGCCTTTTCTGGTTCATCATGGCCTTAAAATTATCTGCGACCTGCTCTACATCAGTCTCCTCCACTTCAAAAGAACTCGTCCTACTTCGGTTAATGATACTTGGTCAGGTCCACGACATTGAAAGTCCGCGAGATCTCTATGTCGTCCGGAAGATCAACAACATAAGCGTTGTCATTGATCTTTCAGAGGATCGACACTGGTCCAATCTTCTTGTTCTTCAACTTGTTGTACGTCCTGGTCAGAAATCTCTCATTGCATAGATGTATCATAACTTGGTCTCCTACTTTGAACACCTTTTGTCGTTGATGTTTGTTGGCTTGTTCTTTGTATTTATCGTTCGAGGCATGTAACTTGTCTTGTACCTTAGCATGAATGCCCATGATCCTGTCTGCCATATGTTCTGCTACAACGTTCATACCTGGGAGCTTGGGCAAAGGGACCAAGTCAAGTGTGTGGCGAGGCTCTCAGTCATAAATAACCTGGAACAGAGACTTCCCTGTCGAGTGATTTACTATGTTGTTGAATGTAAACTCTGCTTGAGGCAAGGATAAATCTCACTGCTTAGGCTTTTCGCCTGAAATACATCGAAGGAAGTTCTCCAACGTACGATTCACAACTTTAGTTTGCCCGTCTGTTTGTGGGCGGTAGGCACCGCTAAACTGAAGTTGTGTACCAAACCAGTTCCACAAAGTCCGCCAGAAGTGGCTAATGAACTTTGTATTGCGATCAAAAGTGATAGTTTTGGGGACCCCGTGTAGCCGCACAACTTCTCTGAAGAACAAATTTACCACGTGTGTCGCGTCGAGGGTCTTCTTGCATGGTATGAAGTGAGCTATCTTAGAAATGATCTGCCACCACGAACACCGAATCCATGCCACGCTGTGTTCGTGGAAGACCCAACACAAAGTCCATCGATAGGTCCTCCTAAGAGCCATCAGCTACATGTAACGGTATGTAGAGGCCCGTACTCTGAGACTGCCCTTTGGAGATCTGGCAAACATGACAACGCTGCATCGCTCTACACACATCATGTACTAACTGTGGTTGGTAGTACCGTTCTTCAACAAGTGCTCACATTTGTCCTATCCAAGGTGTCCACTAAGGCCACCTCCATGTTGCTATTGGATGATCTGCTCCCTCAACGTACTTTTGGGGATACACAATCAATTACCTTTGAAAAGGAACCCGTCTTGCATATGTAGGTCACCGAGGTAACCTTTTTGACATCTAACCCATGTGTCCTTGAAGTCGTTGTCGTCAACATATATGTCATTGAGGCGCTCAAACTCGACAACCTCACTGCTCATAGTAACTAACAAAGTTGCCTGGCGACTCAGTGCATCGACTACTTTGTTCTGTTGCCCAGACTTATGTTTCAGCACAAACGTGAATTCCTACAAAAATGAAATCCACATAGCATACACACGGTTAATGTTGGTTTGACTATTAATGAATTTGAGAGCTTGATGGTCTGTGTAAAGTATGAATTCCCTTTGGATCAAGTAATGTCGCCAACGTCGTAGTGTCTGGACCACTGCGTATAATTCGATCTCATATGTAGACCACTTCTTGCGTGCATCGCTAAGTTTCTCACTGTAGAAGGCTACCGGCTGACCTTCTTGAGACAAAACTCTCCTAATTTTGACATACAAGGCATCACATTCAACTTCAAACAGTTTGTCGAAGTTGGAAAGTATAAGAACCAAGGTTGTGGACAACCTGTGCTTAATTTCGGCAAAGCTCCCGTCGACTTCCTCAGTCCACTGAAACTTCCCTTTCTTTATGCAATCTGTGATTGGTGACATAATGATACTAAAATTCTTCACGAACTGACGATAAAATGTCGCAAGTCCATGAAAGCTTCATACCTCATGAATGTTTGTGGGAACCGGCCATTCCTCGATTGTCTTTACCTTTTCTTCATCCACCCGAATGCCCACGGATGTCATGACAAAGCCCAAAAATAACAAGCTATCGGTCATGAAGCTATATTTTTTAAAAATTGAGATACATTTTATTTTCAATGAGCACTTAAAGGACTTTCTTAAGGTGTTCCATATGGGTGGCTTCGTCTTGACTGTATATCAAAGTATCATTGAAATAAACTACAACGAACCGCCCGATGAATGGTTTCAGAATTTTGTTTATCAACCTCATGAATGTGCTAGGCGCGTTCGAAAGACCGAAGGACATGACCATCCATTCATACAACCATTCATTGGTCTTAGAGGCTGTCTTCTACTCATCACTTGGTCGTATTCGAATATGATGGTAGCCACTCCTTAGATTCAATTTAGAGAATAATTTTGCGTCCTCAAGAATGTTCGATGTATCGTCCAGTTGTGGTATGGGAAATCTGTATTTTATGGTGATTTTGTTGATGACTCGGCTATCGACATATATGCGCTAACTCCCATCTTTCTTAGGAGTTAATAGAGCAGGTACGGCTCATGGGCTCATGCTTTCTCGAATAAGACTCATACAAATCAGTTCCTCCACTTGCCCGTGCAGAATTTCGCACTCCTTCGGACTCATCCGATAGTGAGGACGATTAGGTAAGTCCAACCCAAGGACAAGGTCGATATGGTGTTGGATATCTCGTATGGGAGGTAATCCGTTGGGAAGGTTATCAGGCCGAATTTCTTTAAACTCATGCAGTAAGGGTTTTAGTTCATTAAGGATGTTGGTGGGATCGAGTTCTTTCCCTTTTATAATTAGTACATAGGCCTGTCCTGTTTCTTTGGTTTCCTCCACCAAGTCTCGTATGGTTAAGAGGAATTGACCATCCACTTTAGAAGTTTCAGGTGGTCCATCTGGATCCATAGGGGCCAGTATGATTTTCTGGCCGTCCTTGATGAAAATATACACATTATTTGCCCTTTATGAGTGGCTTCACGGTCGGATTGCCAGGGTCAACCAAGTAGTATGTGACATGCCTCTATGTCAACCACATTACATACTACTTTATCTTTATAATGTCTGCCAATTGAAAATGATATAGTGCATTGTTCAGTTACCTTTGTTTCACTGACCTTCTTAATCCAACTGATTGTATATGGGAGGGATGACGTTCCGTTTTCAATTGCAATTTTTCTACCATTACCCTGGAGATGATGTTTTTGCCGTTCCCACTGTCAATGATCACATTACAGACTTTTCGATTCACCGTACACCTAGTTCGGAAGACGTTATGTCGTTGTGGGTGTACTTCTTTCCTTTGCGCATACAATAATCGCCTCACCACGAGCGATTCGCCATGATCCTACTGAACCCAACCTGACTCATCCGTCTTATCTTCTGTGGTGTGCTCTGTTTCCTCGACACTTAGATCCTTATCAGCGCTGTTAAGACTACTATCATTGATGGCGAGGTTCGCTACTTGTCGCTTGGGACAAGTATTTGATAGGTGACCCAGTTGGCCACAACAAAAGAAATTGTCCGGCCTTGGCTGAGCATAGGGGTTTAGGATCTTGCTTGGGCTAGCAGTAGTCGATATGCCCCTTTAGGGCCTAGCTTGCCTGCTTCTTTGATCTTGGTTCACAGGTGTAGGAGGTTGAGTGCGTGCTCCTATGGGTTCTTCTCTAGGCTGTGGAGCTCCCTGGGGCAGACCTACCGTGGCAACCTTAGTAGTAGGATAGGTTCGTGTATTGGGACGTTCAAGTTGCACTTCCGCTCGGGTAGCCAACTTGATTACATCATTCATCATCTAAATGGATTGCATATGGACCCGATCCTATATCGTCATACGCAATCCATCGTTAAATTAGGCGACTTACTGCGATTCAATTTCAGCCAAATTGTTACACGTTGCTAAGTAATAGAATTCTTCTGCGTAATCTCTCACCGTCTGACTACCTACCGACAATTTTGGTATTGTTAGAATAGTACTTGATCGTAGTCGCTAGGAAGGAATTGTGCACGTAGTAGTTACTTCATCTGTTTATATGTGCGATTGGTGCTTTGTCTATCTTGTCTGCGCGAGTTGTTGTTGCTCCCACCAAGCTGGAGCTCTGCCCTTTAACTTGTAGGACATAAACTTGACCTTTTTTGCTTCAGGGATGTCTATATAATCAAAGAATCACTTAACTTCATAAAGTCAATCGAGGAAATCCTTGATGCGTAGTTGGCCATTAAAGTTAGAAATATCGACCATTATCTTGAACTCCCGATTTGTCCGATTTATTCAATTGTCACCTTGTCTGAGATATTGGAGGACTATGTCATTGACCTCCTCGTCACTGGATCCTCCTTCCTCATGAATGATCCTTTGGTTCGTTGCTATCACTATCCCATGATCAGGATGATTACGAGTTCTAGCAATAGTTGGTGGTGAATTACCGCAACGAGCATGGAGCTGCCCTAGGGCCTTTGTTATGCGATCCGCCATGCGATCGATGGAAGCTTGCATCCCTTTCATGACTTGTCGATTCTCTCGCTGCATCGCTTCAAAAACTGCCGCCCTTAAAGATAAATTCTCTGGAGCACTGTCCATGGGATTGTTGCCCGACCCGTCGTTATAAGCCATAGATCTGAGGAAAAGCCTCGCTCTAATACCAAACTAACGCAGGAAGGGACGTGATGTCGAGCACCATCTTCCTCAAGGGGATAACTGTTTCGAATCCACGAAACTTCTTTGGATTCCTCACAAAGACTTCTCGAATCCACGAGGAAAAAAAAAAAAGAAAATAGAAAATAAATTCTATAAAATTTGAAATTGATTGATGAATGAAATAAACGAGTTCACAACCCTTTAAATAAGGATACTAAGCAATGGAAGAAATTTCAGAATCAAACTACAACTAAAGCTCCTAGAACTCGCAACTTACTATAAATAGTAAACTTACTATTTTATAGACGGTCGTGATGTCTGCTAGTGCGCAAGGTTTTCGGCAAAAAATAGTAAGTGTTTTATTTGGCTTCACCACGTTGTTCTCCTAATTATTTTAAGCACTTTTCATGTTGGGCGCAACTCCTAAAGCCCAACGGATGAAAAGTTATAATCAAATTAAAAACTTAGGAATTAAAACAGGGAAAAGACCGTCGATCTGATGGTATTTCACAAATTCGGCTTGCGCAACCCTTTGTAGCAGGGTTGGGTGGCTAAAGTAGCTCGTCCTACCACAAAATCATATATTTTACATCCGATAACTCATTACAGTTTGTGAGATACGTTCGTTTTAAGCTCTGACAGTCCAGATCATGTCCATCTCCGATCGGGCCTTTTCTGGTCTACCTTGGCTATGAAATTATCTGTGACCCGCTCTACATCATAATCTCAGGACCTGTTAGATGCCTATTCAAAGTTTATGAATGGACATTCCCTTTTGAGCCTGTTGACGAGCTTTTATCCTACATCTAGACTGTCTATTTAGCTTACAATGAGCATACAATTTGGATCATTCATTAGATAAATAATTATGCATTTGGACCTTCCATTATATGGATCTTGAGTATAGAATTTGAATCGTCCATTTTATGGACCCTAATGTAAGGATCTAATCGTCCATCTGAATTTGGTTAAACATTATCTGGGTTGTCCATCGTGTAAATGTTAAGGACAAAACATTAAGTGCTTATTGATGATGTTCATATCATATTCGACTCAGTTGTGGGCCCATTACATATACTTCAGAAGTGGACATGGACAATTGATTTAAAAGGAAAAGAGAGAGATAAGCCTAACTGTCTATTTCCTTCTAAAATCCTATGTATTTCAACAATCGATATCGGTTATTTTTTGAGCCAAATCGGATTGTTTGATTGATAATCCGTTAAGGCCAGGATTCTATTCACAATCCTAAAGTCTAAGTTCGTGAGATATGAACTGGTTATGTTAGCCACCACAGTGACCTCAATCGGTGTAAATTTTATGAATTTTGACTCTTGATATTGGGATACAGTGGTAGGATTGCATATAATTATGTTTGCACCAATGCGGATGGTGACGAATACATAAATGATCACCGTTTAACATGAACATAAGCGGTGTGGAGTTAATAGTGCTGGTGGTGTAAAGCTGAGAGACCTATTTCACTTATAGGTGATGAATGTCTGAGATTTACATGATCGGCATTGCTTAGCAAGTCACTTGCATATTATGATTACCTCCCATAGGAGTGATGATGATGTGACCAATTTTCACCAGGATTGACTACTTGGGCCTATATTTATCCTGGGTAATTCAATTGAAGGCCCTACTCAATTAAATTTATGATAAT
The DNA here is from genome assembly GCA_030180095.1 of Magnolia changhungtana. NCBI lineage: Eukaryota > Viridiplantae > Streptophyta > Magnoliopsida > Magnoliales > Magnoliaceae > Magnolia > Magnolia changhungtana. The sequence continues at coordinate 388,401 of JASAUF010000022.1, forward strand.
TTTTCTTGATATTTAGTTTTGTTAATGAATTATTTAAAGTAAATATATCAGCTAATGTGAGTATTAAGTAATCAAGTTAACATTCCAACTCAATGCATTTCAGTTCCCCTTTTAACCGGGTCAAATTATCCCAAAAGGAAAGAGTCCATAGAGTTGGTATTAAGGAGCATGGTAAATGGCCTTACCTCAGAAAAGGATGAAAGATCTAGTAAGAAGGACAATGTTCATAGTCCTTATCTATTAACCTCGAGATATTGACATGATGGGAAAAGCGAAAGGAAACATTGTTATAAAAAGTGATCTTTAGGTTCTATGGCTGACAATCAACCTAAAGATCGGTTGAGCAATAAACAGGCTAAGAAGGATAACTACTTTTGCAAGAAGTCGGGCCATCGGGAGATAGATTGCATTAAATTTAAGTATGGTTCATAGAGAATGATAAAGATCATGTCCCGGTCTATTTTGAGTCCAATTTGATCGATGTATCAAAAGATTCTGATAGATAGATTCTAACTATTCACATTTGTAATGTCATATAAAATATGTTGTATTACTGGCCATCGATTGATATAGAGCGATCAATATAAATGGGCAATGGCATTGATGTGGACGTAGATGTAGTTGGGTCTACAGGATTAGGTTAGAGTAAGGTCATATGTTGGATTTAGTAATACATTTATATGTATCTTCTATAAAGCGCAATCTAGTCTCCATTTTTCGTTTACACAAATCTGGTTACATGTTTAAATTTTAGAATAAAAAGTTTATTATCTACTACAATTCGAATGTGATTGACACCAGCTCTTTATGGACAATCTATACCAATTGGACTTGAATGCCTCACATGTCTATATTATGAATGCTCTACATAGAAATAAAGTAGGATCAAAGCGAAAACTAAATTATGAAAATTCATCTATGTTGTGGCATAAACGATTAGGCCGTATCTTTTGTGAGAGATTGGAAAAGTTAGTGTGGGAATAAGTTCTTCATTCTCTAAACTTCTCCAACTATAAAGTATGCACATATTGTATTAAGGGTAAATAGATTAGAATTAAGGAGAAATGTACAAATAGAAGTGTAAAACCCTTAGAAGTGATATGCACATTTGTGGTCCATTTCCTACAACATCTTGGAGTAGACACAAATATTTTATAACTTTTATAAATGACTACTCTCATTTTGGGTACCTCTATCTTATAAATGAAAAAGCAGATGCCACAAATGCTTTTAAAATCTATAAAGCCAAAATTGAAAATAAAATTACGTGGATTATTTAACACGATACCACGACACGCAAAAGTTTACAGAGCTTAGAATTATGGCTAGGTCCTAGAGGGGGGTGAATAAGACAACTGAAAATTATTTACCAATTAATTTGATTAAGTGAGGTCTAAGGACATAGACTATAAAAGGTACATCATAGACTCAGCACATTTAGTTGTACCTTTTATAGTCTAAGTACCTAACATACAATTTATTTCATGCATTCATATAACATAAATAAATCATTTATAAGTATAAATAGAATTGCATCCACATAAACAATCGCAAACACAAGGAAGTATAGTAGTTCAGATTAATGCCTACACTCTCGGCCGACGCACTTAAACTCGAGTCTACTGGATTTTACTATCTCAATTGGTTTTTTATAGGTTCACCAAAAATCTTTACAATAGTTTTCGATAGGTTCACTACAAACCTACATGTACACACCCATGTCGGTGGCTCCCTCGGAGACTCATAAGGTTTTTTTATAGGTTAACCAAGAACCAATGCTATCTTATACAAGGACCTACGTATACTCTCATTGGAAGCGGTCCTACACAAGGACCTACACGTACATAAAGACCCGCGTTGGTGGCGGTCCTACACAAGAACCTACACGTACACACCCGTGTTGATGGCTCCATTGGAGACTTTTAGGGTTTTCTATAAGCTAACCAATAACCTTCGATTAGTCCTATAAAAGAACTAATCTTACGTCCACTCCTGCTGCAGATGGTCTTACGCAAGGACCTTTTTGAGTTTGGGTTGCAAACTCTATAGATTCTAATTAAAACCTTACATGTTTTGGATGAACCTTGTTGATGGCACCTTCTTGAGATGCTCGATCAATCTTGACGTGACTTCTCTTTTACTTCCCCGATCTTTTGATGCAAATTTTCTCAGCTTTTATGATCGGTTCCTTGCTTTGATCTTCCTATTAAGATTGCCAAGGTAATGGGATGATGGTGAAATTTCCTACAACTAATGGGATAGTTGGTTCAAATTGGGAATTCACTTACGTGGGCATTCTAGATGATGATAAATATGAGGATTTACCTATAGGGTTGGTGTCTAATCTCTATAAAATGTAATAAAACATGTACATCTTCAAATGGAACTTTGAATGCTCATTAAAGTGATAAATCACAATGAATATGATACGAATCTTTTTGGTTTAGAGTCTAAAAGCATGAGATATGAGTTGTAAGCATAGAGCCTCTAAAAACACTAAAAAGCAGACGCAAGATGATTAGCTTGAATTCATAGTGTTGGTCCAATCATTATGGGAAAATGATAGATTCAAAATACTTTGTTCTAGTAGCTAGATTAGATAATCGAGCTTCAACTTGCGAAAAGATCTTTTATGAACCACAATGACAAAATCCAAAACTCAAATGGCTAAAAGCATAATTCAGACAACTCTAGTCTAGGACACATTCAAAACTATTGCGTTATGATGCAAGAGATCCGTAAAGCTGTAGAACGTGCATGCAGCTGCTTATTACAAACAATACACTTGCAAGCGATTCTAGGAGATTGTGTAACATCGAAAAAACTACTCTTTTAAATCCAACATGTGTTATCCTCACCGGCATGAAAGGTTTGCAATCAGATATTGAAACATTTTCCCCACCCTCGTGAATTGTTTAAGCCTCTAACTAAGCAAGCTTCTCAATTACGACACTATGATAGACACTATGATAGGTAGGGGAACTAATCACATCTTCATCTAGTCCAGATGTGGTGTCTACTCGCTTTGGCATTCGGTTGTACCCCAACCTCTGCCAAAGAGAGACATCTGTAGGCACTCCATTTTTTAATGCCAAAATGGTGGGAGCTCCTCTGTCTCCACACAAAACGGCTGTAGCCCAGCCATTTCGGTATAAAGACGGCAACCCTCTCGCCGTTTGTGCATTCTGGCCAACCAACCCTCAATCTATTTACGAGGGCATAATGTTGTTATACCCTTATATTGATTTTCTTTTAGTAAAAAATATTGAAATATGTGAAAATAATTACAAATATTTAGAAGATCATAAATATGTATTATTATTATTATTATTATTATTTGTTTCGTTTTGATCATGTTTATGATGGCATAATAGTTCATTCTTTGGTGAGAATGTTGTTTCAAAATGTCAGCATGAGTTTTGTAATTTGCTTGTATCTTCGTTGATGGTTGTCTAGGAAATTATTTTAAGCACAAGTTTGACAGTTCGTACTAGCGGTATATTGCATAGAAAAGTACTTACCTGAAAAAGATTAACTTTAAGTAAAAGCTCACTAATATTCATGATGTGTTGCTCAACCTCCGCATCTTGTCATCATCAGCCTATGGATGTGGCATTGGCACATCCTGTGCATATCCGTAATAGCCTCGGAACCGGAAGAAAGTTTAAGTTAACAAAACCCAAGGAGAATGACTAATCACGATCCTCGTTGAGCGTTTGCTGTGTAAACCACTTTTTAAGTAGGAATATTCAAAAACTTTTTTGAGTTTTTCCTCATAGTTACTGATCATGAAAAAATTATCAAAAAATAAAATAAATTATAAAAGTAAAAAGGGAGTTCAATCCCTGATATTTGGCATGATGTTGTACATGTATCTTACATTTGTATGAAGTATCCAAATTTAGTAATAAAAATATCTTTTTTCAGAGTTCTTTCAGATAGTTACTATATATATATATAAAACTAGGTTTAAATCCCTAATCTACAACATTGTGTTGTACATCTAAGTATCTTACATGTGTTTCAAGCATTCACATTTACTATTAAATAAAAAAGTTATTTTTTAGGAGTTTTATTTTTCTTGATAGTTACCATTCTTGTGAAAATTAGAAAAAATAAAAAATTATTAAAAATAGAGTTAAAATTCATGATCGATAGGATGGTGTTAAACATATAAGCATACTACATCTGTTTTAAGCATCTATATTATTATCAAATAAAAATATATTTTTGGAGTTTTTTTTCCTCATAATTATTGTTCATGTGAAAATCAACGAATTTTTTTTTTTTTTTTTTTTTATAAAAAGTAAATAAGGAGTTAAATCCCTAATCTATAGAATGATGTTGTATATGTAAGCATCTTATATATGTCTTAAGCATTCATGTACGTTTAGTATTAAACCAAAGAAATTATTATTTTTGAGATTTTTTCCTTTTAGTTACTGTTTATGTAAAAAAATAAAAAAATGGAAATTACAGACTATTAATAAGGTTAAAATCCCTAATCTATGGCATAGTATTATAGATGCAACCATCCTACATCTGTAAGCATCCACAGTTAGTATTAAACTAAAAAATAATTTTTAAGTTTTTTTTTTTTCCTCATGGTTAATGCTTATGTGAAAATAAGTATATAAAAAAAAAAAAAATCCCAAAAATGGTTAAAATCCATGATCTATAACATGGTGTTGTACATGTAAGTATCATACATCTTTTTGAAGCATCTACACTTAAATACATAATAAATAATCTGACTTTTGCCATTTTTATGTTAACAACGATAATATTTTTTTTAAAAATAATTAGAAAAAAACCCACCAAGTCAACCAGGAATATAGCAAGTTGTGGCTGATTGGGTTTTATAATCATCGAAAACTATTTCTAGCAAGATTTAAAAAAAAAAAACATTTACTTCTTTTTAAAAAAATTTCACACACACACACACACACACACACACACACATATAAGAGAGAGAAGTACGCTCTCCCGTGCACTGGTTCGCATGTCATTATATGCGAACCTTGACGTCGGTCGAAGTATCTAACGTATGATGTAGATGACGTGTGAGTTTGAGAGTGAGTTTCGGTCACAAGCACCTTACGGAGAGAGAATCTCCCACTGGCACGCCTCGTGATGCGGGTTTACTACGAAAGCCTTTTGCAAGAAGTTACTGCGATGGGATGCTAGGTGGGGCCCACCATGATGTTTGCGAGAAATCCACCCTGTCCATATGTTTTGGGAGATCATTTTAGTATATTAGAGCAAAACTGGAGTGAATCCAAAACTCTAGTGTGCTGCACGAGAGGAAACAATGTGGATTTAGTGACTACTGTTGAAACATTCATTTGGCCACAAAAGCTACTTATCAAGGTTTTTTTTTTTTTTTTTTTTTTTTTTTTTTTTTTTTTTCGATTTTACTTTATCCCATTAATAATGATCTTATAAACGGTTTGGATTGCATATAAACATCAAGGTGGAGGCCAGGAAGATTTCAGTGGTAGAAAAGTCTTACTCTAGTTTTCTATCTTGTATGGCCCACTCGAGTTTTGAATCTGTCCCATTTTTGTTGTATGTCTTAAGATGATCTCGTAAAATAGATGAACAGGGTTTATTTCTTACAAACATCATGGTGGGCCCCGGTAGCATCCGTGCATGCCTACTCGATGCAACAAACTTCCGCCATCTACTCCTCGCTAGTGGTCGGTGCTCTGTGGACCCCAACATGGTGTATGTGTCTCATCCATGCCGTCCATCCATTTTTTTCAGATAATATTATGGTAGGAATCTAAAATTGAGGTAGATCAGAATCTCAAGTGGGCCACATAGTGTTGATTGAACTCTTACCATTAAAAACTTCCTGGGGCTACAAAAGTTTTGGATCAAGCTGATATTTGTTTTTTCCCTTCATCCAGGTCAGTATGCCCTGATCTACAGGTTGGATGTCAAATAAAAATTACAGTGGGCCATAGGAGGTTTTTAATGGTACACGTTCAATCTCTATTGTTTTCCTATGGTGTGGTCCACCTGAGATTTTGATCTGCTTCATTTATTGCATAAATTATTAAAATAATGTGTAAAAATGGATGAACGGTGTAGATAAAACACACAGATCCTGGTGGGGCCACATAACACTGACCACTAGCCACCTGGCTAGTTGCAGCGTCGCTAGCCCAACCGCGTCCGTTTAAAGGGTAGTAGCTTGGAGTGGCCACCGTGATGTCAGCGTCTTATCCACATTGCGTATCCATTTTTCGGATATGAACCTAAAAATTAGGCTCAAGTGGACTATACAATGGGGATTAGATTCTTACCATGGAAAACTTCTCGGGGTTACAAAAGTTCGATGAAGCTGATATTTGTGTTTTATATTCATCCACGTCTATATAACTTTACAAATAGGTTGGATGGCAAATAAACGTCATGGAGGGGCCGGAAAAGGTTTCAACGGTGAGAATCATTATCACCATGGCTTCCCGTGGTGTGGTCTACTTGAGCCTTGGATTTGCCCCATTTTTTGGCTTATCCTCTAAAATGATATGAAAAAATGGATGGAGGATGTAAATAAGGCCCATACATCATGGTAGCCACTCAAAGCTGCTGCCCGTTCCCACTGGAGACGGGCGGAGGTAGGACGCAATATGCGTTCGGAGAATCCAGGAGTGGGTACTAACTAGGGGTGTACTGGGTGGCAGCCGGTTGCTTCGCTCGACTTGGTCCGAAAAAGCTCGACTCGGCCCGACCCGGAGGCCGAGTTCGAGTCAAGACAGTCAAATTTCTCGGCCCGAATCGAGTTCAAGCCGAGTTCGGATATGACCCGGTTCATTATTCGAAACCCGGCTCCCGCCGTCTGGCCGTCCGTCCCGGCCGCCCCCGCACTTTAGGGTATATTATATATACCTGTTTAAAAAAAAAACCCTACCGTCGTCCTTTCTGTTTCCCTCTTTTGAGAAAACGCTCGACCCAGGCAGTGCAGTGCCCACCAAATCTCTCCTGCCCAGGCCCCACGGCCCCCACCAAATCTCTCTCTCTCTCTCTCTCTCTCTCTCTCTCTCTCTCTGCTCGACGCTCGTCTGTCCGTCCGTCCGTCCAGCGGCACCACGAAACCCTCTCCCTGCTACTCTCTCTCTCTGCTCGACGCTCGTCTGTCTGTCCGTCCGTCCAGCGGCCCCACGAAACCCTCTCCCTGCTAGTGCCCGACCCCCACCAAATCTCTCTCTCTCTCTCTCTCTACTCATCCATCCAACCGTCCGTCCGCCTCTCTCTGCTCGTCCGGCCGTCCAACCACCAGAGGACCTCCGCCTCTCTGCTCGCTCGTCCGGCCGTCCAACTACTAGGTATGATTTGTACCTACAGTTTATTTGAGTGGTAGTAACCTTATGAACGGTAGAAGTTTCCGGTCCCGCTGTTTCGTTGGTGTGGCCCACCAGTATTTTGGATCTGCCTGATTTTTAGATTCATATCCTATTGTGTTCTTTCAAAATAGATGGGTCCATCCTGGCAACTCATCTATAAGCCACTAGATGTGCCATCCTGGCATATGGTTATGAGATCAAAGCCATCCATCAGATGGGTCCCACTGTGAAGATGAGTTGGCCCAAAAATCAGGCCAGTCCAGCTATGAGGTAGGCCACACTATGGTGGTGGCATATAAACTTGGGATGATGCCTATTTGTGGGTCAGATTATGTATATGGTTAGTTCTATGCCATTTTTACTGTTACACACATTTTATATGCCCTTAAGTGTATGGATGTGATTATCTAACAAGGTTTCTATTTTTATTTCAAGTGCAATCTGCATTGGGTTTTGTCCAATCAAATGGTCTTGGGTGATCATCAGTGGGCCCACTAGGGTCCTGTATGTGAATTGGAAGCATAATAAAGTACAAGGAATTATACTGGATTACAACTCCAATTCTAACATCGATATGAAATTTACATAAAGAACTAAAGACGATCAACATACCATTCATCTGAATACAAAAACATGTGAAAAGTTGTTAAATAAATACTTTTACTGCTTTTTCCCTTTTGTGAATTCGCCGTTGACAATGTGTTAAGCATTTGGCCTTGGTTTCATCATTAAATTGTAACTTAAAATAATAAAATGATGCATGTGAGAACTATGACAAATTCCATTTACACAAAGTTGACGAGTATAATGAACTTAGAGGATTTTGGATTTTAAAGAACTTGATATGTCAAACAAGCATAGAAAAATGAGTTGATAACCGGTGACAAATAAAAACAGGGAGTTATTTGATACTCTGGCTGCATGACGTTTGATACGCATGCACAAATAAATAGTACATGTGGCATATATTAGCTCAGATAAACCGACTAAATTGTGGAAGACACTGTCACTAAGTTACAATCTAAAGATTAGATTGGTTGAACCATCCTAACTCTAATTCATGGACACTTGTTGGTTGAAGTAAGACAATTGGATATTTTTCAATTTTAACCATCCAATAAATGTTCAGCAATCTAATAGTTAGATTACCAGATGATAGTAAGACTTTATTCCTGATGCATCTAAACCTGTGCCCATAATTTGAACAATTAGTTTAAATAATTGTATGCCAAGCATGCAATTTCTCAGTTATATCCAACACCTGTGTATCATCCATCACACTCTGCCAGAGTATCAAAGTATTTCTCTACAGAAAAGCTCCTGTGACTCCCACATGAAGAAGTAGCAAATAGTCTCTTAATGAACTGCAATATCAAAGAAGTAGTACATTGCCTGCTGATGTCTCGACCATGCCGGATGATTGTTCTACGGCATATAAAAAGTGCATTAAAGATGACTAATAACTGCTCCAATTTCATAAGAAATAAAAAGATGAAACGGGAAAGTAGCATGGTTTTCCAACTTACTTTCATAATGATCTATGATCTATGATCATGTGGGTAACTGATTTATCTGCTTAACATTATTAGATAAAACCATCTAAAACTCACACACACACAAAAAGAGGCACAAATTATTTATTTATATGCTCGTTGATCTAAGCCTTGTCCCAACGACTTGGGTTCGGCTATATGAATACTTTCCTGCCACTCCACTCTATCAAAGGCCATAACTTCAATTAGACCATAGGTCATCAAGTCTTTAGACAATAGGCTTTAACTATGAAGATAAAACCAGGCTTGTCCATCTGCTTACCAAACAAATGAATGATTAAAAATTTTCATTTATTAGATTTTTAGTGCAAGGGTCATCACATTATAGTTAGTTTTGTTTATGAATCTTATGACTAATGAATGATTAAAAATTTTCATTTATTAGATTTTCTGCCACTCCATTTTAATCTTTTTAATGCATATTAAGTAGTTATTTATATTTTTGTAAATGTTGTTTTTGTTAGTTAGTTGTAATCTTTTTAATGCTTATACCAATTGCCTATTAGATATATTTTTATTTTTTTGTTCTTGTTGTTGTGGTATAGGATAATCAGTTACCCATTTGAGGATTTCTATGTTGCCAGACATAGATTGAGTGTGTTCATGGATGCATAGAAATTCTCAAATTGTCCCTTTTTGGATAGTTCAATGTTGGATAGACAGTAATGTTTTCATTTATTCTAATTTAAATGCACATGCCTGTTTCGGTTCGTCTCTCCTAATTCTCTCTGGATATATTTCTTGCATTTACTTCTTCATCAAATATTTACACTTTGTGCGGATAGTTGACGTGTGAATCAAATCTAAGATTAATATATTCTGGAGAGATAAGGGGAGATGCTGCCGAAATTTTGGCGTGGCATTTAAATTGAATAATGAAAGCATTAGTATCTATTCAACATTGAATGGGTAATTGATTTAATTATTTTTTATGTTGTTCTTGTAGTATAGGATAATCAGTTACCCATTTGAGGATTTCTATATTGCCAGACATAGATTGAGTGTGTTCATGGATGCATAGAAATTCTCAAATTATCCATTTTTGGACAGTTCAATGTTGGATAGACAGTAATACTTTCATTTATTCTAATTTAAATGCACATGCCTGTTTTGGTTCGTCTCTTCTAATTCTCTCTGGATATATTTCTTACATTTACTTCCTCATCAAATATCCCCACTTTGTGTGGATAGTTGACGTGTGAATTAAATCCAAAATTAATATATTCTGGAGAGATAAGGGGAGATGCTGCCGAAATTTTGGCGTGTCATTTAAATTGAATAATGAAAGTATTACTATCTATCGAGCATTGAATGGGTAACTATTTATCCGCTTAGGAAATTCTTTACTAAGGAGTAAGGTCCAAGGATAAACGAAATTATTTCATATCTTTAGATATGGCCAGTGAGGATGAAGTCCCACCTACGGCTACCCCTAGTAGCGGTGCCGGTGCGTCAGCCACATCACCACTTGTTGTTGAGGCAGAAGGGTCTTCAGCTGCAAACAAAGGAAAGAAACGGTCAGCTGTTTGGGATGATTTTGAAGAAGTAGTAGTTAACAATGTCCCAAAGATCCGATGTATGCACATGCAAAAGTCTATACACCAAAAGTGTCGGGGGTCGACGTCTCATTTAAATGGACATAGAAAAACTTGTGCAAGGAGACCTAAACTTAAGCCAACAATTGCTATCATTTACAAAGTCAGAAGGATCTGCTTCTGAAGGTACACTTGCCACTCATAAGTTTGAAAAAGGGAAGCTGAAGGAGTGGTTTGCAAAACTTATTATCATTGATGAGCAGCCATTTAAGATGGTAGAGAGTGAAATATTTATGGGATACAGTAAATACCTTAATCTTCAGTTTGAGAAGGTCTCCCGTGTTACTGTGAAGAGAGAATACATGAAGATGTATGCCAGTGAGAAAATGAAGCTGAAAGCAGTTTTAGATTCGGTTTCAAGGGTAAGTTTGACGTCTGATATGTGGACGGCGCAGAATCAAAGAAAGGGTTACATTTCATTGACTACACACTATGTTGATGAAAATTGGAAACTTTGTAAGAGAATATTAAACTTTCGCCATCTTCCACCTCCCCATTTGGTTTGGTTATTTGATTGCATTTACAACGTGCCTACGAGATTGGGGCATTGAAAAGAAAGTCGGTTCATTAACTTTAGATAATGCTTCGACAAATGAAGTGGTGTCATACAATTCTTACGTAACCAATTCAAGGCAACCGGCAAGCGGTTTATTTTTTGGGGAAAAATATTTCATGTTCGGTGTTGTGCACACATTCTCAACTTAATTGTACAAGAAGGGTTGAAATCAATTGACCAAACTATAGAGAATGTGAGGAGAGTGTGAAGTACATAAGAGGCTCGCCGTCAAGATTGAGCATATGGAATGACATCGTCAACGTTTGAATTTGACGTCTCCAAAAACGTTGAAGTTAGATGTATGTGCGTTGGAATTCCACTTTTGAGATGTTGGATTCACCACTGGAATTGGAACATGCCTTTCAGGAATATGCGTGCGTGATAGAACATATGCTTGGTTGCCTACGATGATGATTGGAGCAAAGCGAAAAGAAGTTCACAAATTTTGAAGGTTTTTATGATTGTACACAAATATTTTTCGGCAATAAGTTTCCTCTGACAAATATGTTTCTTCCATCGTGTGGAAGTTCAAGGATGCCCTGAAGAAAGTCGATGACGGTCCATTTTTTCTCCAAATCATGATATAGTGGTATGCAAATGAAGTTCGATAAATCTTGGGATGATTGCCATCGATAATGTCCTTAGTAGTTGTTCTTGATCCTAGCAAGATGAGTTATGTTAAGTACATCTTCACGAGGATTTATCCTCTTGAAAAGGCAATATCCGAAACCTCGAAGGTTCGTGACGCTTAATCGAAGCATTGTACAACGCGTATACAACCACGGTGTCCACACCAAGTACTTCGAAGTTAGATCCCAAGTTGCTTCAAGTCGCGACGATTTAAGTCGATTTCATGTCTTTCTTAGCAAAAGAAAATACGGACGTAGACATGAAAGAATCGAGTTAGACATGTATCTCAAAGAGTCGGTCGTCGACGACGACGTGGATTCGAGTTCGATGTGTTGGAGTGGTGGAAAATTGCGAGTTAGTGAAGGAAAATATCTTACACTATCGACGATGGCACGAGATATTTTATCAATTCCTATTTCAACGGTGGCATCGAGAATCTGCGTTTTGAGAGGGTCGTGAGCAAGACTAGAAGTTCCCTTGCACCAGATACAGTGGAAGCATTAATTTATACACAAGATTAGTTGCGTCCGAATCTAGGAGGTTATGATCTGGATGAGGAAGAGGAAGAGAATGTGAATGAAGCCGCAACACATGAAACAATAGCAATATGATGGATGTTTGGGATGGATGTTTTGATTTTGTTAGTTTATTTAAATTTTCAAATGCTGTAATGGGTACTCTTTTGACTTTTATTTTTATTTCTCTGTTATGTTGATGGATGTTATGCAAGCTGCGTAATGCATTAATGACTCTTTTTTATCCATAAATTGCTTTTATTTTATGTTGGTATTTCATTATTGTTAAAAGACTTAAAATACTTTTCCAACACAATATGCAGATGTCTTCAAGCGAACCATCGATTGACATTTGGGACTATGGTTCCTTAGTCCATTCTCCAAAGTCTGGAAAGTTAAAGATTTTATGTAATTTGTGTGGAGCCAAGTTTGTTAACAAAACTAATCGGCTCAGATTACACTTATCCTGTCGGGGTGGAGATGCAAAACCGTGTCCTAAAGTCTCAAAAGAAACCCAAGTTCTTTTCCAAGCAGTTCTTGACTCAAACAAAAAAACTTCCACTCCCCAATCCAAACTTTCTGAGGCAGAGAAGGAAGTTAAATTATTAGCATTGGAAGAAGAACAACTCCAACTCGCCTTAAAGCAAAGTATAAAAGAGGCTTCTACACATGACGATGTCCTCCAACACCACATGATGTTGAAGCAAGTTCAAGCTGCACGGGTAAAAAGAAGAATAATAAGAATTCAGCTAAGTTTCTCTCCAGTCTGGGTGCGTTTTACAGGACGTTGGGAACTACGTATAAATCTTCTCACAAAAATAGTTTGAAAAATCTAATTCAAACTATACAAGAGAGAGCATAAAAAGCTATCTCCACCTTCTGAAGAGGGAGAGGTGAATGAGTACGTATATGAAGATTTAGATAGCAGCTCGAGCTCAGTGGATGAATTTTCTCAACAGTAGTCAGTAGTGTATGACTGTATTCAGTTTGTATAAAATGTTTTATTTTATGTTTTGTCAAATGTATGTAAATGTCCTGACTAGTTAGATTTTTTGTGGAGTTTATAATTCAACTATCTAAACCGTTGATCGAGGGCCTTGTAATTGGACGCGGATTACCTACCAAAGCCCTTCCCATGAATTTGTTGTAAGGTTCGAAACTGGCCCGAACTCAGGTTCGAAACTGGCCCGAACTTGAAGGTTCGAAACTGGCCCGAACTCGGCCCAAACTCACCTCGGGCCCGGTTCGGACTGGAGATGTTGGCTCGGTGACCAGGCCCGGTCCGGTTCGGACTTGGTGCGGCTGTTGAACGGGCCTGGACGGGCTGAGGCCAGTTCGACTCGGCCCGACCCGTGTACACCCCTAATGTTGTATCATATTTCTGACCGTTCTTGAAATCCAGTGGAAAATGAGATGTGTTAAAGGTCTTTAATGATACTTGAAGTGTTTTTCACGGGATCACAACTGACGAGCTTAGGTCCTTACTCTTGCTCGGGTGGTAGACTCTCAGGAGTTTCTACTCCCGGTCAAGGGTTCGAGTACCCATATGTGGTGAAATTCCACTAGTGTGAGTGTGTGGGGTGTGTGCGCGTATATATATATATATATATATATATATATATATATATATATATATATATATATATATATATATATATATATATGAAAATGCTCACCTGCGAACCAGTTCGTACTTACTAGGTACGAACTTTTTTGAGAACCCATCATATGTGATGGGGATCCAAAATCTGAACCGTTCATGTGAAGCAGCACCTCGTGAAACCCCCCAGGCCCAAGTTTTACTTTGATATAAAACTTTGATGGGAAATGAAAAATGAAAACAGTTTCCGTTCTTGATTTTCATTTCTCTTTGCTATGGCCCAACAAAATTTTAGATTGGGGTGAAACTTTTTCACAGGGGGTTTCATGGGATTCCGAATCACATGGACTGTTCAGATTAGACACCCATGGCACGTGTGCAAAAGTGCGCATGTGCGTAGGTGCACAGGGGAGCATCTCTCTCTCTCTCTATATATATATATATATATATATATATATATATATATATATAACTGATGAGCTTAAGAGGAATTCAAAAGCCAATCAAGTTGCCTAGAGGCATTCAGGAGGTTAATCAAGAGAGCAACTAATGACAAAGTAAGCGGTCGATAGCCATACGAAAGTGGAAAGAGCAGCTGATAAACATCCAGAAGCAGACTTAGCAGTTGAGAGGTGTTCAAAAGCAGACTAAGCGGCTGAGGGAAGCTAGGAAATGGAATACGACTCAGAAACTTGGTCTAACGGTTAAAACGGAAACATACAAAGAGCAATCGAGTGGAACGCGGGCGAGTGACAGACAAAATAGATGCGACTGATGATCGATTAGCGACCAAAAATGAAACTTGATCGAGAGAAGAGGAACAACCAGGAAGAAGATACGTAACAGAGAGAAGATGAACATTCAAGAAGAAAAAACGTACTAAAATACAGATATAGAAAACAAAAGAATTTAGAAGGGCTTTTCAATTACTGATTTTCTACCCTATTTATGTCCATTTCAACGAGAGCCATTCAGAAAGGAACACGTATAACTTTATGAGAGTTGCGTGGTGTATTCGAGATCTATAGAGATGCCTAAAGATGAGTTTACAGTAATACAATTGGCGTCTATTGAACGGTGCCATGTCATCCACAATGCAAGGTTGCTAAGCAGAACGTGGTCGAATCGATAAGGAAGCCTAGGGCAGTTATCCATATAGGTGACAAGCTAAGAAGGAAATGATCCAGAGGGCCAGTAATGCTGAAATGTTTATAGTAACCGTCAGAACGTGGGAAGCATCCAGATGGTCGATTTAAGGCTATAAATAATAAGGGAATTCAGTAGAATATGACGTCTCTTACTAACTAAACCAAATCAAATCTATCTTTCAATTACTTTATGCTCCTTAACATTATCTGTCATTTACATTCCTTAGTGTAATCCTTAGCATTATCTTTCATTTACATTCCTTAGTGTAATCTATAATAGTAATAAAGTAGTTGTTGACTTTAGCTGGAATTCGAGTTTATGCTCACACGCTGGATTCAGTTTGAGTATAAAGCAAAATCTCCATCCAGAGAGGCATTCTGTAGTTGTTCTCTGTGACCGACTATAAGAATTTCCATTTTATTTTATCTATATAAAAAAAGTGCATTCGTACGGAAGGTGGAGGTATAACCCATTTTCAGAGGACGAATCCCAACCTCTAATAATCACTTGATCATCTTAAGTAACATTATGCAAATGGCTGAATAGGCGACTGATCTTATTCGATCTCGATCACATACGGTTAATTTTTGATGGATTTGCCTATCTTGGCACTTGGTGTCACAGTTGATCATTTTGAATTGCGCCACACATTAAATTTTGGCATGCCCACACTAATCATGTGTCCAAAATTGAAACCGAAAAAGGGACAATAACACATATTTTGGCATGCTCAGTGGGGCCGTCTCTACCTTACTCACCGATGTGACATTGCGAATCGACAATTAGAAATATGAATAAAAGAAGCAATTGAATTTTTAGGGCTAAACCCTCAACACCAACTGCACCACCTTCTATCGAGGACATGCCGATTTAAACGACCCCCAAATCATTGAATCTAAAGGCTAATCCAACACAAGAAAGGGCATTGACCTCTCAGGTTGTTTCTGTTGAAGAGATAATGCTCAGACTTCAAGATGTGCAACTCAGCTATATCCATCATGTTCAAGAGTATGGGAGAGCTCAGGTAGAGTTGGTACGCCCAAGTTGAGCAATTCTTTGTTCAAACTTAGGATGTTAACAGATGGATGACTAATTAGACCAAGGCCATGCATCGATTGATAACCATCATTAGCAAAAGAGCACCTATGGTAACGCAGTACAATGCCAAAGTTTTGTTGGTAACATGGCTTAGCCACCATCGCTACCTCCCCTACAATGGAACACCCTTCCCGTTCCGATTCAGGAAGTGCAAAATCTTCCGCCACCTGCTGAGTTTAGGTGACCAGAACAGGAGGTCAGGAATGTTATTCCTTATGAAGGAAACTAGGACATACATAGGGGACAACCCTTCCTTGGGAATCCACCATATCATAGAAGATAAAATCAAGTATGCCCTTTATAAGACCCATACCCCAATTATTCGACCGTATGATTCGACTTTGGCACCAGCATGTTTTGGGCGGACTAGATTGATGAGTTTTGATCGCGACCCTATTTTAGTATCACAATACCTCAAGATTTCTACGTTAGTGACCACGTGGGCTCTACGATTCTAACGTCACATAGCACGCTCCATTACGACCCCCGGATTAGAAGTTGTAGTTTTGGCAAAATCTGAGGTGGGCCATGCAATGCACGCATGACACAGGCCCCACTTGTACAAATCCTGAGTTGTCCAATCAATCAATCAACCCATCACCTCTCTCTTCCCATTAGTCATAGAAGCACATATCCTTGCCCATGCTACCCATACCCTTGCCCATGCTAAGCCACTCCCCTTTCCTTATCCCTCTCCACATTATACCTCTTTATCTTTTCCTAATTCCCTCTTTATCCTAAAAGTTCTACCACAAAGCCCCAAATCCATTCTCATTTCCACCACATTTCCTAGCAAGAGAGTGAGAAGAAAAGAGATTAGATATATATATATATATATATATATATATATATATATATATATATATATATAGAGAGAGAGAGAGAGAGAGAGAGAGAGAGAGAGAGAGAGAGAGAGAGAGAGAGGGAGGGATTAGAGAGATGGTTTGAGAGAAAAGAGAGCTTGAGAGAGAATCACGGAGAGATCAAGAGGTTAAGAGGAAGAGAGAAAAGAAAAGAGATATTAGAAGAGATTAAGAGTGGAGAGAAGCTTGGTGGACCATCCAATCGCCAATCCGAACCGATCCAACCATATCCATCTTCCCTATGAGCTACTTTATGGGAACTTTAACCAGGACTTTTGCATGAGAGGATGAAAACCCCCATTTTCTTTGTGTTATCCCATTTTTTTATGGGCCTACAAGGGTGGGACCCACCTTGAGCATGTATGGAGTGTATGGTGGACCCCATAGTAGTGGGGGGCCACCTCAATCGCCGGAATCTTCCTTTCTTCCACTTATTTTCTTTTCTCTTCTTTTCTTAAAATTACGGTGCTGTGGGGCCCAGAAGTGGGCCATGCTATTGGAAAGCGTGCTCCACACACTATCACAACATGGACTACCTTATGTGGCCTACCACAACATTTATTTATTTTTTTTATTATTTTACATACTAATTTAGTTCACACAGATCTAGATGGTGGAAAAACACAAATTTCAGTTGATCCAAATCTCATTGCCCCACCATTAGCTGGACAATCTGATAGAAAGTGTCGATTTTTTTTGGGTGTGCCCATCACCACTTAAACAAATCAAGAGAAAGAGAGGGGCAAACTACTCTTGTTCTTTGGTTGCAAAACGGCGTCTTCTTCCTTGAAGTGAGCTTTGCTTGAATTAGAGAGGGCACGGAGAGGGGCCACTCGTGGATCCCACCTTGATGTATATGCCTCATCCAAGCTGTCCATACGATTCCCCAGATCATTTTAGGTGTTGAACCCAAAAATGAATCAGATCCGCATATCAGCTGGACCACATCGAGTGAAACGGTGGGCTGAGACCCCTTCACACAGGCACCTGTCCATGCGTACGTGGGGAGTAGTGTACCCACTCGTGGGCCTAAATTGATGTATTTATTTGATCCAAACCGTCCATATATTTTTCCAGATCATTTTAAGCATTGAGCCTAAAAATGAAGTTGATCTGAATCTCAGGTGGACCACACCACAAGGAACAGTGGGGTTGGGACCCCTCCCCACGTTAGCGTCGCTGCATGGGACATGGGGAGTGGTGTCCCCACTCGTGGGACCCACCATGATGTATTTGGTTGATCGTGTTCAATATTTCTCTAGATTATTTTAGGTCATGGGCCGAAAAATGAGGAAGACCAAATCTCTAGTGTGCCCCACCGTAATAATTAATACCCATTGTTGAAACCTTCTAAGACCCATCGTGACGTTTTTGTTTGTCCAAACCAGCTCAAGTCAGGGCTCGAACCCCTTTCGAGCTGGCCAATCCGATGGACGGATTATATCATCCAATTGGGCCCCACCTGGATGGCACTACGCCAAAAGTGGCAATTTGCGACGTATTTTTGCGACGGACTTCGTCCGTCGCAAAAATCTCTTGGTTTAACGACGGATTTAATCCGTCGCTAACGGAAAAGGTCCGTCGCTAAGCCCGCGTTTGTCGGAAATTCGTAGTTTCGACGTCGCTAAAATCCGTCGCTAAAATATGATTTACGACGGATTTTGGTCCGTCGTTATTAGGAGACGGACTAAATCCGTCGCAAAATTCGATTTTATCACAGCCATATATTCCTGCCCAAAACACCAAAATGGCGCGCTTTTTCAGTTGCTTTTGCGACGGATCATGGTCCGTCGTAAAAGGACTTACGACGGATCATGTCCGTCGTAAAAGGTTTAACATTAATTTTTTTTCATTTTTATAGGAATACGGTGGAAAATTAAGTTTTTTTTGTAGTTTAATAATTATTTGTTAATAGAATTTCAATGGTTTAATTGTACATATTTGTATCTAAGATTATTTTTTAACAATTGATTAAATGCAAAAGGAAAATGTATTTTGTTTTTATATCAAATGAGTGAAATTTTTATTTTTATTTTAATTTAAAATTAATATTTAAATGATTTGTAATATCACATGAAAAAGAATATTGAGAAGTTTAAAAAATTTAACAATGTTTGAGAAAAAAAATTAGATTTTGAAAAAATAAAAAGTGATTTAAAAAAAAATCTATTTTGTGGGAAAAAAGAATTTTGAATAAAGTTGATAAATTTGAAAAAAAAAAGCATTTGATTTTGAGAAAAAAATAATATCCTAAAAAAGAAAATAATTTTTTTTAATGTGAAAATTTTCACAATGTGGGTCCCACCATAATATTTTATAAAAACAATGAGATTTTGAAAAAAATAATATATCATTTTAAAAAAGAAAATTGAAAAGTTGAAAACAAAATGATGCTTTTAAAGAAAAAAAAAATCGGCATTTTGGAATTTTTGGGAAAAAAAATTAAAATTTGGGAAATTTTTTGAGATTTTGAAAATAAAAATTCAGAATTTATATTTAAATTTTTTTGAAATATTTTATAATAAAAATGATATTTTGTTAAAAGTTTTCAAAGAAAAATTCCACTAATTGAACCTATAAACGTTTAAATCAAATTTTGAAAAAAAATGTTATTTTTAAATAGAAATTGAAATTTATCTATGAAATAAAAAATATTTGTTAATAAATTATTACGTACATCCACTAATTGAACCTTTAAACGTTAAAATCAAATTTCACTTAAATTGTTGATCAATCTTGTATGCCCAATATCTTCCTCATATATAGCTTGATCAAGGCGAGTAAGTAGTCAAATTGTGGGTATTGATCAATAAAGTAGAGTGAATGGACCAGACATGTAAAATGGGCCAAATATTTTGATCAAAATTATGACTCAACTTAGTAACATCGTGAGAACCAAAAAATTGATGTTAGAAAGTTTTGTGGGCCCCATCATGATGCGTGTCGAACATCAACACCATGCATTTGATGTGTCCCCTTTAGATTACGAGATATCTCAAAAATCATCCTTATATGAAACTCAGGTGGGCCATACCATCTAAAACCATGTGAAGACATCCTAAAAAATATAAAAGCACTTGGTGGGGCCCACATGAGTTTTGGATGCGGCTGAAACTTAGTCTCACCCCTCATCCAAGGGGAACACACAAAATGAGTAGGTCGGATATGTGAATCACATTTAGGCAGCCCCAATATATGATTATGAATGTTTTAAGGCCCCTCCCCACTACATTTAGGTGAGTTACTCATTACCCTTACCAGAGTAAACTCTATGGGGTCCACCGTTATTTATTTATTTTATCCACTCCATTTATCCATGTTAACAGATAATTTGAGGTCTAAAAAATAAAAAGGAAGCATATCCAAAGCTCAAGTGGACCACACCATAGGAAATAATGTGATTGAACCTCTATAATTGAAAAATTCTTGAAGGCCATAGAAGTTTTAGATCAAGCTGATGTTTGTATTTTCTCTTCATTCATATCTTTTTGATATTATGACCAGGTTGGATGACAAACAAACATTACTGTGGGCCCAAGGAAGGTATCAACGGTGAAAATCATTATTCCACACTGTTTCATGTGGCATGGTCCACTTAAATTTTGGATTTACTGAAAATTTGGGATCAACTCACATCATTCATCTATTTTTCGAGATAATTTTAAAGAATTATCCAAAAAAATGAATCATATCCAAAGATTAAATGGACCACACAGATGAGGGGAACGGATTGGCTACTCCCCCTAACACCGGCCAATGGCTGGTGGTCGGTGCTCTATGGGCCCCACCATGATGTATGTGTTTAATCCATGCCATACATCTATTTTTAAAGATCATATTATGAAATGAGACCAAAAATGAGGTATATCCCAATTTGAAATGGACCACATTAAGGAACAATGTTGAATGAGTGTCAACCATTAAAAACATTTTGGGGGCTATAAAAGTTTTAGATCAAAAACATTTTGGGGGCTATAAAAGTTTTAGATCGAGATGATTTTTATTTTCCCCCTTCGTCTACGCCTGTATAACCTAATAAACAGATTTGATGTCAAATAAATAGTACAATGGGCCTTAGGAGGATTTTAATGATGGATATCCAATCACTATTGTTTTCATGTGGTGTGGTCCACCTGAGATTTATATACCTCTCATTTTTTTTGACTAAATACTTAAAATTATCTTAAAAAATGGATGAACGTAATGGATACATACATCATGGTGGGCTCACAGAGCACCGACCACCAACCACATCAGCCACGGGCTGGTGTCAGGGAAGTAGCGAGACTAGCTACTAAAGTCAAATCCCCAAGTTCTGTGGGCCCCACCATGATGTATGTTTGGTATCCGCACCTTCCATCCATTTGGAGAGATCCTTTTAGGGCAATATCCGAAGAAAGAGTTAAATCCAATGTTCCAATGGACCCCAGCATAGAAAACAGTGGAACAGTGACGCCCACCATTAAAATTTTCTAACAGTGACGCCCACCATTACAAAAGTTTCAGATTAAGAAAAAAATTTTCTAAAGCTGATGTTTGTGTTTTCTCTTATTTCATGTCTTTTTTAACTTTTGAACAGGTTGGATTTCAAATAAACATTATGATGGGCCTTAGGATAGCTTCAACGGTGGGAATCACTCTCCGTTTTTCCCGTGGTGTGGTCCAATCGAGATTTATATAGATCTCAGTTTTTGGGATCTATCCTAAAATTATATTTAGAAATGGATAGACGGCGGGGATTAAAACATATACATCGTGGTGGGGCCCGTTGAGCCCTACCAGATCCATATAGCAAGTGACGTTAAATTTTGTACAATTTAGCTGGTGAGTTTTGTGTTTGACGTAAAATAGTGGTGACTCATTTATAATAATAGTGGAGATGATATATAGTTATCTAGACCATCTAAATAATGGCTTTGATTGTTAGTGGTTAATATTTATACTTTTTATCATATAAAACTATCTTAATCATTCAATAAATGGTCTCTTAAATGTACGGTTATTAATGTAGTTGATGTGTTAAATTATGGAAAACTCACAATTTGCGGATTTGAAAGTAACATCTCAATTTAGAAGAGGGATTCCTCTTTCAAACGACGCCCCCTCCTTTACAGATCCTGGTTTCTCATTTTCCTCTTCCGCCGGTGGGTGAGCTCCAAATCTCTGAAGGATTTCAGGCATCTCTCCTGCCGTGGGTGAGTTTCTCTCAAAATCTCTATTTTTATTCCAAAATCCATTATATTAAGACTTGAACCAAGGACAGTGTCTGCCATGACTCATCTGAGTCGACCATGACTAGGTAATACTTAATCTGGTTCCACCAGGAGTTGCTCTTATCTTGGGTGGGGTCCGATATCCACTCAGACCAAATGGTTCAGTCGGGCCACCAAGCTTTGTGATCATATGTGAGCCACCACGTTTTTGGTATAGGACCTGTATTTGGTATAGAGCTCATCTTGATTTCATAACTAATAATGTGAAATGTATACATATGTAATGATACTGATAGGAAAATATATAATAACTTAGAAAAGAAATTGGCCACATGTCATGAGCAATGCCAAACCAACGAACACTCTTTCAGGCATGTGAACATGATAAAAAATTAAAATAATATATAAAAAAAAAAACAGGTTGTAGACTACATTTTTGGCATATGTTAATGGTAAATTTGGTCCAACATATTTAAGTATTTGACCTATTGTTTATTGTAATTGCAAATGCTCATGGAAATTACGTTCCCTTCAAAATAAATGGGAATTCTGTTTTAGATGTAGATAATATGATTCTTGGGATAAGAACACTCTTGACCAAATTTCATTTTTTGATAATCTTGTCTTCCATTACTTTTTTTTTTCTTTCAAAATTTCAATTATTGCTCTTGTACTATTTCATAGACTGTTTGGTTGATCTAAATTTCTCAATAAGATGACTATCAAGTAGCCCTTTAAATTTAATTGCATTGAGCAATTCAGGTGGGTTCATATTATTTTTAGTACCCAAATTTTCTGCTAGGTTGGTTGTATCTGTGCTTAAGAACTTTATTGGTAGGAGTAATTTCATCTATATCTTCATTTTTAGTATTAAGATCTTTCCTTAAAAAGTGATTCATTAGAATCATAAGCCATAATGATGGGTCCTAAAATATATGCTATATAAAAAATAAATATTAGGTCAATATGGACAAATATGATAAATAGTTAATTTTCAGGCATTTGTAGTTTGTATTTACCAAATAATTTTTTTGTAAAAAAAGTTATTATTTTAAGATGTC
Organism: Magnolia changhungtana; assembly: GCA_030180095.1. Lineage (NCBI taxonomy): Eukaryota > Viridiplantae > Streptophyta > Magnoliopsida > Magnoliales > Magnoliaceae > Magnolia > Magnolia changhungtana. The sequence goes on from JASAUF010000022.1 coordinate 411,586, forward strand.
ATGACTTTTTTAGACAATTTACTAAACAGACTTTATAGTACTAAAATTCAACAATTTTAAGTTCCAGCACTAAAATTAATTTTTAATTTTATTTTCAATTTATCAAATGATATCTTGATCCAAAGGTAAAAATTCAAATATAAAATGGATGTTACAGAGGATGTTTTGGAGAAACATGAGTCATGTAACTCGTATAGTCCAGAACATCCATTGTAGGCATAGAATAAAACAAATAAATGTTATTTTCAGTCACCTCGCTGGGTATGAAAAATTCATTCAATGATCAGGTGACAACTCGTATATTTACCATACATAAAAATGATCAAATAAGAAAAAAAAACATAAAAAAGTTGGATGGTCCACATCAGGAAATATGCTTGGCACTCCATACCCATGGTTCCATTTGATTTGGCTCACCTTAGGTGTGGATTTGCCTTATTTTTTGGCCTTAGGTCCTAGCATTAATGAGCACTGATGGAGGATTTCAGCTGTGCAGCACTGTGGGCCCCACAAAGCTAGAATATTTGAAATGCTGCATAAAACATGTGTTATAGAGGATTCCCATCCAACTTAGGGTGAGGATGCTTTTGGGAAGAATTAATATATATATATATATAATTCAATTTTAGATGCTTAAAACACGGTTATGTGGAGGTCACTTCATCCATTAGGTGAGATTAATTATCTTCATTACGCGTACAAAAGATCAGCCCAACAAAAATCAGGCTGTCCACATCAAGGACACATATAGGATCTATCTACGAAAATTAATCTCTCTTAAAGATGCACTTTTTGGAAAAGAAGGCTTTGATACTTCAGTTAGAGAACGATTAATACTTATGAACTTATAAATCACTTCAAATTTGTATACGTCGCGTATTAAATAATTCAAACTGAACAATCCAAATCATGGGACTCACTATGTATGTATTTTCAACCAAAAGTTAAGCTTATTTAATTATCTGTCTATGGGATTGGTGGACATTTATTGAAATGTCGAAATGAGAAATATCTAATAATTTTATTTCAAACAATATAATATGAGGATAGGATTGTTTAGCCAGTTTTATTTTTTGATTGTGACTGAGTGGGTTTATTTATAGTTAATGGGTGTATGGCTCTATTGGGATCCATGTGGATATGGTAACCTCAATGTTATTATTTATGACTATTATTGTATGCATTATGGTGTCCAAAATTTGAATGGTGTGGATTGGCTTAGATGTATGCTACCCAAGGCGTACCCAACAAGTTCGATGTTGAATACAAATGTGGGCCCCACTGATCACAACCCCAGTAGTAAATGACCTGTAAATGAATTGACCTCCTTGCCGAACAGGTGGGTTGGAATGAATCATACATGCATACAACGTGCTGCAGTTTGTTGCATCCCATGTACTCTTGGTCTAATCCATGGACCTCTATCATAGGCCCACTAACCCAACCTTCATGGGTCCCAGATGGCTCATTACTAGCTTATATATATATATATATATATATATATATATATATATATATATATATATATATATATATATATATATAAAAGTGGAACCATTCCACACGAACTCTATTTATATGAAACTAGAATGTACTGACCATTAGGCAGATCCCAACAAAAATGTTCCGGACCACGCCTATCATATGTAACTCTTACACATGGCTAAACAAGAAAGCAGAAAAGAAGAAAAAAAATAAAAAAACCAAATTTGGAGTGTCCTTGAAACGTGGCAGCATCATCTAATGAAGCAACTGAAGAAGGGCATCAGTCCAGAAGCAGGGCAATACTTGAAAAGACTGAGTAGCTGCCACCCAAAACATCACTTGAGATTTTTTAAGGATTGACATTCAATGATTATTGCTTACTGTAGTGCGGTCCACTTGAGATTTAGATCGGCTTCAATTTTGAGACGATACCCTAAAATGAGATTAAAAATAAATAAATAAATGATGACAGCATGTATATACAACACATGCATAAGGTTGGCCCCACAATCAAGGTCTCACCCACTAAGTTGTTACCCATGTCTAACCTAATCCGTTCCATGGGAACTGGTCACCCACCAGTAGAAGTAGGTGTGGTGTTGTCCCCATGTCCATCAGATGAGTGTAGGAACTCAACATGTAGGAATGGCCCACCTAGCACGTAGATCAACGTGATTTTGAAGGTCTTTTTTGGTGGAGCCTACCATAATCATATATTCATATCACATATGCCTTACAGAAGTGAAATGTGGGAATTAAGTACATGGTTATATATACAGAGTTTCTTACAATACAGAAGTGCATGTAAGAATCACCTTATGAACATGTTAGATGGTAGGTAAGCATCAAGGTGATGCGAATGACATGTGAAACAAGGCCTTTGTTGTTGCTTATGGTGAAAAAACTTTTAGATTTCTGAAGCCGATTCAAAAGAATGTTATAATATATGCTATATAGATTAAACCATGATTTGTGCAACTTAAAAGGAATATGAGTTCAGCAAGAAAATGAGGCCTCCTTGTCAGGATGTGCGGGTTCTGATATTAGTTTGTTTACCACAATCATCTTGTCACAACCCTGGTAAAGTGCTTAACTCATTAACTGATTACTCCTGTAGATTATAAATGTATAAATTTTGCTATATAGTTGACTTGGATATATTGATCAATCAAATGTTGTACATAAAAGATTTAGCAAATCTGCAGATGGAAAAGAAAAACTTATCAATTTGACCTTACCTGACACTGCAAATTCTATTGCCATTGTTTTCAGAGTGTTGTCAGCTGGTTGGAGCAATTTATTGGTTTCCTGAAATCCAATGATAGAGAGTGATCTAATTGAAAACAAAATCTTATTTATCTTTATTTCTGTTCATGCTTTGGTAACAAAGAAGTAGAACTCGTGAATCATCATCATCAACATAATTTCATCCCAGCTAAAAACATTTTATGATGTTTCCCTCAATTTTTATGCCACTTTTGATAGATTTACTTGTACGCTTCAGGTCATTGGAGTTTTGGTGCAAATTTTGCTTGGAATGAATACATCTTTAATTATATATTGGCAACATACAGGAAAATTTAGGTAATACATCTTTAATTTTGGCATTTTCTTCATGGTTACTCTTATTGAAAATTGCATGTTTAGGAGTGCAAAGTCCAGTTCTCTCTTCTTTATCTGCAAAATACAAAAAATTTCAATACTAACTAAGAAACATGGTTCAAGGTTTCAATTCTTAATGGATTCATCATGGGAGGAAGGGTTGGACTTTCCATACATGGGAAGTTAGAGTTGCTACAGAGAATTGAAACTTACTCTCCATTTTATAGAACTTGAAATTGTTATAGAATTTTGCACCTTTCAAAGTAGAATTATGGCAAAGATGGTAAAATTGTAAATCGTGCCCATATGCATTATTGGAGAAACTAAAAAAACTTCCTCATTCTCAGATTGCATTGTGGAATATGCATCCATTATTCTAAGAAAGGGCGACATTCTAAGTACTCACACTCTCTCCTTGCTAGCTAAATTGGTGAGTCTTCTTTCCTTCATACTATATGATTCATTGATTGGAGAGTTCATCATGTTGGGCTTGATTTGATTTTTCTATTTGTCTCAAATATCATTTGGATCACATGGTTATAGCAATTGGACTAATGGTTACAAAATGGACCTTTTGTCAAACGGGGGGAAACATTCTTAAGATTCCCAACTTCATGAATTGGGGAATTTTAGATTTTTTTTTTAATTGCTAATTGCATGATTTATGTCCTTTTACTAATTGGCAATTAGTGAATTTATCAAGTAATGCCAACCCAAACACATTAATTGCCAAATTCAAGGATTTGACAGTTAAAAATTTGCCAAATTCATGAATTTGGTGTGCATCCAAACAGGCTCGTAAAATGTCCAGCACGTTATAATTAGGCTTTTTGGTTGCTGGCTTCTAAGCACATGTCATGGAAGCAGTTCATATGCCCATTTTCTTGGAGCATCTTACATGCAGCCTATGAAACTCTTTAATTACGCACATCTATTTTGGTGAATTCTGTAAAGTTCAACGAGTATGGATCTGTGGTAGTATCAGCAGGTATGATCGTTCAGTGCGTGCATGGGACTGCAAATCTCACAGCACAGAGCCAATACAGGTTCCTCCTCCCCCTCGCCACTTCTTCAACAGCTGAAATTTGAGTATGTAGCAGTCCTAATTAAGCTCATTTTAATGTCCTTGCTATGTTTCACAAATTCATCGTTGATGTGTGGCAGATAATCGATACATTTTCCGACGGCAGCCCGTGATGTCACGTTTGTTTGGCAAAAGTGAAATTCTTCTTTGGAAGCGTCGATGGAACGCTCACACATTTGACATTCGTATTGGTAGGTATGTAGCATCATAGTAGGGAGGCCTAAGGAGTCTGTTTTTCGTGACTTCTCATTTCATTTGGGGTGTCATTATTTGATACTTATGGAACTGGTATCATTAGCACATTTGCACAATCAGATCAAGATCAAACAGTTTGTGTTTAAGTGGGCCACACATCTAACTGCCTAGTTTAATCTTGACAAAATGGTGATAGATTTTCTGTTGATGAATTTTATCTAAGCCATGTATAATGGCATGTGCAATTGGTATTGTTAGCACATTTGCACAATCAGATCAAGATCAAACAGTTGGCATCCAACCAGCTATTTCTTGTATGATCTTGATTGAATGGCGATTAGATTCACCTGCTGATGTATTTTATCCGAATTGAGCCATAAGGCATGTGTGATGGCTTGTGCAACTGGGTCCCACCTCATTCTACTACTGTCACCAAAATGAAATCTATCTGAATCGAGTCACAATGCTAGTATCATGATTTATGCAATTGCTATCTTTAGCACATTTGCGCACCGAATTCTAGTTATGTTTAGCTAAATTCACTACTTGAAAATCATGTCGGTGCAGATTCCGAGTCTCCAAATTTCAAGGTGAAGCTTACACTCAATGTGAAGGGTGGCGGCCCTAAGAGCCAGATTCTATCGATGGACATGGGAAGGCTATTTGGAAGAACAAAGGGCCACCGTGATGGCGATGTCCTAACCGATGTGACCCGTTACAGTGAGATGATCATCAATCCTAGCGTGACCGCATGGTGTAAGCCTGATAACCTCAATGTGTGCTCACCATATCACTCTCCCGAACGGGACCCTATTACTTTCAAATTAGTTTCTAACGCATTTATGCTAATACCTTCTTGCTGCCATAAACTAGAGAGCTTGTTGATGACTTGGGATAGCCTGTCAATTGCATTTCGATATCAAATGATGGAAACTGCATGCTAGCAAGTTGCTTAGATTCTACTCTATACCTTTTGGGTAGGTAATATCCTTTTTATTTTTTTCGAATTAAACCTTATAGTATGTCTCTTCACGAACAGAATATAGTTCATCTGCAAATTACACTTCTATTTCAGAGAAGGTATGTCTCTTCTTTCCTTTCACTTCTATTTCACGAACAGAATATAGTTCATCTGCAAATTACAGTTTGTTTTAAAGGATTTAGAACTTTTTAAAAAAATAAATACTGGTTGGAGTGGGCCACTTGGGTCATTTCCTCTTTTATTGAATTGAGTTGTTACCAATTTTGTGAATAGGATTCTTATGAAACAATAGTGTGAATTATTTTTTGAATGACTATCAGGTATAAGATTAAAAAAATATTAATAACAAATTATCGATATATTTTTTTATTTACAGATATTTTAGCGACGGACCAAATCCGTCGCTAATTTCTGAACATTGAAAATCAACGACGGATTTGAGTCCGTCGCTTACTCATATTAGCGACGGACCTTATCCGTCGCTAATTTCTCAGGTTGAAAATAACGACGGATATGAGGTCCATCGCTTACTCATATTAGCGACGGATCTTATCCGTCGCTAATGTTTTTAGTGACGACTAATTTTTTGAATATTACCGACGAAATTTTTTATTTTTTACGACGGATTTTATCCGTCGTTATAGTGCGACGGACCTTATCCGTCGCAGATTAAACGACGGATAAAATCCGTCGTAAAACCAAAAACGACCCGAACAAATGATGGATCTAATGACGGACGATCTAAGTCCGTCGTTTATTTGGTTTTACGACGGATTTGGTCCGTCGCAAAACAACGATTTTGGCGTAGTGTGGGGAAATAAAAGAGAGGGAAAAAGACAAAATAAATTAAAAAGGAAGAAGCTGGGAGCTGTGCCCAGCGACCAGAGATGGTGGACGTCGTTCATCCATTTTCCCATATCATTTTAGGCCTGGGACCAGAAAAACAGGTAGATCCGAATCTCAGGTGGACCGTACCGAGGGAAACAATGGACCAGAGGCTGCCCCTTTTTGTAGCAGCTTGGGTCCCACTCATGGTTCCCATCTTGATGAATGTGCTTCATCAGTGCCATCTATCTGTTCTCCCATATCATTTTAGGACATTGGTCCAAATTTGAGGTGGATCCACACCTCGGATGGGCCACACCACGGGAAACTTGTGGGGTTGGAGACCCTTGGATTTGGAATCCCTTTGATTGGGAATACTTGGATTTGGGATCCCTGGATCTTAGAATCCGCTAGCTATGTTTGGCACCCTGGATTCAGAATCCCTATGAAACTAAGGTAACTATGCATAATATATTTACAAGGGTTTGAATTTAATTATTAAATCAACTTTAATATCTCTAATTAGTGTACGTATGTAATACACTATGGTTGTACTAAACATGTTGAAATATACACTTTGCTTGGGTGTAATGAAATCCCAAAGTCTCGAATGAGCCACAAGCACAGGATCGCACCCTAGTGACTAACCAACAATTTGTAACCATTGGATTACATCAAAATGATTAGATGGTACAGATCGTTCTATTAAGAAATTATAAGATGCAATTGGTAATTTGATTGTTTTGGGATATCATCAGTGGGCCATGTGCCCAATAGATTGGTATCCTAGTGACACATGTTGCATGTGGGTGTCCATATGGGTCATTCCCAATTGGCTATGCCTTAAATCTAGTTGCTAGATCTTCTTTTTGTATAGGCTACATGAGGTGCCAATGTTAGTCTAACATGGGCCACACCACATAGACTTTTACATTGTTAGCGGGGCTTGCCATTTGGGTCCCACTCTATATATACAGGACCAATTAAGGTCGATTATCACATTATATGATGGATAACATGCTAGTGTACTTAGCCTGATAGGACACACTGGCAGCATGCTTAGTGTAACAGATACTATGCCTATTCATATTGTCATACGCATCATCTGTATGCCTGTTGTGGATGACGATTGATCATAGCGTATGTCTTTTAGCTTGAGATACTTAGGAGACCCCATATGAGATAGGGTCGCCTCACGTGATTACATAGTATTTGCAGGTTTGGTGCATGACTTGGATAGTATGACTCATGCATTTCACATTCTGTATGTTATGATTACTTTCACACCTAGCGATATCGGGGTTATGGCTTCCACAGACATACTGTGGCTGGTTGAATTGAATACTAAAAATGTATTCTAGCACTTGGGTGAAAGTCCTTAAACTTTGTGGTACCAATAAGATGATTTAACATCAAGACCGAGTAGATAACATGAGCGCCCGAGTGCCAAATACCAGTAGGCCGTGCCTCCCATTGTGTTTATGTCGGTTGGAAATGGGTGTGACCTTATCCGCTCGTGCGTAGGGGGCTATAAGCTACATTGAGTCTGACCAGCTTGTGAAATGGGTCTGTTATCGATGAGCCGGGTGGGCATTGGCATACCACTGATGAGGCAGATAGTGAGATATTTTCCACTTATTTGGTCATGTACGTGATGGGCGATAGCAGGTGTTGGAGTGTACTAGACCTTAATGATGTTTCCAGTTATGAACTATTTTGATACGTGGATAGGTTGAGAATTGACATTTTGCGTTGCATCTCTACCATATGACACTTGGCCATGTAGGCTTTGCTTTGCATAACCTTGGTATGGCTAACAACATTCATGGACTTGGTGACTTAGCCCTCCATCATTTTCTACGTACTTAGATATCTGCATTCTTGTCATATGCATTGTACACGTACACACACACTCTACTGAACTTTGTAGGAGGATTATACACGTTTATTTATGTTGCAGGTAATGTTAGGGCGTATCAACAACATTGAGCCAGAGTATGAGCCTGATCTTTTGAGTTCTTGGTTATATTTTGTATTTCCCTTTCCAGCACTGTACTCAAAGATTATATAGTGGATATGTGATGATGATGATGATGTTTATGTGACTTTGGTACACTTATGGTTATGCTCCTTAAAAAAAAATCACCCTAAAAATCTCATTGTGGGATCTTAGGACTGGAACCTGGCGTATGAGAGCTAGGAGACGAGAATGTGATACTACAGACGTTGTCGGCATCTAATTTGGCAGCTGAGAATTTAGTGAGCCTGGTTCCCAGGTTTGGGTGTGACACCCTCAACCATCTCCAATGACAGAATCACGCCATTTGAATCTTGATTAAATTATTCAAATGGTTCAGGAAGTAGGAAGTAGCAGACTATGTTCTCAGTTGTATTACTACCTCGGTCAACCATAAGCTCTATTCGGAATGGATTGACTGACAATCTCCTTTGTCACGACCGATTTTGCCATTTTTTTATCAGGACGACCAAGTTCAACAAAGACGACTGAATTTGTTGTCTCTCGATCAAGATGGTCGAGTTCAACCAAGATGATTGAATTTTCCGTTTCTTTATCAAGATGGTCATATTCGACCAAGACTATTGAATTTTTCATTTTTCAACCAAGACGCCTGAATTTGACTAAGATAGTCGAATTTGCTGTTTTTTGACCAAGGCTGACGAATTTGACCAAGAAGGCCAAATTTACTATTTTTGACCAAGATGGCCAAGTTTGACCAAGTGGGCCAATTAAGAGAGTTGAATTCAACCAGGATAGCCGAAATTGATGTTTTTACATGGCTGAGCAATCACATTTATTGTGCTAAACAACGAATTAACATCGCAGCCACCTTTTACGAAAGGCGAAGTGATATGGGGGAAAATGTTGTATCCTATTTCTCACCATTCTTGAGAAATCCAATTGAAAAGAACACATGTTATAATAAGGGAAAGATATATCATGCTAAAGATATTTAAGAATACTTGGAGTACTTTTTACGGAATCATAACTAACTGGACGAGAAGACAGGGAACAGTCGAAAGGAATTCAAAAGAAAACCAAGTGGCCGAGAGGCTTCCAGGAGGTTGACTGTAACGCCCTGAAAATCGGGGGTCGAGCATAAACTCAACTCCCGAGTTCCAACGCATCACTTATGCAACAAAATGAATGATGATTGAATGTGATCGGTATTAGTGCAATAAACATGAGTGAGATTAAGCCAAAACAACATATCATACTCCAGAGACAGTTAAATTTGCAAGCGGAAGACTGTGATAGATAGATAATATATATATAAACTGTGGTGGGTCTCCAGAGTGTGATAAAGTTACCAGGTTAAATAATTACAAGTATGATTTTAAATTATACCAAGTTGTGTAGTGTGATCTAATCAACATCCCTGTAGCCTCGACAATCAAGGCACGGCTCTCATGAAGCCGCCAGAAAACAGCATATACGAGGAAGCATTCTCGTCGTCATAGAAGTCCGGCTCCGCCTCAGAAGTAGCGTCGCCATCTGCAATCAGACAAAGTCTGGTGGGTGTTCAGAACACCGTCCCGTATCGTGGGAGTGAGTGATCAACTCAGTGGAACAATAAAGCATAGGTTAACATGTTATCAATTCAGTCAAGCAGTAATGATAAAGCAGTATAATCAAACAATTTTAACTACTCTTATTTAATACAAGTATGAAATGACATGATGTATGCCCTTGCCAAACCACCCTTATGTGACATCATCTTACGTTCGCGAATGCGTCCATCCCTCAGTGCTCCACATCTACCAGGCACATGCAGTGCGTGATGAGCATGATTACCGAGTAATTATTAGTTCATTTCAAACAGCAGTATTGGAAAACTAAGGTACCTCCCTTGTATCATTCCCAAACATGATCCATTCTAGGGTCGTCAGTCCTAGTTAATCTCATACGATATTATGGTTTGAGAGGCGTAGTGAAGGCATCACAAAGGGCTCGTCACCCGTCAGCACGGATACAGATCTCATCGTATGCGGCTCAATTGCTGGCCGTCAGCTCGAGTACAGGTCTCACCGTACTCGGCTCAATCACTAGCCGTCAGCTCGAATACAGGTCTCACCGTACTCGGCTCAACTCATACTCTAGTTGCTGTGAAAGACTCGTCGCCAATCACAGACCTTGGAGTATACTCGAAGATACTACAGAGGACTCGTCGCCCGTCAGCATGAGTACAGGTCTCACCGTACTTGGCTCTCGCCGTAAGTGTCGACAGCTCGAATACAGTGTCTCATACCACCATATTCGGCTCACAAGTTTGGGTTGCTCAATGGTCACTACGGGGAGGCACATGGCCCCAGCATAGGCCGACAGCTCGGCTACGGTGTCCCATACCACCATGTCCGGCTCATGAGTCTTAGCGGATCGAGGTACCATGGTTAAAAGGGATTTCACTGGTAAGTTTGGTACCCTAGGTTCAAGCAGTAGCGACCAATCATGGTGAACATACATTAGACAGATCGGGTTACTTGACGAGCTCGGCTAGCTCGAGCGCACAACAAGTTGAATGACATGAAGTGCATAAGCACTTCGCGTGGCCAACCACTATCGCCAACCGAAGTACGACTCGAGTTCGTCGAACACATCTCACGTGGCAAATGAATCTCAGCCACGAATTCAATCGTACTGTACCGATTGTCGGACTATAATCATAGCCCCAAACACAATCAAGTGCAGATAGATAAAGCAGTAGTGAATCAAGATTCAACTCATACAATCAAGGTCTGGTAGTATCCGTTTAGGGTCGAGAACATTGCTGACGTATTCGTTGCTCCACTCTCCCATCACCCATGACGGATCATACAATGTAAATATAAATTTAAACATATGCATTACATAGTTAAAATCATAAAGCAGTTGAGCATATTGTGAAGCACAACACGAGCATGAATTTGTACATGTTCAATTCCTAATCACACAACTATCTAAGGAGATCATACACATAGTTAAAAGAGGTTAAGAATCATATCTCAACACCCTTATACATTACAACTTGCTAACTACTACTTATTCAGACATTTCAAGAAACACTTAAACAAACATACATCAACATACATGACATATGTCGATCACATAGGCATTAGGCCAAATCCTTTCACTAGGGAGTTACCCCAATCATAACACGCGTACACCCACGACGGATAGTCATGGCAAGCAGGAATCCAAGTTCCATATTCATTCAGTCATTTCCACAAACACTTGGGCCACACATTTTAGCATATATGGTGTATATTGGCCGTGGCGTGATTTAGGAAAAATCCTTTCGTCAAAGGGGTATCGCCAATACAACAATCATGAATCCATGACAATTAGTTATGGCGAGCACGAATGAGAATTCTATACTCATTCAATCATTTTCACAAACACTTAGAATACACTATTACAACATACATGGTGTATGTTAGCAAAACATGTATTAGGGCTATCCTTTAGCCAAGTGAGTATTTTATCCATGTATAATATATTACTACAGCAAATAATCATGATAAATACATCTCCCAATATTTATACGTATACAGTATTTTCTAGAATACGCATTTTCAACATACATAGTGTATACAAGCAAACATGTATTACGGCGATTCCTTTCGCCAAATAAGTAATTTACATATATTATATAATCATACGACAAATAATCATGGCAAACACATTTCCAAAATATACATGTATACGACACTCCTTACAATATAGTATTTCTACATTCATAGTGTTTATTAGTAAACATGTATTTAGACGAATCCTTTTGCCAAATAAGTATTTTATCCATACGTCATATATCCATACGACAAATAAACATGTCAAACACATTTCCATAAAAAATACGTATACGGTATTTTATACGAATACCTAGAGTATGTGAAATTCCAAATTCTACAATTTTAATCGAAACAAAAAACGGAAAGCACTTTGTACATGTGTAATTGCATGCAGATCATGAATCTACCATTATTTGACATTGAAAGCGTTGAAAACCGTAACCTATACACCTAAAGTCCTCACCTTTTGTTGTAGAATCGTAACGGAGTCGATAGGTTCGCTAAGCTTCCGTATACGGGAGTTGGGCAACCTAGAGAACAAAACAGGTTAGCTATTTCATAACCTACAACCTATACAACCCTAAAACAGATTAGGGTTAGGGTTTCTTACCTAGAAACGATGCCGGAATCGCCGGGAAAGCGATGAGAATCAGGCGGTGGAGCCCGAATAGCGGCAGGGAACAGTAGCAGGAAGTTCCTCCCACATCTCCCACACTTTCTCTCTCTTTTCTCTCTCTCAAATCCAAATTCGTATGGCTAAAATGGGAGAGGGTATAAGGTCCTTATATAGTCTAAAACTTCACCAAAATAGACTTCTAAACAAGGTTCACCTAGGTTATAACCAAAGCGGAACTTTTTTTTCAACGAAGGACTCTCTGGCAACGGCGGGCCTCCTTGAGCCAAAGGTCGGACTTAAGCTCACCGACACCGGATCTACATTCTATTAAGTTTTCGTTTCAGTCGAATTTACAGATCACGCGTGGCGGACCAGTTTCAGTTCAACGGTCAGTGGATCTTGATTGGAGATTCCGAGTACATGTAAATGTTTATGAAATTTTTCCTGATCCGAGGGTGTAATTTGGTCGGATTTCGACGGTGCAGTTGCTTAAAGCCCGATCATAGCGACGAGTCTCAGATTACTATTCAAGATATTTATTTTGGAAAGAAAAAGGTGTTTTCACACTCTCGCTCCGGACTTAAGCGAACAGCCGTGGGACACTATCTGGATTTGATTTCCGAGATGGTTGTTAAGCCCAGCGAGGCGGTCCTAATTCCTTAACTTCGTATTATTCGGACTCCCGACGTGCGGTCCAGATCCGATACGGAGTTTTGAGATGCTCCTGAGAGCAGCTGGGTAATGAGATTGATCCTAGATTTCAGGGTAACCTAGCGTCAATGATTTTACAAGTTTTGGGTCTTGCAGATCGTATTTAAAGCGATTCAAATGGATTTCGTAGCTAATCTAGTTTAGCACTTAGTTAACTTTGTCAAATTTCTAAAGGATTTAATCCTAAGTAATTTCCGTCTGAGGTAGTATTTAGTCCTTTGCAGTTTGTATCTAAAGTGATCCAAGTTATACTACTTAGCTAGTTTAAGATAGTGTTTAGGGCGAAAGTGCTTTGAAAAATTGAAAGAACAAGGTAGTGAAGGGTAGGATTTGTGAAGGAAATGGGTTAAGGAGCGATTTTAGACTGTGGGATTCAGTTCTGACAAGTTAATAAAGTGTTAAGATCGACCCATTGCCTAAGGACATCTAATTTCAAGTTGGCAAAAATCCGGGGTGTTACATTGACCAAGAGGGAAACCAAGACAAAACCTTGGTCCACAAAGTAAGCATCGATAGCCGTACGGAAGTGGAAAGAGTAGCCGATAGTTGTCCAGAAGCAAACTAAGCGGCCGAGAGGTGTCCAAAAGCAAATCGAGGGGCCGAGAGAAGCCAGGAAATGAAATATGGCCGAGAAGTTTGGTCGAGCGATCAAAAAGGAAAGATGCAGAGAGCAGTCAAGCGGAGCACAGGTGAGTGACCGACGAAAGAGATGTGGTCGATGTGTGGACAATGATTGATTAATGACAAAAAATAGAGCTTGGTCGAGAGAAGAGGAACAATCAGGAAGAAGAAACGTAACAGAGAGAAGAAGAACAATCAGGAAGAAGAACAATCAGGAAGAAGAAACACAGTAAAAGAAGGATCTAGAAAAGAGAAGAATCTAGAAAGACTTTTCGACTATTGTTGTTTTACCCTATTTCCGTCTTTCACTACTAGTGCCAATCAGAAAGGGATACGTGTAATTTTACGAGAGTTGCGTGGTGTATTTGAGATCTATGGAGATACCTGAAGAGGATTCTGCGGTAATACTGCTGGTGTCTATCGAGCGGTGCCATGTCATCCACAAAGAAAGAGTGACCGAGCAGAACATGGTCAAGTTGATAAGGAAGCTTGGGGAAGTTATGTGTATAGGTGGCAAGGTGAGAAGGAAAGGCTCCAAAGGGTTAGTAATGCTGAAACCGTTATAATAACCGTCAAAACGGAGGAAGCATCTAGATGGTTAATTCAAGGTTATAAATAGCAAAGGAATTCAACAGAAGAAGATGCCTCATTCCAACCAAACTAAATCAAATTTATCTTTCAATTATATTATGCTCCTTAGTGTAATCCTTAGCATTATCTATCATTTACATTCCTTGTAATCTGTAGCAGTAATGAAGTAGTCGTTAACTTTAGTAGTAATTTGAGTCTATATTCAATGGCTGGATTCAATTTAAGTATAAAGAAAAATCTCCATCCAGAGAGGCGTTCTGCAGTTGTTCTCCATGGCCGATTGTAAGAATTTCCTTTTTGTTTTATCTGTATTGAAAGAAAAAAAGTCCTTTCGTACAAAAGGTAGAGGTGTAACCCATTTTCAGAGGACGAACCCCACTCTCTGATAATCGCTTGATCGTCTTAGGAAACACTGTGCAAGTGGCTAAATAGGTGACCTATCTTATTCGATCTTGGTCACATACGGTTGATTTTCGATGCATCTGCCTATCTTGGCACTTAGGGTCATAGTTGTTCAGTTTGAATTGAGTAGCACATTCAATTCTGGCACACCCACATTAATTGCATTACCGAAAAAGGGATAACAACACATATTTTGTCACGCCTGGTGGGACCTTGACTCTAGTTTACTTTCCGATGTGACATTGTGAATCGACCAATCAGAAATATGAATAGAAGAAGCAATCAAATTGCTGGGGCCGAACCTTCGACACCAACCGCACCACCTTCGACCGAGGACGTGTCGATTCAAATGACCCCAAATCATTAAATTTAAACAATAATCTGACACTCAGTCTCGTCAACCAAGAAGGGGCATTAACCTCTTGGACTGTTTCTCTTGAAGAGATAACGGTCAGACTTCGGGATATGCAACTGAGTATTTATCTTATTCATGAATATGGGAGACCTTAGGCAGAGTTGGTACACACCCAAGCTGAGCAATTCAGTCTTCAAACTAAGAATGTTAATAGATAGATGGCTAACCAAACTGAGGCCATGCATCGATTAATGGCCATCATTATCGAAAGAGAAACTATGACGACGCAGTATAATGTCGAAGGAAGTTCTGTCGGTAACATGACTCAACCACCATCGATACCTCCCCTGCAGTGGAACACCCTTCTCGTTCTGATTCAGGAAGTACAAAATCTTCCGCCACCTACTGAGTTTAGGTGACAAAAACGGGAGGTCAGGAATGTTGTTCCTGAAGAAGAAAACCATGATATACCCGGAGGCAATCCTTCCTTGGAATTCCACCGTATCATGGAAGACAAAACTAGGTAGGCCCTTAACTACTTCCAATGGCAGAACCACATCATTTGAATTATGACCAAATTATTCAAATGCTTCATGAAGTAGCAGGCCAAGTTCTCGGCCGTATTACTACCACGGTCAACCATAGGACCTATTTAGAATGGATTGACTGACAATCTCCATTGTCACGATCGATTTTTGTGTTTTTTGATTAGGATGGCCAAGTTCGACAAAAATGACTGAATTTGGTGTCTCTTGATCAAGATGGCCGGGTTCGACCAAGACGACCAAATTTTCCGTTTCTTGATCAAGATGGTTGAATTTAACCAAGAAGGCTGAATTTTTCATTTTTTCGACAAAGATGACCAAATTCGACTAAGATGGATGGATTTGTTGTTTTTCGACCAAGACAGCCAAATTCGACCACAATGGCTGAATTTACAATTTTTTGACTAAGACTGATGAATTCGGCCAAGAAGGCTGAATTTGTTATTTTTCTACCAAGATGGCCGAGTTCCATTAAGTCGGCTTTGATCAAGAATGTCGATTTCAATCATGATAGCCAAAATTGATGTTTTTACACGGCCAAGCAATGACATTTATTGCACCAAATAACGAATTAACATTGCTGTCACCTTTAACCATAGGTGAAACGATGTGGGGGGCAATGTTTTACCATGTTTCTGACCGTTCTTGGAAAATCAATTGAAAATGACACATGTTATAGAAAGGGAAAGATATAGCATGCTAAACATCTTCAAGTATACTTGGAGTACTTTTTATAGAATCACAATAGAAATGATGACAGGATAAGGAGCAATTGAAAGGAATTCAAAAGCAAACCAAGTGGCCAAGAGGCATCTAGGAGGTCGACCAAGAGGGCAACCAATATAAAACTTTGGTCGACAAAGTATGCGGTTGATAGCCATACAAAAGTGGAAAGAGCGGCCGATAGTTGTTCAGAAGTAGACCGAGTGGTCGATAGTTATCCAGAAGCAGACCAAGTAGCCGAGAGGTGTCCAAAAGCAGACCTAACAGTCGAGGGAAGCCATGAAATGGAATATGGTCTAGCGGTAAAAATGAAAAGATGCGGAGAGCAATTGAGTGGAGCACGGGCAAGCGATCGATAAAAGAGATGCGGTCAATGTGTAACTGATGATTGATTAACGACAAAAAAATAGAGTTTGGTTGGGAGAAGAGGAACAATCAGGAAGAAGAAACGTAACAGAGAGAAGAGGAATAATCAGGAAGAAGAAACACACTAAAAGATGGATCTAGAAAAGAGAAGAACTAGAGCTTTTCGACTACTGTTGTTTTACCCTATTTCTGTCTATTACTATTAGAGTCAATAAAAAAGGTACACGTAATTTTATGAGATTTATATGGTGTATTTGAGATCTATGGAGATACTTAAAGAAGATTTTGCAGTAATACTGATGGTATCTATCGATCGGTGCCATATCATCCACAAAGCAAGAGTGACCGAGTGGAATGTGGTCGAGTCGATAAGGAAGCTTGGGGCAGTTATTTGTAAATGTTGTAAGATAAGAAGGAAAGGCTCCAGACGGTAAGTAATGTTGAAACGGTTAGAGTAACTGTTAGAATGTGGGAAGAATTTATATGATTGATTTAAGGCTATAAATAGTACAGGGCCCTTAAACAAAAAAAAGGCTACCATCCCCTTCCCTATTTCTGCATTTCATTCTCTATTTGGCCCGCCTCATCAAAAATGAGAAAAAAGGGGAGGCCTATTGATTCGAAGTCACTACGAAAGGGTCGGTCAATAGCATAGCTCTTTCTTTCCCGCCTTTCGAAGGAAAGGCCTTCGCATTCCTAATCCGGTAGGGCCGGACGGCTTTGTTTGCCCCAGCTTGGCGAATCGCATCCCCGCGCAACGACATTGTTTGTGCGCCCCTTACCGTTCTCGCTCAGTGTTTGCAACGGCTGGGAAGCCAGTCGTAGAAGCGAAGCCTATCGCCACGCCGACCATCAAATACGAGATTGGGCCCCTTCTCAAAGATTTGATGGAATGGCCCAGCCCAATAAAGGAAGGTTATAGTACGCGATGCGTTCCATTTGTACGAATCGCGAACATACCACGCACGACCGGACGTAGAGCCAGACGAGCTGGCAGACCGGGCCGGGCGCAGGTGCCAGATCCGAAAAGTAGAGTCTCGATCAGCCTAGTGCACCAACCACGTGGTACGACGGGCACTCAAAGACCTGGCGAATGATGGCCCACCCCACCCAAGAGCGCTTATTTCGGGAACTCATGGCTGGAAACAATCCTTATGGTTTTTATATCCGGTAGGAATAATAAGAATCAAAGTCCAGGTTGGTTGGTGAGCCTAGTGATAGGAGACTACCTAGCTTGGTTCGGAGAGCACTTGTTGGGTTAAAGATTTGTTTGTTGCTAAATGTTACGGCCTAAATGCTGAACTATTGACCCTACTTGTTCGGATGGGTGTTCACCCCAAAGTGTTCCCGGACCGCATGCATACATCCGTAAGTAACTTAGTGCAACATGGCAAATTTTATTGAGAGGAATCAGCAAAGAAAAGAAAAACGGGTCCTTATGTGTATTTGAGAGATTGTCCTCGGGCTGAGGAGTGTCCACATGAGTTCGTTGAGGTGTCTACACAGGCCTGCGGTCCTCTTTTATATTCTGTCGAGAGTTCGGATTGCTCCACCTAAGTAGAACGAAAAGGAGGAATTGGAAATTCAAAGGGGGGGAGCCAGAAGCTTCGCTTCCGGTAGCTTGCTGACTCTCCTAGTTAGAAGAAGGCTCTTTGGCGGATTATTTAGATCTGGATAGAGTCTCGCTCAGTAAACCATAAAATACTTTCGATTTAGCCTCTGTGAACTATGTGCCTTACTCTGAAACTAGTGGGGGTGCTAGTGATGCCTTCGCTCCAACTACCTCTGCATCTGCATCTGTCCATCGTGCTCCAGCTCACTCCGATGCCTGAAATGCTACCCATGCTCCTATCTCCGCCCATGCCTTTGCCTTTACCATCGATGAGTATGGATCCTGCTCTTCGACTGGAGCAACGTAAAGTACTGATGGGTCCCGATCATCCGGAACACGGTCTCTATCCGGAAATGAGTACACTTATGGGGTCTTAGAGTTATGCCTTTGCTTCTCCTGCACCTTAGGGATATGGGACTAGATATGGAACACCTGGATGGACCATAGGTAGGTATGTGCAAAATCCCGGAACATCACTTCTAGGAAGACGTCAAAATCTTGATCACTTGTTGGAACAGGTAGGGACGCTGGGCGGGGTGGCAGTGGGAAAGCCGGATTGGGATATGTTGTAGCAGGATCTACGAAACTAAGGTGGTTGTACGGTTCCACTTTTTATAACTGGATTTTGATCCCTGGATATAGATCTGGATCACTAGGGGCTGGATCAGGATCCCGCTCAATAAGATATGGATATGGATCTTTATAGAGGGAGATACCTACTAAGCCTGGTGCAGGTACAAGAAGGCCCGGTGGTGTGGGTGGTGCTTAAACAGATAGAAGGAACCCAGCGAAGGTAATGTATCAACTTATGATGCATCTACCCTTGCTTTAATGGATGGATCTGTCTATGCCCTGGTATATAGGCCCAGAAGTTGGAACAGCTGCCTATGCTATGGGGTATGCTTCTAGGTCTCGATCACGAAGGTCCTAATCGTCGATAACGATCTATAAAGGCGACCACGATCACGAGAAGCAAAAGCTCGATCGGGATCTATATATGCGACTTAGTCAACTGCTTCAACTGATGCTCGGCCGCTCACTATGCTCCCCATGCGACTCACTCTGCGTTGAGGTGCTGTGCCTCCACTGGCTCGGATGCTTCATTTGGGCCCGGGTATGAATCTGCGTATGTATCTGTATCCGCATAAAATACTGCTTCAACCACTCGATCAACTGGCTCTGCTACTTGCTCAGATGTTGCTTTGAGGGGAATAATGCAGAATTCATATGTTCCCAGTGCGAAGAATGCATCGTAACATAACAGATATGCATATTTGCCTCCCGGGGAAAAATCGATCGAAATGAATCTCAGTGATCCAACAATTGAGCCCACCAAGTGCTACGAGTGCATCGTACTATAGAGAAAGATGCGCATTTATCCTTCCCCCCGGGGGAAAGGGATGACCTCTGAATCGGGACTGAGCGATCGAAGTGACGGATTTCTGAGTAGATTCGATCTCCCCTCTTTCGACTAACTTCGAAAAGAATGCATTGGATGGATGCCCGGGAATCATCTATACAGGGAATATCATTGAACATAGAGAAAAAGTCCCCTTTCATGAATTTCTCAATGAAACATTGAGTTGGGGCAGAGGCCTCTGAGCGAGTAACACCACCCATGGCGGAGATAGAGGCGGAGGCTTTGATTGGAGCATAGGTTGTTGTTGGTGCGTAGAGAGACAAAAGGTTACACTTGGTTACTAATTATGTGTATAGTAATAGTTCGACCGGGCTGGGCTGCTTTGCGTATAGCTTCCGGGGTGGCATCGAGATATCAGGGACCAGCCGAATCGGCGTGAACAAGGGCAGTATCTCACGTCAGCACCTAAAACAGCAGCAACATAAACCTAAACCATTCCTATGACGGTGGAGTCACGGCGAAAATAGTATAAACAGCACTCACTCGGGCTCATCCCAGCAGTCGTACGTCAGGTCCATTCCTATGCTCAGCTTAGGCTCCCCCATCCCCATTTCAATTAGGGCAGGTGTTCACTCCCCAAGTATAGGGTTGTGATGTAGTAATAACTCGGTAAGATCGAGGTCGAATCCCACGAGGACTGATCGTCACAATTCAAATCTGTGATCCTCCTTAACTAATTCAACAAATAATGGAGCAAATTACTAACACAAATTTATGGAAAATAACTATTGAGGATAGGGAAGAAAATTCAATAAGAGAAAGAGCACTAGGACTTTCGAATCCACCCCTAATTATCCTAACCCTTGTTTTGTCTGTTAATTCACTTTAATATAGATTGATCTAACTTATCTAAAGAAAGCACAATCTGTGTCCTTAATCGGGCATCTGATTGTCTAATTCCTTCAAGCAATGCCATGAATAACATATCCCATGTCCAAATCGGGCATATGGAATATGCTTGATTCGAAAAAGCACCCTGTTTCTTCCTCTACGGGAACACTGTTCATGATCGATACAAGCACCTAGAATAAGCATCCAGACCACATCCATCCATAGACTCGATCAAGTTCATAGATGGAGAAGTATAGAATTTAAAGCAATCAAGCACACTAGGGAAAGAAACAAACCAATCTAATTAAAATAAAATCAACATAGAAAAAAAAAGGTGTTCAAATTAGTTTCATCTCTCGACCCTAGGTAGAGATTAGTTTCCATAAAATCCATTAAACAAATGGATAAATAAAATTCATAAAAAAAAAACATCAAACCAATTTCTCTCTTTCTTCTTTCTTCTCTTTCTTCTCTCCTTTGCTCTAGATCGGAATTCTCCACTTTTTTCAATTTCTCGAATGCCCTTCCTCATGTTTTGCAACTCTTTTTATAGCCGATGGAGAGGTGGAGTGGTGAAATTCGGATTTGGGAAGTTGCCGCACGCTGTGTAAAGAAAATTCCTTTTCGCGCCAAGTTCGGGACCTAAAAACACCATACTTTCCTCGTTCAAATTCCAACAAACACCGTCCCTTAAGACTTTCTTGGGTCCTCTACATGATAGACGGTTCAGATCTGCCATATGATCAAAGATGGTGGCCCACAACTGCCTGAAAAACCGGATTTCCAAATTGTGCGAAACCTTTCGCACCTTTCGCTGTCGTGATCGGTGGGCCCCACAGAAGTATTTTCTGGAAAATCCACCCCGTCCATTGGATTCAGGACGAAATTTTAGTCAAGAGTAGGTAGTTTTAAACATCCATTGATGCGTCCCAGAGAAGAAAACACAAAAAGATCAGATTTGGACGTTGCAGGACAGCCCTTTTGTGGCCTCTGTACCGCACACGTGTGCACGCATGGGTATAAAATATTACCATGGTTTTGAAGTCCTCGAGCCCATCTTCAAGATGGACGGTTCGGATCATCCGTACAAGTGACGAGTGGGGCCCACTAGTGACCGTAAAAACGGATTTTTCGTCCGTCGTTCGCTGACGCAAAACGGCAGTTGCCGTTTTAGATTTTTAAATCGCTGCTTTGTTGGGAAAGCGCTGACGCTTCTAGTGCACGGCTAGTGCATTTGTGCACTTTACACATCCATCTCATGTGGGGTCCACATATGATATTCATGATAAATCTGATCCATCCATTTAATTGTTCTCTCCATTTAAGGCATTGAATCCGAATTTTAGGCATATCCAGATAGCAGGTGGGTCCCACTTAATGAATTAAGGGGCTGATCTAGCTGTTGGGCTACTTCCCTAGTGATCGCGAGGGCTGAAATTTGAAATGTACGGTTAATTTATGTCCCTAATCCCATGTATAAAGTTTCGAGCCAATTGGATGGAGGGAACCATGTGATCTTTCATTCTGGACCAGTTTCGGGCTTCTTTAAACGTGAACGGCCTGATTTCCTCGGGTCCCAGGCATGTAAATTCTTCAATATTGGTCCTCTGAGTCCATCCCGTGCTCGTAATTCGGAGAGTCAAATCCATGCTTTTAACATCATTTTTCAATACACGCTCCTAATTTCATCCCGTAATAAAAATATAATTAAAATATGGCATTAAACATTATCATGAACATAAAATTAGGTAATAATCGGGGTCCGAGATGCAATATTCGACCCTCATCACAACCCCAACCAAACATTTTGCTAGTCCCGAGCAAAACATGCGAAAAATAATTTCAAATAAAAGACAATTCCTGTAAACTCAAATGATGTGTGAACAGATAGTTGAGATGTGAAAATTCTAAAATTCATGCATGGTGAGTGAAATTTTCTCCTGGAATGAAGTTCACTGTAAATTTCATAATCAAGTTCAAAATATTAAGACATGAATTAGAATAATCCTAAAACATTGAGTTTCATGAGTGTATAGTGTCATCTCAGCTTTCAACCATTAAGAGATTCAATTGTCAATTTCATGATATCATTGGTAATTAACAACGGAGCTCATGTCACCCAAAACTGGAACCAACACTTGCCTTACAGATTAACCTTTCATTCTACCATTTTTTGATTTTCTTTAGGAATAGTATGCCAAGGAGGAGAATCAAATCTGCACCTATAGGAGTAAACCTATGGTGAAAACTTGTCGCCTAAATCTTTTCTCATGTCAACTATGAGGAATCGAATCTTCATCTATAGGGAGCAAACCTATGATGACGATTATGCGACTTATTCTTTCAATTCTTCTTTATAGACTGATGCTAAAAATTTTGTTTTTCAGGCTGGTTCCTTTCATGCTTAGTGATTACCATGTTATCAATTAATATCGAATGAAAACTTAATGTGTAAACGAGATCGATATGTGAAATCATGGCTCAATCAATGTTTACAACTTCTAATCATGGATTAACCATTCAAACTTCAAGTGTGAAATCGCGTGACAACCAAATCCAAGAGTCATAAATTTCTCACATTCCGAATCTTGTAATTTCAAAATCACAACTATCCTTCAAAATCACTTTGAATTCAATAGAAATTCAGAAAAATTTTAAAAATTTTCACAATTTTTCGCTCAAGATCAAGAAAATCTTGATTAGGTAACCTAATCTCCCACCCCAACCTAAAATCTACATTGTCCTCAATGTAAAGAAATAAGCATGCAATGCACATGAGACAACGAAAAGAAAAGAGGAGTAGGGAAAGATAGTACCTGGATGGAGAATCAAGAAGCTCTCAAAAATATCAGCGTAAAAGCGAGTTAGAACAAGAGAAAAATCAGTAAAATAAAAGATCCTACCTATACCACTTTTGCAGGTGCTCTCGATTGCATTTAGCATATGCAACAAGCCTTTAAACCCCTAGGTTACCCCTAGTGGACGAGTTGTAGTCTCGTGAGGGTTTGCAGTAATGTTACCCACAAACATTGAACTAACTAACAAGGAAAAAGAAATCAAATGAAATGCTAGGTTGCCTCCCAGGAGCGCTAAGTTTAACGTCTTCACCGTGACAGGAGAACGGACCATGAATTCATTAATCTTTAAGACAGTGGTCCGCCAAAGAACTTACTCAACACGTGGTTAACCAATCCTGCATAAGTGATGCGAGTTCCCATAAACTGTCGTGCTATCCGAAATGAGGTAATTGACACTATCATCAAACAATTTAAGGACTTCTCGCTTTCGAACAACTTCTTCCATGTTAAGATCATGCTTCCTTTGTATTTTACGTGACATTTCCACAATGATGATCCTTACATACATGGGGCACACTCCTTGTATTTACGCTATCTTCCGTTCAATTGTTTGCCTTATATGTTCGAAGAACATTAAGCAACCGTTGTTCTTTTGCTTTCTCGAGTTAGAAAGCGTCTTTGTCGGGAAGAGTCTCAGAGGGATGAAGAGGTTCCACTATCGCTCTCCATTTTTCAGTCTCCAATATAGGAGTAGAGTCGAGCAGTGCATTGACTTCGTGGATGGGACTATCGATGTCAAAGTCCATACCCGATTGTGCTAAGCAGTGTCTCAAGAGGATCTTCAAAAGATGTACGGAAGGAGTCCTGCACAAGGCTCTCGATCATGTCCACTTCAAAATGTCGTCCAAATCAGCGGGTTGTTGTCCTGCATTAAAAACATTAAGTTTAATATTCATGTTACCAAATGACAACTTCATAACTCCATTTCGGCAATTTATAATAGCATTAGATGTGGCCAAAAATGGACGACCCAAGATGACTGGGATCTGACTATGAGGATTCGGACAGTGAGTATCTATAACTATGAAATCCTTGGAAAATAGAATTTATCAACCTGGATTAGCACATCTTCAATAATACCTGGGAACCTTGACAGATCTATCACCGGTTGTAATGTTACCTTAGTCGGTTTCAACTCACCAAGTCCTAGTCGCTCATAAACCGAATAAGGTAACAAATTAACACTCGCCCTAAATCAAGCAATGCTTTCCGACCTTATGATCTCCTATGCCGCAAGAAATGGTGGGGCTCCTGGATCCCTAAATTTAGGAGGAGTGTTATGTTGAATCATGGAGCTGAGTTTCTGCAAGGAAGACCTTCTTGTGAACATTCTGCTTACGCTTTTGAGTGCATAAATCTTTAAGAAACTTAGCGTAAGGAGGGACTTGCTTGATGGCATCAAGTAACGGAATGTTGACTTGTACCTTTTTAAACACATCCAGGATTTCATCAAAATTGTTTCTTTTCTTCATTGGTGCCAGACGTTGAGGAAAAGGTGCTTTGGGCACGTAAGGTGGCACATCAGTAGTTCCTGGAGAGTCAGAGAGCTTTTGAATTTTGGATGCATTGGTGTGTCTCTCTGCTTCATCTTGATCTTCCGCTTTAGAATTTGATTCATCCCTAGGCATCTCTATTTTGTTGTCAATCTGTTTGCGACCTAAGGGTAGTGATCGATTTGGCTTGCTCATGATATTGTCCTTGGTTAGAATTAGAGCCAATCTCATCTTGTCCCTTTGGATTAGCCACAGTTGACTAGGAACTGCCTTTTCTCTCTCACTCAATGTGGCGGCTAGTTGACCCATTTGTACTTCCACTTGGCAATGGATTGCGCATTTGCATGTAAGCTTTTCTTTGGTTGGCTAGTAAGGTTTGTTGGGTGTCTTTTTGGAATTGGAGAGAACTCGCATAAAAAGATGGAGTGTATCCTCAAGAGATGGTTTCCTTGATTGTGCGAGCGATTGTTGATATTGTGGAAAGCTGTTGAGGTTGCATAGGAGGATTTCCAGATGGTCCTCCTTGTTGTGGTCCTTTGCCCAAGAGAAATTTGGATGCCTAGCCCAACTGGGTTGTAAGTTTCTGCGTAAGGATTATTCCTGTGTCTTTGAAAAGTGTTCATTGCATGTACTTGTTCGAAAGAAGTTCACGGGGATCCGCACCGGATGGACAAGACTTGCATAGGATGGGCGGGACTAGAACATATGGCACATGCCTCGACTTGAGTTGTTTGTGGAGGTCCATTATTTAATACCGAGCATCAACTTTCTTTGTCAAGTTATCAAGCTTGGCGCATGGATCGGGCATGACTCCTATCTCATATATACCACCTCTCTTGTGGTTGGGGACTTGTCACCTCTATTTGAATAGTCCCATTCTTTGGGAATTTTCACACAAGGTTTCAAAGAAGTTCCATGCTTCGGTATCGCTTTTGGTCATGAAGGACCCTCCACTTTGGTGGCATCAACCATGCGACGGTTCTGGGGTGTCGGGACCGTCATAAAAGTATTGCACTTGTTGCCACTTCTCAAAACCGTGGTGTGGACATTTAAGAAGCAAGTCCTTCCATCTTTCCCAACATTCATGAAAGTGCTCTCCCTCTTTTGTGTGAAATTAGTGATTTCTCTACGGAGAGCATTAGTTTTGTGAACAGGGAAGAACTTGTTTAAGAACTTCTAGACAATTGGTCCCATGTAGTGATAGACCCAACTTCTAGAGAATTCAACCATGCTTTCGCCTTATCCTTCAAAGAGAAAGGAAACAGGCGTAGGCGGATCGAATCGTCTGAGAAGTTTTGGAATTTAAAGGTGGAGCAAATGTCTAGGAATTCTTTCACATGATGATATGGGTCCTCCTTGTCCAACCCATAAAAGGAAGGCAACAACTGTATGACCCCAGTCTTGAGTTCAAAGTGTGCTGCCGTGGTGGTGGGCAACACTATGCATGAAGGCGCATTTAATTGGACAGGAGCTGAATAATCTCTAAGAGTTTTAGTTCCATTCTCTTCTGCCATTTCAACTGGGATGTCTTTCAATCTTCTATGGAATGTTCTTTCTATTTCAGGATCAAAAGGTGCTAGTTCTTTATCTAGAGATCTACGTCCTAGCATAAACCAAGTAACAACCTAAGAGAAAGAAAACTAGAACTAGAAATTATGCTATTAAAAAAAAAAAACAAGTTAAAACTATGTGAATAAGAATGGGAAGAAAGAACCAGGAAAAGGAGATGATTGATGGAAGATTTAAGAAGCTCCTCCTTCACTTAGTAGCTTCCTTCTTCAATTCTGTAAATAAAAACAAAAACAAATCAAGTTTCCTAAAATAATGATAGAAAAATCCTAAGCAACGGTTAATTTCTAAAAAAAGAAAGTTTCTAAAACTAGAAAATAGAAAGTTACCAAATCCAAAGTTAGAAAGTAGAAAATTCCTAAAAATTGAAAACTTAAATCTCAAAATAGAAAGTAGAGAGGACTGGAGAATTTAGAAAGATGTTACCAATTGGAGATCTATGTTAGAATCAGTAAAAGAAAACAAAACAAGTTAGTTTCTAAAATAGAAAATCTAAAATTAGAAATTTTCTAAAGAACAAAAAGTCAATTTCTAAAAAGGAAGGAAATCCTAGAATTGGAAAGTTACTAAAAATAAAAAGCTAAGTTAGTTTCTAAAAAGGGAAAAATTTTCTAAAACTAGAAAATAGAAAGTTACTTAAAAGAAGAATCTAAATTTAAAATTAGAAACTAAAAATTTCTAAAAAATAAAATCCTAATTCTAAAAATAGAAATTAGAAAAAGTAAGAAACTTAGAAGGGATTACCAAATTAGCGGTTTATTTCAGGACCCTACAAAACAGGAAATATGTTAGTTCTAAAATAAAGAAAAAAAAAAAAATTTCTAAGTTATTAAAATCCTAAGCTATGAATTATGATAAGAGAGAATCTTAAATTCAATTTGGAACGAAATAGTCCCCGGCAACGGCGCCAAAAACTTGTTCACTCCCCAAGTATAGGGTTGTGATGTAGTAATAACTCGGTAAGATCGAGGTCGAATCCCACGAGGACTGATCGTCACAATTCAAATCTGTGATCCTCCTTAACTAATTCAACAAATAATGGAGCAAATTACTAACACAAATTTATGGAAAATAACTATTGAGGATAGGGAAGAAAATTCAATAAGAGAAAGAGCACTAGGACTTTCGAATCCACCCCTAATTATCCTAACCCTTGTTTTGTCTGTTAATTCACTTTAATATAGATTGATCTAACTTATCTAAAGAAAGCACAATCTGTGTCCTTAATCGGGCATACTGATTGTCTAATTCCTTCAAGCAATGCCATGAATAACATATCCCATGTCCAAATCGGGCATATGGAATATGCGATTCGATAAAGCACCTGTTTCTTCCTCTACAGGAACACCGTTCATGATCGATACAAGCACCTAGAATAAGCATCCAGACCACATCCATCCATAGACTCTGATCAAGTTCATAGATGGAGAAGTATAGAATTTAAAGCAATCAAGCACACTAGGGAAAGAAACAAACCAATCTAATTAAAATAAAATCAACATAGAAAAAAAAGGTGTTCAAATTAGGGGTTTCATCTCAGCCCTAGCTGAGAGATTAGTTTCCCATAAAATCCATTAAACAAATGGATAAATAAAATTCATAAAAAAAAAACATCAAACCAATTTCTCTCTTTCTTCTTTCTTCTCTTTCTTCTCTCCTTTGCTCTAGATCTGGAATTCTCCACTTTTTTCAATTTCTGAATGCCCTTCCTCATGTTTTGCAACTCTTTTTATAGCTGATGGAGAGGCTGGAGTGGTGAAATTCGGATTTGGGAAGTCATGCCGCACGTATGATGAAAATTCCTTTCGCAGACCAAGTTCGGGACCTAAAACACCATACTTTCCTCGTTCAAATTCCAACAAACACCGTCCCTTAAGACTTTCTTGGGTCCTCTACATGATAGACGGTTCAGATCTGCCATATGATCAAAGATGGTGGCCCACAACTGCCTGGAAAACCGGATTTCCAAATTGTGCGAAACCTTTCGCACCCTTTCGCTGTCGTGATCGGTGGGCCCCACAGAAGTATTTTCTGGAAAATCCACCCCGTCCATTGGATTCAGGACGAAATTTTAGTCAAGAGTAGGTAGTTTTAAACATCCATTGATGCGTCCCAGAGAAGAAAACACAAAAAGATCAGATTTGGACGTTGCAGGACAGCCCTTTTGTGGCCTCTGTACCGCACACGTGTGCACGCATGGGTATAAAATATTACCATGGTTTTGAAGTCCTCGAGCCCATCTTCAAGATGGACGGTTCGGATCATCCGTACAAGTGACGAGTGGGGCCCACTAGTGACCGTAAAAACGGATTTTTCGTCCGTCGTTCGCTGACGCAAAACGGCAACTGCCGTTTTAGATTTTTAAATCGCTGCTGCTGTTGGGAAAGCGCTGACGCTTCTAGTGCACGGCTAGTGCATTTGTGCACTTTACACATCCATCTCATGTGGGGTCCACATATGATATTCATGATAAATCTGATCCATCCATTTAATTGTTCTCTCCATTTAAGGCATTGAATCCGAATTTTAGGCATATCCAGATAGCAGGTGGGTCCCACTTAATGAATTAAGGGGCTGATCTGGCTGTTGGGCTACTTCCCTAGTGATCCGAGGGCTGAAATTTGAAATGTACGGTTAATTTATGTCCCTAATCCCATGTATAAAGTTTCGAGCCAATTGGATGGAGGGAACCATGTGATCTTTCATTCTGGACCAGTTTCGGGCTTCTTTAAACGTGAACGGCTTGATTTCCTCGGGTCCCGTGCATGTAAATTCTTCAATATTGGTCCTCTGGAGTCCATCCCGTGCTACTGTAATTCCAGGAGAGTCAAATCCATGCTTTTAACATCATTTTTCAATACACGCTCCTAATTTCATCCTGTAATAAAAATATAATTAAAATATGGCATTAAACATTATCATGAACATAAAATTAGGTAATAACTGGGGTCTGAGATGCAATATTCGACCCTCATCAGCAGGGGCAATCTCGTGGCGAATCCCACATAGACCAATAGATCGAGATCCATAGTCATAGTCCATTTCGGATCCAGATCGAGCTTGTTTTGAGCGAGTGGCTAATGATCCTGCATATATATATGTACTTGATTTTCTGGACCATAGCATATTATGGGCGTACGCTAAAGCTTCACATTGGTCATTGAGTAAAGTTCTGACTGTTTCTGGGGCTCCATGCATGTCAAGCTGTTTCCTAGGTTACTGGATCATTGACTATACTATGGTACTAACCTTCACCATGGTGCCATACTTTAATAATAGCATGGACTAGCATTAAGACCAAGAATTAGGGAATTAGGGACATCACATATTAACCTTCACTACGAGCACATTTTGATTTGACTACATTACTAAGAACACCTATTACCTTCTAGCCGTATTGTATAATGTTCATATTGAGCGTATATTGAACCGACACTGTACACTCATCCATGAACATCGCGATTCCGGCACTCTTAATCTCTATGAGTTTTCATCCATCTCAGCTATGGTGCCATTCCTTCATGATAGACGAATACCTGACTGCAATAGTCAATTGTGAAAACCTTATCTGAGAGCTGGCCAACCAAGGAACTCAATCCTTTGACCACCGTACCATAATTGAATGGTTATCCAACACTACTCTACTCTACCTCTGGATATACTTCATTCTTACCAAGCCGCTTAGCAATCCTGTTTAAAAAAGAGAGTATATAATCTTTGCTATCCCCCTCATCTATAGATCCCTGTGATTCTATCCATTTTAGCCCTCATGCCCTCCTCGTCCCCCTAGCGGTTAGAAAGTGGAACTATGAAAGAGCATGAGATGGCGGATTAAAGGAAATAGTTGTGGCTAAGGTACGTTGAATCGGAGTGACTTCTCTATGAACTAACTGATGCGCCCGTCACTTCCTGATATAACTGGTGGATATAGCTTTTCACTATACCCAGCCACACCCCGCGTACAACCCAACTTCATATTCACCCGCCGCCCGAGCAGAGAGTCGACTATGCTGGGATGATTATTGGACCTACGTGCTTATCAACCAACCATCCATGGACATCGCTATGTTAATATGGACCGTTATACGGCTGCTGCAACCAAGTGATGCGTCCCAACCGGGATCATTACTGCGTACATCCATGGACCCTATGCTGATCATTAATAGATGGCGTGGGTAGGAGTCCGTATAGGTCATTATTATGTGATGGGAACTGGAGTTCTAGCCTATAGCAGAGACGTTTTACTCGGATTTAGTATCTATGTAATACCAACTAGCTTGCACGATGTCATTCAATCGGGAGGGGTTATACAGACTTTCGTGCTTACTCCATGTAGGACCAACCAGGATGGATCGCCCGTATACTACTGAAACACCTCCCGATTGAATGATATAGGTTTTTACCAGCGGAACTAGAACGATTGTTGTAGTGGCCCATGCTACCTATGCCACTTTTTTCCAATAGCCCCAGGACCATCGATTCTTTGAGCTAAGGACATGGTAGGTACGTACGACCAAGCATCACGTTAATCGCTGATATAGTTTCATCTTTTGAGCTACATTGATTTATGAGTGACGACTAGCACTGATGTGTTTCACGATCCATGAACAGTTTTCACTAGTATGCTACGACTGCAATTCCATGAAGAGATAGGTGTGGTAAGAGGAGGCATCTATATAGATGTACGCTATGTAAATACTTAGTGGTGCCTGTTACCTAGACAATCAGCTGGTTTACACCTATTGTCCCGACGGTCCTGGAGCTGAATGTATGATCTACTGATCCAAGTGTTAATAATAGGTATATGTTATATGGTCAGTCTGAAAGTATGTTAGCTCAATGATTACGATCAGCCAGCTTTTCATAGGTTCTGAATGTGGATAGGTGCTCTTGTGACCATTTATGACATCAATGGTTGCTCGCCCCCTTCAGCTTAAGGCTCGCCCCTGTAGCTGTTGGGCTTATGCACTCAGGTGCGCTAAAATACAAAAGACTAGGGCCCTTCCAACTAAATATGGATAGGCACCCAGCTTCAATGGAATAGCCTTATGTCAAAGGAATAGCCTTATACGTCAATGGAATAGCCTTATACTATCTAAAGACTAGGGCCCTTCCCTGACGGGGGGGGGGCGCTTACGTTTTTCAGCTGGCTCGTAGCAGAAAGATTCTGTAGAGTGATCAACCTTTTAAAGTGAGTTCCTCTTTAATCAAGATTAAAAGAGATTAATCTCTTGATAATTATGTCTCTGGAGAAGGAGAGAATGTCTCAATGTAAATTTCCACACACATTTCATATCAATTACCCATATATATATAGGGTGAGATGAGAGGTTACATGCTTACACCTGTAATTACAGGTTAAGCATGTACAAAGACAATTATCTCATGCAAAACAACACCTAGGCACACCTCATGTTTCACTTTAATACATAAAGGAATGCATGGACACCTCCTAGTATGAGGTGTCCATAGCATGAACACCTTAAGCTATAAACAGACCACCTCATGCATGAGGTGTCCTTCCACACACATGCATGGGGACACCTCATGCATGATCATGCACATATAATGCCAACCGAAGCTGGTATTGCATCTAACATCCCCCCTCAATACCAACTTTCTTACAAACGCCGACGTTCTCGACGAAACTTGATGAACTTTGAGATGGGGAGTCCTTTCGTGAAGATATCGGCGAGCTGCTCTTCGGTGGATACGGGCACAAGGTCAATATCTCCATTTAACACCTTCTCCCGTATGTAGTGGTGGTGCACTTCGATGTGCTTCGTCCTTGCATGGAACACTGGATTTGCTGCAAGACGAATCGCACTCTGGTTATCGCAATGAATCTTCACTGGGTCATCTGCGTCTTCGCCAACCTCTCTGATCAGCTGCACTAACCACGAGCACTCTTGTGCCGCCATTGTCGCTGCTCGATACTCTGCCTCTGTCGACGACAATGCCACTGTTGGCTGTTTCTTACTGCACCAAGAAACTGCACCACTTCCCAAACTGAACATGTACCCAGTGGTTGATCTGCGAGTAGAAGGATCTCCTGCCCAGTCTGCATCAGAAAATCCTACCAACTCAGGAGCAACTCCTGCCTTGTACAGGAGTCCATAGCTCACCGTGCACCGAACATATCTCAATATTCGACGAACCGCTTCGTCATGGGGCTTCCTCGGATTCTGCATGAACTGGCTCACAACACCCACTGCAAATGCGATGTCTGGCCTGGTAATGGTGAGGTATATCAGTCTACCCACCAACTGACGATACATACGCTTATCCTCCTGTTTATCCCCAACGTCTGCTCTCAGCTTCAGATTTGCTTCTATCGGCGAAGCAATTGGTTTGCAGTTCGTCATCCCGAACTTGCTTAACAAGTCCGAAGCATATCTTATCTGACACAAGAAGATCCCTTTTTCACACTTTTCCACTTCCAAACCAAGGAAGTGCTTCAGCTCACCGAGCTCCTTCATCTCGAACCGAACAGAGAGATGTTCACGAATTCTCTGTATCTCCTCTAAATCATCTCCCGTGATGATGAGGTCATCCACGTACAGTAGAATGATCGAGAATTTCTCATTAGTCTGCTTCACAAACAGACTAGAATCAGCTGCACATACACTGTAGCCACAGAACACTAGAAATTCTGCAATCTTTCCGTACCATGCTCTTGGAGCCTGTTTCAGGCCATACAAGGCCTTTTTCAACTTGCACACGTACTTTTGGTTCTTCTGGCTCACGAACCCAGCTGGCGCTCCTAGCATTCTTTCTCTATCCAAATCACCATAGAGATGCATTTTTGACGTCCATCTGCCACAGACGCCTTCACTTGCTGGCTGCAAGAGACAGGAGTACTCGAACGGTAGTCATCTTGGCCACGGGACTGAACGTTTCATCATAGTCAATCCCGTATTGCTGCGAAAAGCCACGAGCAACTAACCGTGCCTTGTATCTTTCGACTGAACCGTCACTCCTGCGCTTCACCTTGTACACCTATTTTCAGGAAATCGGCTTCACTCCTGCGGGTAGTAGAACAAGATCCCATGTCTCGTTCTTCTTCAAGGCAGATATCTCCTCCTGCATCGCCTTCTCCCACTTCGCATCTCCTTTCGCATCTTCAAAAGAACATGGTTCTTCGACATCATGCCTTTGAGATGCATTACACTGTGAAAGCAGCACAGTGTCTACACAGTCAGCTTGTACGTACTTTGGATTCGGCTTCCTGATACGCGAAGATCTTCTAAGGCCCTTACTAAAGCTGTTCTGCGGCTCTTGCATCTTCCGTCAGAGGTTGTCTCTGACTTTGACCATCTTCTCGCTCTCTCTTCGAGCTGCTTGCCACACTATCCCTCAGCGACGACACTTCCGGAGTTGCGAGCCTTGGGCTTCCTGACTCCCGAACACCTGTCTTCCACGGGCTCAGCGAACTATCAGTTCGTGAACTCGATCTCGGTGACTCCACTGGTCTTGAGTCACTAGCAACAGGAATTTCCTCCTGTTCTGGGAACAACGCTCGCATCGTTGTGTCTAAGAATTCTGTATCTGGTAGTACCACTTTCTCAGTAGACCACCATGACGAGGCATCGTCAAATACAACGTGCCGAGAGATATACGCTTTCTTGGTGGTAGGATCCACACACCTCCACCCTTTCTTTTGCTCATCGTAGCCGACAAAGATGCACCTGATAGCCTTCTTTTCTAGCTTCGTCCGCAGCTGCTCGGGTACAAACACGTAACAGACACACCTGAACACTCTGAAGTGTGATACAGTCGGCCTTCTCTTGTAGAGAACCTGATAGGGCGAGCGAAAGCCGACGCTTTGCCTGCGGTAGTCTATTGATGACATGAGCCGCTGTCATCATACACTCGGCCCAATACTGAGGCTGTACATTCTTCGCATGCATCATGCTTCGACAAGTCTCACCAAGGTGACGATTCTTTCTCTCTGCAACTCCATTCTGCTGCGGAGTGTATGGGCAGGAAAACTGCCTTCGAATTCCGTGCTTCTTCAGATACGCACTGAACTCGTGAGACGTATACTCGCCTCCATTATCTGTCCGCAGCCATTTGATTCTTTCACCAAACTCATTTTCCACCACTGAACTCGACGAACTTTTGAAAAACCTCCGATTTTTCGGTCAGGAGATAGATCCAAACGTACCGCGAGTAGTCGTCAATAAATGTAAGCATATATTGCTTACCTTGACATGAGGGA
Source organism: Magnolia changhungtana (assembly GCA_030180095.1). Taxonomy (NCBI): domain Eukaryota; kingdom Viridiplantae; phylum Streptophyta; class Magnoliopsida; order Magnoliales; family Magnoliaceae; genus Magnolia; species Magnolia changhungtana. The sequence continues at coordinate 446,261 of JASAUF010000022.1, forward strand.
GTAGACACTCTCCCAAATACATCTGAGTGAATGAGCTCCAGTGGTCTTGTCGACTGTGCCTCCGACTCTTTGAACGGCAACCTGTGCGCCTTACCAAACTGGCACCCAGCGCACACAGTCCCTTCTCGCATCTCCAGAGAAGGGAGGCCACGGACCATCTCTTTCCGCATCATCACCTTTAGTCGTTCATAGTTGACATGGGCCAACCGTGCATGCCAGAGATCTGCCGTCTCGTGCCGACGAGTCTTGTCAACATATGCTGTACCAGCAGACAATACGTATAGCATCTTCACCTTCTGCCCTTCCATGAGCACTTGGCCACGAACTTCGGCATTTGCCATAACTTTGACATCTGAAGGCCCGAAGAGAACGTAGTGCCCAGCTGCTGTAATCTGTGGCACTGACACTAGGTTCTTTTTCAATCCTGGAACATGATACACATTCTCCAAGACTTTTGAACTCCCTTTCATGGGTGAGATTGCGAGGTCACCCACGTGCTTCACGGGGTACACTGAATTATCCGCGGTCACAACCGCATCACTTCCTTCGTACTTCTGTAGCTTCATGAACTTACTCATATCACCAGTCAGGTGATGTGAGCACCCCGAATCGACTATCCAATCTGTGTTATAGTCGATCTTCTCCTTCTTCGACGTAGACGCCAGACACGCGTCAATTTCTTCTTGACTGGAGGAACCACTTTCGACGATCGACATCAAGGCAACGTGCTTTGTGTCCTTAACAGAAGAAATCCCTGTGAACGAGGCATCTACATTCCAGTCCTCGTCATTTTCTTCTCTGTCTTTCTCAGCATGAGAACCGACTTCTGCAACGTTCCCTTGGGAAACTTTCACTCTGCAATTGCGAGCGAAGTGACCTGGCTTCCCACACCTGTAACACGCCAGTGTTCGCGATCTGTTTTGTGGGAACTTCTGAATATTCCTCTTCTTGTCGCTACTACCTCCTTCCTTGCGGCCTTGCTGCTGCTTCTTCTTCTTCTGATCGACATTGAGGCTTCTTCTTCCCTTTTCCAGAGAAAAGAGCCTCCTCACTCTCCTTAATCGAGAGTCCAGCCATCTGCCTAGCCAGAGACTCTTGATTTATTAGGAGGTTCTCTAATTCTAGCAACGTGGGCTGTGTCGGCCACCCACGAACTGCTGCCATGAAGCCACTGAACTCTGGCCTCAATCCTCGGATGATTATCCTGCGCATCCGGGTTTCGCTGATCTTGGACTCGTTATCCAGCTGAAAAACGTATGCGCGCGTTTTACTAATAGGCTTTTCAGCCAGCTAAAAAATGTGTGAGCGCGCTAGCGCGCAACGGCTTTTCAGCCGTTGCTTGCTTGCTGGGATATTTTGTTACATATACATATATTTTTCACTTTAATGAAATAAAGCGAGATTGGCATGCTTCCCTGCGTTAGTGTGCCAATCTCATTTTCCAGGAGTTGTAGACGAGCATCGTTTGCTCGGGAAAATAGCGCAGCAAACGAGTCCCAAGCCTCTTTCGGAGTCTTGGCTTCCCGAATGTGCTCTAACAGTTCCTTCTGCACCGATGCTTTGATAACAAACATCGCCTTCCCAGCTCAGCTCGGATTTTCCACTTCCGCAACGCTTCCGCGTTCACCGGAGTGTTTTCTGGTGGATCAGCATCTGAACCAGCGACTGTCTCCCATAGATCCTGTCCTTGGAGATAAGACTCCATACAGGATTTCCAGTAACCATAGTGACTGTTGCTGAGTTTCTCAATCCCGCTCAACGAGCTACCCAGATCTGCCATTTTTCAGCCTTCACTTGAGATTCTCTCCTTTGTCAGCAATTGACACTCCCTTATCACTGAACCAGTGACTCGTGGCGATCCCTGATCGATCACGTAGATCTCGATCCTCCACTCGAGACACGACAGCCACAACGCGCTATTGCGCTTTCCGTGCACTACCGTTGTAGTCACGATGTCTTACGAGCAATCTTTCTCTTGCTTACGTTGCTACTGCAACCAATTTCAAGTGGGAGTGTCTCCACTGCACACGATCCGATTCAGCGACGTTTCAGAATCACGTACCCATTTGCTAAATATCCAACGTCGGCTCAGTACAAACCGTTTCACTCGTGCTTCTTTAACGAAGTACTAGCTCACTCCCTCTCCCACCCAAAACAACCTCACTCCGAATACCCAGCTACTAACACACTCGCGCCTACACGGAGTGAGGTATTAAGGAAGGAAAGGAACAGACGCGCTGACTAAACAACTAACCAACACAAGCTACTCCTGTTCAAAACGTTACACTCGTGCTTCGCAACGGAAGCACTTCGTGTAACTCCACTTAAAGTCACTTTCAGCGACGTTTCAGAATCACGTACACAAAATATCCAAGTTGACTCAGTACAAGACGTTTCACTCGTGCTTCGGAAAGGAAGCACTCGCTACACTCTCCTGAAAACTCACTTACAGTAACAATCAGAAAAAAGGTACCCCAACTCAAAAGAGTAAGGAAGATTATTAGAAAGATCTCACAGACGCGATGACTAAACAACACAAGATACAGCTGTTCAAGTCGTTTCACTCGTGCTTCGGAACGGAAGCACTTCGTTACACTACACTTAAACTCCTTTTCAGTAACTATAAGCAGTGACTATAAGAAAAACGAACAGAAAGCAATTGAGAAAAATCTCTAGTTATTTGCATAAAGAAAGAAAGGGCACCAACCTCGGATCCGTCCGAGGGGGTGGGCAAGTTCATCACTTGCCGCACACCATGAGCGTTCACGGAGATGTTCAATGAGTCTCTCTTACTCGTTGGATTTTGAGAGAGGTTCTCTCGCTCCCAGAATGTGTTGACCAATACACGCCCGCGGGGGACCATGTGGTTACCCCAACCGCGTTTAAGTAATTGGTTGGTGTGCTCCAGAGGCGAGGTTCGGGGTTTCCGCCTGGGGATAAGGGAATTCTCCTTGTGGAAGGTTGGTAACCTAACAATATCTACTAAGAAGAGAGGAGAGCTAGCGTGTACTTCGTTTGCGTCAGAGTCAAAGTAGAGGGAGACAACCCATTTATGATTCCAGCCGAGAAGACCAGGAAAAGGAAGGATCAAGTCCCATGATTCAAAATCTATTCTTTATTCCAGATAATGTTTCATTTATTATGGATTTCTTCCAATCTGTATTTCTCATTTGTTTCTATTACGGTCGAGAGTGGCTTTCCCTTTTGGGGAAAGATTGGTTTCTCTCTTCTATGCGCCGCCCCCCCCATCGTATCCGGGCAGTGCCCCCCTATTCACATCCGATGGGGGAGGACCAAAGCAGTGATGATGAATCTGGTATTTCTTCCTCTTCGAGCCAGAGCCCATCTGAGGAGGATGAGGGTGAAGGTGAGGGCGATTCCTCCGAGCCAGAGCCGATTCCCGATCAGGAAGCCCATCCCGCCGAGGGAGCTCCCGAGCACGTTCTGGATCCAGATCGGGAAGCGATGGAGCGTGCGCTCTCGGCCTATCTGAGCCAACATCACGAGGACCCGGGCTATGGGCCCTGGGTCATGGAACAGTTGAGAACCAACACAGCTCCACTCCAAAACCAGGCTATATGGGCCTTCTACGAATTGGCTCTCACTAAAAATGATCTTTCTGCTTCTATCAGAAGCCTCTTATCCGAAGCGGGACAGGGGGATCATCGATCTACCGAGGAAGTCATCATCTCCATAATAGAAGAGATTATGGAATGGAAAAGACCGGACAACTTGGATCCCCATGCGAGCCTTAAGGAGGAGATCGAAGAAGCCCGGACCCTCTTATCTGATCTGAGGGAAAAAGGGCTAAGGTCCAAGATGTATAAAGAAGTACATCGAAGACTCTTATAAACTTCCAGATGCTTCTTTCGAGAAAGGCGTCAGGTTGGTCGGTCGGGGGGATATGGGAGTGGGGGGGAAGGCGTAGGCTCACACAAGTAAGTTCAGGACCGCCTAGGGCCTTTCTGAAGTGTGGCACGGCCAGGGGGGAAAGGGAGGGGGGAGCCGTCAGCCCTTATCATCTCATTCTAAACTGGCGTGGCGCTGCTGGATGCTGAATCTCAATAGAAAGAGGAGGAAGAAAAACTCAAAAGCTTATGATGAGCATCTATTTGAGTCGATCATTTCCAAGATCTAATTCAAGTTTTTGCTTATGTAGTGGAAACGCCTCACAATCTGCAGTTTTACGCTTAAGGGAAGAAATGTTCTTGGTGGATGCAGGACCTGGGACCCCCAGAATTTGTATGCAAGATGAGCCTACAGGAGTGCCAATCAACCGAGCCACCAGGTTTGAGAATAAGGTGGGATCCCTTGATGTAGTGGCTGGTGAATCACTGATCAAAGAGCAGATTTTTGAGAGATTATTCATCGATCTAGTGGCCGGTGAATCACTGATCAAAGAGCGAGCAGCCGCCAGGTTTAATGAATTGGTGGGATCCACAGATGTAGTGGCTGGTGAACCGCTTCTTCTTCTTCCACGAAGATTCAGACAAAACCGAGCTTGGATGGAACTGAACAAGATTTGGCGAACGAATACAAAGGTCAAAGGGTTTATTATTGAAAAAGTCAAAGGAGGTTATTCAGTAGCAATCGCAGGTTTCATTACTTCTCTTCCATTCCGTCCTCTCATAACTCAAAGGATAGCGAATGATCGATTCACCATTGAGAGCATTAACCCCAAAAGGATGAATATTGTGGTGTTCTAACAGCGGCAAATCAAACAAGAACTTGATGAACGAAATCCGCTTACGAAAAGAGAGAGAGAGAGAGAGAGAGAGAGAGAGAGATTTTCAATTCCGAAGCCTAGCGTCTCCTGATAACACTCTATCACCTTAATCCATTCTTTTGTTGTTGAGGGTCTGGCACTTATTCCGGCCCTCTATTTACATAGCGAAGAAAGGCTCTTGCTCGAATGCGTGACTGCGGCGCGCCTATCGCCCCGGCACGGCACTCTAAAATGCATGTTGGGTTGGGGCCAGCAAGAAGACTGCTACTAGGGAGACGAAGAATGGAATTGAAGGCATAGTCTCACAGAAAAGAATTTAACACCAACCAACGAGTGGCGGATTTTGATGGAGTCTCGCTCATAGAGGAAGAGTACGCGCGCTAGCACGCAGCAAGCCACTAAGGACTAAGGGCCTTATCGTATTATATGAGGGGGCCGAGTCAATGCTGAAAAGCCATATCGCCCTATCTAGCCTATATAGTAATGGTGCGCTCATGTTTTTTTAGCAGAAATGACGTCCCCCTCGAACCCCCCCCCCCTCCCCCGCAACGGCTTTTTTGAAGCTTGCTAGCTGAAAAGCCCCTATCACGTGATGGCTCCCGCCGTCCCCCCCGAGGCTCCCGCGCCTTCTGAAGAAGCTGGTTTCCGCCTCCATTTGGTCGTGCTGCTATGATGTAACGTGCAGTCGTCCCGAGGCAGCAGGATGTATGGTATAGGGCCCCCTATTTCCTCTCCTACAGTCAGTGGCTTATTCGGCGCTATATCACAATTCATTCATTCTCGGGCATAGCTGTTCACGAAACGTGGCGTGGGACATCTGTCGGCGGCGGGAGTCTTACATCCGAGCGAGAGGTCAGACCAATCCCATTCATCCTGGTCCGATCCGAACGGATCTTGTTGAATGAATTGATCCATTTATGTATGCCCCTACTTCTTAGTGAATTTATTCCTACTCGGACCCGCCTACTTCCTTTGACTACTCCTGAGATATGGTGGAATACATTTGTTATGGTGGAGAGTGAAAACACCAATGCAGCAGAGAACGACCGCATGAATCGGAATCAACTTAACTTATTAAGCCCCTATCATACAGGCGACCGAGAAAGAAAGGCTCCGCGTTCTCCAAGTGGTTGATCTTAGCGTGCTAGCCGCTGCTTCATTTCGTATAGCGAGAACGCTTTCTCTTTCTTAGCGCTCCGCCCCGCGGAGAACTCTGGTTGCGCTTTGGTTGGCTTTCTCTTATAGGTCTATTTTCTCTGACTTGACTCAGCTTGACCTACTTGACTCAGCGGTTAGAGTATCGCTTTCATACGGCGAGAGTCATTGGTTCAAATCCAATAGTAGGTAAAACCGGCCCCCCGCTTTTGCCAGCATGACAGCAAGCACGGACTGGCAGCAAGGAGTCAACTGAATGACCAAAGCATCGATTACTTCCACTTGTGGCCTTCTTCGACCGACAGACAAGGAAACCCCCCTCATCTTTAAATTATGAACAATATTTTTCTACAACCAGCTTCAAAATAAAGAAAGCAACCTGACGCGCTTCGGCCCCCCTTTTGGGGGGGCCTACGCGTCGCTGCTCCCGCGCACCATTACTAGTAGGCTTTCTTTTCAGCCTTCGTTTGCTGGCGCTAGCCTGACTATCTAGGGGCTTTTCAGCATTGACTCGGCCCCCTCATATAATACGATAAGGCCCGTCAGAGTCCGTCAGTTCGCTTGCAGGCGCCTGTTTGAGGCCAAAGAAGGCATTCTTAAGTTTACATACAAAGTCTGGTTTCATTTCTACTTTCAATCCTTCAGGTTGTAACATTTATACTTCTTCTTTTAAGTCGCCATTCAGAAATGCGTTTTTTTTTTTTTCACATCTAATTGCTTTAGAGGCCACTTCTTAGCAGAGGCGGCTACTGCAAGGATGGTTCTGATGGTGGCCATTTTGGCGACTGGGCTAAAGGTTGATTCATAGTCAAACATATTCTGGCTAATAACAATTAGCGACGAGCCTAGCTTTGTATCTTTCGACTTCTCCATTGGCTTTATACTGCATCTTGTAGACCCGAGCGAGCGACTAAGCGAGACTCCATCCGAAGATTCTGCCATTTTTTCTTTTTCCAGGAGGAACTAGATCCCGACGTTTGACTTTTGGTGAGCGCACTCATTTCAGATTGCATGGCCGGCTACTTTAAGGCTGGATTCGATGTTGCATGCTTTTCTGAAAGTTGCTGGTTCTATTTCCTTGTTAACTCTTGAAAAATAAGGACAAGATTTTTGTTATAAACAAATTTTTCCATGGGATACCTCTGACTAGTATACTTTATGCGAGTAGATCTACGAAGGGACATCCTAGTGTAGTGGGATCCAGTATCGTTGATCCTGTTGCCCTAGATAGAATGCTCTGGAATTGGGGGCCGAGATTCTCCTTGAGGTTGCTCTTTAGTTTAGTCTCCCCGGGCGAAGATTCCATAATAAGATGATGGGAGATTTGTCTGTCGGGAGAGTCGTTTAAGAAGCCGATAATCATGGCCTTTATTCATCAAACACTACATGTCTGGAGATCAAAATTCTGTAATTCAAGAAGCTGGATGATAGCAACGAGAACCCTTCCTTCTGGTGATCACCATAGCCAACGAATGTAGATGCCCTCGGATCAAGCTTGTCACGAAGATTTGTTGGAATATGAGCATAACATACACAGCCAAAGACTTTGAAATTAGAATAATCAGAAGGGTGTCCCGTGAGAGATTGCTCAGGAGAAAGTCCGGCTAAGGTGGGATACAATTGATAATATGAACAGCAGTGTTGACAGCTTCGGCCCACAAAGTGCGAGGGGCATTACTTGCAGCATGGCTCGGGCAGCTTCCATAATATGTCCATGCGTCGCCTTCCACAACACCATTCTGCTGAGGTGTGTAAGCACATGAGCGTTGATGAGTAATTCCGTGACGAATAAGAAAGTTGGTCAATTCATTGGAAAGAAACTCTCCTCCTGAATCAGACCGAAATACTTTGATCGATCGCTGCAATAGAATTTCAACCATTATCTTGAATCTCTGAAAACAAGTAATCAGACTTGTGCCGTAATAGATCCAAGTAAAGCGAGAATAGTCGTCCACAAAGATAACGTAGTCAATTCAATAAGAAATCCAGATAGAGAAGGAGTAGGGGCCGGTCCCCAAACATCTGAATGAATAAAATCTAGAGGGGCAATAGCACGAGTTCCATTAGTAGTGAAGGGAAGTTGCTTTTAGCCTCTTGGCTACTTTTACATGGAGCATAAGAGCATTTATTTGTCACAAAAATAAGACCAAGTTGACGAAGATTATTTAAACGAGCGTAATGGATATGACCTAAACGCTTGTGCAAGAGCTAAAAGGGCGCAGAATGGAGTCTTGAGATGGACCTGGAATCAGGAGCGCTCATTGCAAGGCTGTAGAGACGCCCGCACTTCTTCCCTCTTCTGATCTCCTTCCCTGTCTTGAAATCCTTCACAATACAGTCCACAGGATGAAACTCGAATGCCCAGAGCTTATCTCCAGCAAGTTGAGCTACAGATATCATCTTTTTTGCCACCCATACATAACATTCTGAGAAAAGTCTGATGGCTCAAGAGCTACAGTACCAATACGATGAATGGTAAGAGCAGTATTATCCCCAGTGAAGACTTTTCGATTACCTTGATATGGAGCAGAGTCAGTGAAAGCATCGGGGCTGCCTGTCATATGATTGCTGGCCCCGTATCGTACAGGTACTGTAAGAGGGAGAATCTATGCTCATGGCTCCAAGCTGATGTTGAAGGTTGTCAGTAGAAGCATTCATGAAGGCTAGATTGTAGCGCATAGAACATCGAACAGCAGGATGGCCAGGTTGAGGGACTTGAACTCCATGATGCTCCTCCTAAGCCCAAAATCAGTGTATGCACAGATTTCAATGAGTTCATCTACTTAGGACTGACATTTCATAAGTCAAACAAAAAATCCCTCATGCACTACTATTAAATATAAGGAAAAAGGGAGGAGTTAAGGTGAAGGCAACGGCTGGAGATGGTTCGAAGCCGATGTTCTTCTAGGAATCCTGATGTTAAGGGATAGAGCAAAGAAAACCATAAAGCTCTCCCAATCTAAGATATTTATTATCTTCTAAAGCACCATGATGTGTATGATCATAAAGCGGTTAGTAGTCCTTTCGATCCTTGTGTAAAGCTCTCTTCCGAGATGTGTCCAAAAGATGAAAAATCTAAAGAAAGGATGGCGGAATTCCCTTATGCGTTTGTGGTTGGAAGCCTAATGTATGCAATGACGTGCACTCGCCCGGACATCGCTTATGCCGTAAGTGTGACTAGTAGATTGACTAGTAACCCCGGTTTGGAGCATTGGAATGCATTGCTAAGGATAATGAAGTCTCTCGCGCATGGATCTTGATCTGGTGTATGGAAGATCAAGTCTTCTACTAGAAGGATATAGCGATGCGGATTGGGGAGGAAATTTGATTCACAGACCTTGATCTTCAAGGTGAACAAGTTGCCCTTGCTGGCTGGCCCGAAGTCACTCCCCACTTCGAACGCGGGTCTATGGCAATGGCAGCTTGTGTGTTTGAAGCTGATCTGGGAGCAGCAGATCCGAACTATAAGGTGGATGCTGTTTGTTCATCTGGTTCTTCAAGGAAGTATAGGTATTGTTTTGTGCGAAGAATGGCAGTTCTGGGTTACTGCTGTTAAGGGTAGCTCGCCCGACCCTACCACGAGCAAGGCTCGCCAGGCGTATAATTAAGTGACCGGCTTTCCCAAGAGTAACCCAAAACAGGGTTTTAAGGTTAAATCACGTGAAGGGCTCTTCTAGGTAAGTGAAGCGTACCCAGCACCCCGTCGGCTGCCTCTCCTCCATACAGGGTAGCGCTCAGTGTCGGTCATGTATCCTGTGTGGGCTCTTAGTTCCTCTCCCTTTTTGGAGTACGAGGCCCTAAGATCCCGCGAGGGCTTCATTCCCTTCGCTCCCAGCCCGCTAGCTGCCTCCGCGGAATGGCCTGACTGAGATCCCCGAATGGCATGATGGCAGCTAGTTTCCCGAGGTCCGGGTCGGTACTTCACAATCAATATCAACTAAATAAACGGTCACTATTTAACATTACATTAGCCATTTTTTGAAGCACTCTATTTTTTCTTTCAACAATTCCATTTTGTTTTGGTGTTTTGGGTGCAGAGAATTCATGTGATATTCCCTAATCGGGACAGAATTTCTCAAAACTGCTATTTTCGAATTCTAATCCATGATCACTACGGATCTTACTAAGTTGAGAACCTTTTTCAGTTTGGATCCATTTGAGAATCCTTTTTACTTCATCAAGGGTTTCTGATTTATCTCTTAAGAAGGTTACCCAAGTAAATCTGGTATAATCAACCACGATCACCAGTATGTATTTTTGCCACCTCGACTCTTCGTCCTGGTTGGTCCTACAAGATCCATGTGGAGAAGTTTGAGCGGTTTTGATGTGGCATTAGAGTTCACCTTTTTGTGAGTACTTCTAGTTTGCTTGCCAATCTGGCATTCGCCATAATTCACAATTAGACCCAGATTCCTTACTTAGGCATCGAAGGGTCCCCTACTGTTGTCAGGGTTTCCTTTGCCTGCTCTTTGTGCATGTACTTGAAGGTCCAGGGAAGGCTACCCAAATTTATGCTTAGGCCTCAGCGACAGGGGCTGCCTCCGCAGCAACCTCGACCTCCCTAGAGATAGCTGGAAGGTCTAAAGGAGTGGTGGTGGGAATAGTAGTGGGGTTAGCGTCCACGCTTGACTGACCCGTCGTAGAAGAAGAGGCGGCAGCCCCCTTCTTCTTCAAGACCAGCCTTTGCTTCTTCTGGGCCACCTCAATCATAGAGGGAGCTTTACTCTTTAAGCGGTTCTAATCAGACATTTCTACACAACAAAAGGAAATGATCAGCAAACAAATGAGGATAGGATAATTTACGACTATCTTCTGAGGGTATACCTGAGATAGATAAAGTGAGACTTGATTTAAAAAGCAGCTTGGACATAATCAGTTGCCTCTAAGACCTCATGTAGCGTCTACCGACCTTACCTCAGCAATTCAATTGCTCGTCAACTCACTCATTCCAGCCAGATACTTGGGGCAGAGCTGCCAAAGGCAATCATAGTCAGAGATAAGGAAAACAAAATAAATCAAGAAAAGTTTAGTTTGGACATATCGACCTGGTATAGTAAAGCAAGTCGAAACACGAGGGTAAAGCCCGAAAGCTGTTGGAGCCTTCCGATCTCCCGACGCCCAGAGCCACTTACTCTTCCAATTCTTGTTGGAGGTCGGGGCGTCCGTGATTATGGCCTTACCAATCTTCGGCTAAGCAAAAAAATAATACCAACCCTCATGGTAAGGGTTGGACTTCATCTGGTATAGGTGAAGAAATTCATCCACAGTCAGCTCGGGTTGGTCGAGCTCGGACCATAAAATGAATGACCCCACCAGCACCATCCAGGCATTTGGAATTATTTCCTGGGAGCTAAATCCAAATGCGCGAGGACCTTCCTAACTATACGTTGGGGAGGAAGCCTAAGACCGCACTAGAGGGCGACTAGGAATATGGCTACTTCACCGGCATAGGGTTTGCTTGGAAGCTTGCCAAATACGGGAGCTCAGAGTACCACAGAGTCTGGGATATGGTATCCTAACCTGATCCATACTAGGTCAGCTTTCGTTAGCGTCGACTCAATTAACCCCTTTTCCTCTGCCTCCGACGAGGATCCATTGGCCTCCTCCGTTGCCGGGGCAACCCCCTCAATGTCCTCTGGTTGCTCGGCCGAGGACTAGGCAACCATCCTCGACCCATGAGACTCCTGGAAGTCCCTGTCACTCATCATCACTAGCGGTGAAGGTGGGTTCGACATAGGGTGAAGATCATCCGGCCCATCATCATGCTGAGATGTCTCCCCCCACTGCTCTGACGATCTCGACATATCCCCTAAATGAAGCCACCGCCAGAAGCCGGGAACTCTGAAGAAAAAGAAATTGAAAAAGAGGAGGGGGAAGGCAGGAACGAAGCTCACTAGAGAAGAAGGGAGAGGTTGGAAGTCATCGGAAATCGCCTGAGTATGGGGTGAGCAGAACGAGAGGTAGAGAAATGACAGAGCAAATAGCTCTAAACAGTGTTAGGGCATCCCCTTTTATAGACGATTCGACTGTACAAAATTTAATGCCCACACTCATTACAGCAGCCAAATCGGCGCCTCAATAACCACGCTCAGATGTGTGGAGCTCTCCCACTCGCTGACTATCCCATCTTTCCAGAAGATGCCACATGTCGACACCCCGTAGGTCAGAAGCTGAGCAGGTGTGTCGCCAATGCACGTGACCTCGAGTGGCACACATTATCTCTAGCACACCGTACCATGATTACAGATATGCTCGGATTCTCATGCATGCCGTCTTATCCAAAATTAACGATGCTGACTCGACACCCCAGGCAAAGAACAGTTTGACCTCACTATTACCGACCTACTCCATGAGCCCGTCGTTCGAGCTCAGAAGCAGTGAGGCTTACTATTGTGCGTAGCTGAGCATTTGTCTCTCTCTCTCTCTCTCTATGTAATATATGTGTATATATATATATGTGGGAAATGCTCACCTGCCCACCAGTTCGCACGGAACTGGAGCAAATTTTTTTGAGAACCCATCATACATGATGAGGATCCAAAATCTGAACCATCCATGTGAAGCAGCACTTCATGAAACCCCCCGAACTCAAAGTTTTACTTTGATCCAAAGCTTTGGTGGGGCATGAAAAATGAAAATAATTTCCTCCCTTGATTTGCATTTCTCTTTGCTATGGCCCACCAGAATTTTAGATCAGGGTAAAAATTTATCTTTTGGGGTTTCATGGGATTCTGCATCACATGGACCATTCAGATTAGACACCCATGACACGTGCGCAAAGGTGCACAGGTGAGCATGACTCATATATATATATATATATATATATATATATATATATGTATATATATAAACGTTCAACTACGCACCAGTTCACATGTCATTACATGTGAACCTTGCCATCAACCATCAGATAAGGTAGACGGTCTGGATGAAGGCACTCTTATGTGCGAGTTTGAAAGAGCGAGTTTCCTTCCTTGACACGCCTCTTCACCCTATTCTCTGACTCTCCGAAGGATGCGACCGAAGCCTTTTCACATGAAATTCTTCCGCCAGGATACTAGGTGGGTCCCACCAAGATGTTAATGATAAATCCACAATGTCCATACATTTTTAAAAATAATTTTATGGTATGAACCCAAAACTGAGGTAGATCAAAATCTCAAGTGGGCCACACAGTGTTGATTGAACTCTCACCATTAAAAACTTCCTGGGGCTACCAAATTTTTGGATCGAGTTGATATTTGTTTTTTTCGATCATCCAGGTCTGTATGACCTAATTTACAGGTTGGATATCGAATAAATATCACGGTGGGCCCTAAAAAATATTTAATGGTGAGAATCATTATCACCGTTACTCCATGTGGTGTGGTCCACTTGAGATTTGGATCTGCCTCAGTTTTGGGATAATGCCCTGGAATGATAAGGAAAAATGGATGGACGGGGTAGATTTCTCAAAAATATCATAGTGAGCCCCACCTAGGTTTCCAGCGCGCGAAAGGCTTTCGTAGGAAATCCGCGTTAATTTCCTGCGAAAGTGTCCTACCCCTAAACCCTAAACCCTAATTACACTTTTTGCGTCGTACCCCGCCCCTACCTAGCTCGGAATAGGCAGGAGCTTTGAGTGGCCACTGTGAAGTATGGGTTTTATCCACACCGTTCATCCATTTTTCGGCATCATTTTATTGCATAGAACCAAAATTTAGACAGATACAAGGCTCAAGTGGACCACACTATAGGAACCAACGGTGGTAATAATTCTCACTGTTGAAAATTTTTTAAGGCCCACCATGATTTATATTTTCCATCCAACCTATTCATAAAGTTACATAGATCTGGATGAAGAGAAAACACAAATATCAGCTCCATTCAAAACTTCTTTGGCCCCCATGAATTTTTCAACGGTAAGGGTTTAATCTCCACTGTGTAGCCCACATCCATTTTTTGGCTAATAGCTGAAAATGACGAAAAAAATGGATGGATGGTGTGGATAAGACCCCTACATCACGGTAGCCACTCAAAGTTCCCGCCTGTTCTCAGATACAGGTGAAGGTAGGACACAATCTACGTCCCTGACATCCCTAGTGACGGGCGCGGATTAGCTACTGACACGTTGAGTTGCCTGACTCCCTAATTGAAGTGACATTTCCAAGTTCTGTGTGCGACACCATGATGTATGTTTTGTATTTACACTGCCTGTCCATTTGGAGAGATTGTATTAGGGCATGATCCAAAGAATGAGTTAGATCCAAAGATCTAGAGGACCCCACCACTGAAAATAGTGGGGAGAGTGACGCCACCATTAAAAAGTTCATGTTTACGTTAACACATGAACATATTAGATCTCAAATAAAAATCAAAGTTCATGTCTGCATTAACACATTAACAGATTGGATCTCAAATAAAAATCAAAGCTCATGTCTATGTTAACACATGAAAAGATTAGATCTCAGTTAAAAATCATGGTGGAACTTTTGAAGGTTTCAATGGTGGGCGTCACTCTCACCACTGTTTTCTGTGGTGGGGTCCACCCCAGCCTTGGATCTACCTCGTTCTTTGGACCATATCCTAAAATGATCTCTCCAAATGTATGGATGGTGGGGATACAACACATACATCATGGTGGGTCCACAGAACTTGGTGACGTCACTTCACTAGCCTACTCAACCTGCCAATATCCAATCCGCGTCCCCTGATGAGGCACGCAATCCGCCTCCAGGACGTCCAAAATCTTGTTATGTTCATTGGAAATCTAAGTGGGGCCCATCATGATGTTTGCAAGAAATTTATCTCATACATCCATTTTTTGAGCTCAATTTAGGACTTGAGACCAAAAGTGAGCATGATACAATACTCAATTGAGCTGTAATGAAAGAAAAGGAGGTAGGGAAATTCCTACCGTTGAAACCTCCTTAGGGTCGACAGTGATGTTTACATGCCATCTATACCATTCATAACGTCATTCCTATTGAGATTACCTGAGAACACAAATATTATCCTGATTCAAAACTTATGTGACCTACGAATATTTCAACTGTGTAAGTTCAATCTTCACGTTTTTGGCCCACTTGAGTATTGGATTCGGCTCATTTTTGCACTCCTGTCCTAAAATGATCTCATAAAACGAATGGACGGATTGGATTTCTCAAAAACATCATGGTGGGTCCCACTTAGGTTTCCAACATAGAAACTTCATGCGAAAGGCTTTTGCAGGAAATCTGTCGCGCGATTGCGGATTTCCTGCGAAAGCCTTTCGCACGTTGGAAACCTAGGCGGGGCCCATAATGTTTTTGAGAAATATACCCTGTCCATCCATTTTTCCTTATCATTTCAGGGCATTATCCCAAAACTAAGGCAGATCCAAATCTCAAGTGGATCACAACACAGGAAGCAGCAGTGATAATGATTATCACCGTTAAATATTTTTTAGGGCCCGCCGTGATATTTATTTAACATCCAACCTATAGATTAGGTCATACAGACTTGGATGATGGAAAAAACAAATACCAACTCGATCCAAAAATTTGGTAGCCCCAGGAAGTTTTGAATGGTGAGAGTTCAATCAACACTGTGTGGCCCACTTGAGATTTTGATCTACCTCAGTTTTGGGTTCATACCATAAAATTATTTTTAAAAATGTATGGACGTCATGGATTTATCATTAACATCTTGGTGAGACCCACCTAGTATCCCGGCAGAAGAATTTCATGTGAAAAGGCTTCATATCCTTCGGAGAGACAGAGAATAAGGTGAAGAGGGGTGCCAGAAAAGGAAACTCGCTCTTTCAAACTCGCGCATAAGAATGCCTTCATCCATACCGTCCACCTTATCCGTTGATAGCAAGGTTCGCACGTAATGACATGCGAACTGATGCATAGCTGAGCATTTATATATATATATATATATATATATATATATATATATATATATATATATATATATATATATATATATGGGAAATGGTTCTATGCGGTCGACTTCATTGGAACTTCCTATGAGGTCGAGCTATGTGGGCTCCACCGTGTGTGTGTTGAAGATCATTTGTTGGATCCCCTTTAGACTATGGGATATCCCAAAAATTAACTGTGTACAGAACTCAAGTGGGCCATACCATCTAAACTCATGTGAAGACATGCTTAAAACATATAAAAGCACTTGGTGGGGTCCACCTGAAATTTGGATGCGTCTGAAACTTGGTCTGACCCCTCAACCAAGTGGGACATACACAACGGATGGTCTGGATTTGTGAACCACAGCTCAATGGGCCCAATAAATAATTACGAATATTTTAATGGGAGGGTACGTAGCCCCTCTCAACTGTTGTATGTGGTGTGGCCCACCCAAATCACAGATTGACTTTATTTTTAAGCCGATGGCCACCATTGAATGGTGCATCTGACTGATGAGGTAGATGTTTGACAGATGTCACGGTGGGACCACATAGCTCGACCTCATAGGAACTTCCCATGAGGTTGAGCTGTGTGGCCCCCACCATGATGCATGTTGAACATCAACACATTTGATGGGTTCCCTTCAGGTTATGGGATATCCCAAAAATCAGACATATACGGAACTCAGGTGGGCCATACCATCATAGATATGCCTAAAACATATAAAAGCACTTAATGGGGCCCACCTAAGTTTTGGATGGGGCTGAAACTTGGTATGGCGCCTCATCCTAGTGGGACACACATAATGGATGGGCTAGATTTGTGAACCACATCTCAGTGGCCCCAATAAATGATTATGAAGATTTTAATGGAAGAATAACCCCTCTCAACTACTTTATGTGGTGTGGCCCACCCAAGTCATGGATTGACTTGATTTTTAACCACGTGGGCCACCATGGAATGGTGCATCTAACTGATAGTGTTGACGTTTGACACATATCATGGTGGGGCCCACACAGCTCGTCCTCATGGGAAGCTCCCATAAGGTAGAGATGTGTGGGCCCCACACAGCTTGTCCTCATGGGAAGCTCCCATAAGGTAGAGATGTGTGGGCCCCACCATGATGTGTGTCGAACATCAACACCATGCATTTGATGGGTCCCCTTAAATTATGGGCTATCCCAAAAATTAGCCAAAACTCAAGTGGGCCATACCATCTAAAATCATTTGAAGACATGCTTAAAACATATAAAAGCACTTGGTGGGGCCCTTGGATGCGTTTGAAACTTGGGGTGACCCCTCATCCAAGTGGGACACATAATGGATGGGATGGATTTGTGAACCACATCTCGATGTGCTCAAAAAATGATTATATGAATGTTTTAATGAGATCAATCCATACCATTAGGAGTCCCAGATCAATTGAATATGGACAGCTTGTCATGTATTTCTGTTGGGGGCCTTGCACAAAACCTTAGGATCTAGCCTCTCGAAAGAAACCAGAAATACGGAATAATAAAGCAATGAAATAAATTAAAGCATAAACTACACACCACACAAGAGATTTTTACGTGGAAAACCCTCAAAGAGGTAAAAACCATGGGACCTCGTCCAGATCAACAATCCACTATGAAGTAAAACGTTACAACCTTCTTCACTCACACAACAATGGATAAACAATAAGAGAAACAAAGAAAACAGATAGATCTCACCGATTACGAGGACGTGAAAGCGCTGAGATATGGTAGATCACCTCTACGAGTATAGGCTCCCTTCCACAAGCTTCCTCTCTCTCTTTCTCTCTCTCTCTCTCTCACACCTTTGACAGCCTTAAGCCCTCCTAGAAAACTTTTAAGAAACCTTAGAATACCCTAGACTAGAATACCCTAATCCCTTTTTGAAACCTCTTAAATAGAGAACTGGAGGAATTAGAGTCACATAAGGAAACTACGCATAAGCGGAGGAATTAGAGTCAAATAAGGAAATTGCGCTACCTCTCCTCTGAACTGAGGAGGAAAACCCCATCAAAAATTTCCCTTTCCGACTCAGGAGGAATTCGCATTCTTCAAGCCAGCCAGGTTTCTACAAGCCTCAAACTTGCCCTTGAGCAAAGCCTTGGTCATCATGTTTGACCCATTATCGTCCGTGTGGACCTTCTCAAGCTATAACACCTTCTATTCCAAAGTATCCTTGATCCAATGATATCGAATCTCTATGTGCTTCGACTTGGAATGCTGACTTAGATTCTTGCTCAAGTGTATAGCACTCTAACTATCGCAATAGATCAAGTGATGCTCCTGCTTCAAGCTAAGTTCCTGTAAGAACCTCTTCATCTAAAGCATTTCTTTACATGCCTCTATAACTGCAATATACTCGGCCTCTGTAGTCAACAATGCTATGACCTTCTGTAGCTTGCTCTACCAAGAAACTGCTCCCCCTACAAATGTGAACATGAACCCCGATGTAGACTTCCTGGAGTCTATGTCACCTACCATATCTGCATCTGTATAGCCCTCTAACATAGGTTTACCATCACCATAGCATAGGCTCAACCTGGATGAGCCTATTAGATACCGCAGTATCCATTTCACCGATGCCCAATGCTCTTTGCCAGGATTGGCAAGATACCGGCTGACAACACCAACTGCATATGCTATGTCTGAGCGTGTACACACCATAACATAGATCAAACTTCCTACAGCTGACACGTAGGGTATCTTCTTTATCTCTTTCACCTCTGCCTTCGTCTTGGGATACTGCCTGTCGCTCAATCTAAAGTGACCATCCAGTGGAGTACTGACTAGCTTCGTTGCATTCATATTGAACCGATCTAGGACTTTCTCAATATACCACTCTTGTGACAGTCAAAGCTTCCTGCTGCTTCTGTCACGGGTTATCTCCATTCCTTGGATTTATTTAGCTGGGCCCAAGTCTTTCATCGCAAATGACTTGCCCAACTCCTGTTTCAGCCTGTCAATCTTCTTGATGAGCATGCCATCAACATATAACAGCAGAACTAAGAAATCACCATCTGAGAACTTGCGTGTGAATACACAGTGGTCTGACTCCGTTCTGTCATACCCATGTTGTAACATGAACAAATCGAACTTCTTGTACTATTGTCGTGGAGCTTGTTTAAGTCCATACAAGCTCTTCCTCAGCCTATACACCATATGCTCCTTGCCCTTGACTTCGAACCCTTTTGGTTGGTGCATGTACATCTCTTCTTTCAGGTCACCATGGATAAAGACAGTTTTAACATCTAGCTGCTCTATTTCTAGATCTGTGCTAGCCGCCAACCCAAGTAACACCCGTATGGATGTCATATTCACCACTGGTGAGAATATCTCCTCGAATCTATACATTTCCTCTGACCAAAGTCTTTCACCACAAGTCTGGCCTTGAACCTCGTCTGTGAATTCTTCTGCTCAACTTTTTTTTTGAATACCCACTTGTTGCTCAAAGCTTTCTTGCCCTTAGGTAATTTCACCATATCATAGGTGTGGTTCTTATGCAAGGATTCCATCTCCTCTTGCATAGCTTTCAACCACTCCCCCTTATGCTTGTCGGCTAGGGCCTCAGAATAATCTTCTGGCTCTCCCCCATCAATCAGCATAATGTACTCATGCGGCGAGTACCTCTTGGAGGGTTTCTGTCCCAAAATGACCTCCTCACCTGTGGCTCAATGGTGGATCAAGTGGGGGCTACTCCCCTGGTCCATTTTCTGAAGGAACTCCCTCATCCTTTGTACCTTACTGTACTCCCCCATTATCAGGCACCACGGGAGGAATAACCGGATCCATGTCCTCTAACTCACCTGAACTAGGCTGGTTCTTCTCTAGCTTACCAATGTCTTCTATACACTGATCTTCAAAGAAAACCACATCTTGGCTCCTAACAAGCTTCTTCTCAGTCGAATCCCACAATCTGTAACCGAACTTTTTATCACCGTACCCAAGAACACACACTGCTTGATCTTCATATCGAGCTTAGACCTCTCGTCCTTTGGTACTTGAACGGATGCCTTAAATCCAAACACCCTTAGATGACTGTACAATGGATCCTGTCCAGTCCACACCTTCTCGGGTACTTCTCCATTCAACGGGGCTGATGGAGACCTGTTTATGTAAGACCCGTATCCTAGTTGGTACTGTTCCGATGAATCCTGCGATCATTTCCGTCGAAGTCCAGCAATCCGCGACTGATAATCGACGTTGCGATCGATCGTAAGTCGTATCCTTTAGATTCAAGTCGGTTTAATCCGAGACCTGTATCATTGCGACCGCACCGTCGCCACGGTTCCAACGCCGTGACTCACGCACCGATCCGATACCCTGACCAGAAGATGTGAGCCGGCGTTTATTTCGAAGAAACGCCGCGCTTTTATGATCCCGAGAGAATCTCTACGAAAAGTCACATCAATCCATCAATCAATCAAAGTACTCCCATCACCTCACACCCCATCCCCAAGTACAACCACCCCTCCCCTAAAGTCAACACTCTCTTACAACCAAGTACACCTACCCATCACTCACCATCCCTCTCTCCCATCACTCCTCTCCCCTCATCTCTCTCTCTCTCTCATTCTCCCTCTCATTCTCCCAAGCAACCCTAAGAGAAGAATCGTCCATGGCTTCCATGGAGAAGCCATGTGTGGCCCACCTTCCTATCACCCAATCCCAACCTTAAAAATCGATCTCAACCATTGAATCTTGTTCCCTTGAAGCTCTACAACGCGTTGGTGGAAGAATGAAGAAGAAGATCCTAAGGTGGGTGTTTTTCTTTGTTTTGTTGTGTGGATTTGATCATTTGAGGGCCCACATGTGGTGGGACCCATCCCGATGTATGCCTTGTATCAATGAGGGACCCATAGTGGCGGGGTCCCTCCCATCTCCACCGTTCTTTCTCTCTCCCTTTCTTCTCTTTCTCCTTTCCTTGTGTATGGTGATGAAGATGATGAGGTGCGTGACCCACCTGATGTGTATGTGTGTGGCCCACTAGGATATGTTATATCCATGCTGTCTACACCTAGGGCCCATCTTGATGATGTCCAGCGGACAGGCCACTGCCTGTCTGCCTAAACAGATATGGATGAAGGGAAAATATGAAAATCAGCTTTTGGAAGCTGTGATGGGCCACACGTGTGGACCCACCTCTGGCATATGTGTTTCATCTAGGCCATTCACACCGTCCATGTAGGGACGGTGGGGCCCTGATCTGGTGGCCGTTCACGAGGGACGTGACCCCACAATGATGTATACATTGAATATCCACCGTCCAGATGCTTGGGACAGTGGGGATTAACATGATGTACGTGGCATCCACAAGTGGGACGCACCTTGATGGAGGTGCTGTATCTACACCGTCTACACATGTGGATCTCACACCAGTAATAGCTGATGCATTGACGTCAGAAATCCTGAGGCCACCATGTTGTATCTGTTTCACCTGCACCGTCCAGCAAAGGACGGTGCTGGATGCACCCACCCACACGTGTGGTCCCACCGTGTATGTATGTTATCCATACCGTCCAGCCAGAATGGATGTGGGACCCACCTGGATGGATGTATCTACACCATCCGTCCAGAACGTCCAAATGATCTGGACGTTGGCTTATGTGAGATGTGGCATGTATATAATATTATATTATATTATATACATGTGAGATGTGGTATGGTATATAATATAATATTTTATTATATATATGTGAGATGTGGTATGTATATTATATATATATATATTTATATCTCTGTACGTGTGGACCCATGTGGGACCCACCTTGATGTAAGAGTTTTATATACACCGTCCGTATTTGGACGGTGGTAAGTGCAGCCACCGTGATGTATTCTTTTTATATACATCCAGGCCGTCCATCTGCTTTGGTCATGGGACACGCCCTGGTGGATGTGCCTTGCATCCACATCGTCCGTATTTGGACAGTGGTGTAGCCCATCATGACTTATGTATTTTATCCCTGTCCATCCGCCTGGACGTGTTGGATGCACCCACCTTGATGTATGTATCATGTCTCCACACCGGTCATTATGGACAGTGCAGTGGGGACTACCATGATTTATGAGTATATCCCCACCGTTTGTCCATTTTGATGGACATATGGCCCACCTTGATGCATGTATTTCAGCCACGCCGTCCATTTGTTTCATCTGCGCCGTACCCAGCCTCGTGGGACACCATGATACATGTGTTGTGCATCCATGATGTTCATTGGTGGGCCCATTTGGAAGGTGCAGGTCCACCTGCTGGCCGTGTAGGGCCCACCCAATATGATATAATTGGGCCCATGAGATGTGGCCCACTTGACGTAATGAGGGCCCATTTGATATATATTTTAGGGCCACGTGCAGGGCAGTCTGTTGTGTATTTTAAGCCCACGTGATACGACCCATTATAATGTACTTCTGGCCCATTCGGTAAGGCCCATTATATATATTTTCGGCCCATGTGATGCGACCCACTTGATATATTTGTGGCCCATTAGTGCGGCCCATTGATGCGGCCCACTTGATGTATATGAGGCCCATTGTTGAGGCCCATGTGATGCAGCCCACTTGATGTATTTATAGCCCATTAGTGCGGCCCATTGATGCGGCCCACTTGATGTATATGAGGCCCATGTGATGCGGCCCACGTTGATGTACTTGTGGCTATCCGTTGAGGCCCACCTTGGTATATACATATGGCCCATGCGATGTGGCCCACTTGTCATATTTATGGCCCGTTGTTTAGGCCCACCTTGATATACATGAGACCTATGTTGTGAAGCCCATTTTATGTATTGGAGGCCCATGGGTCGAGGCCCAATAGGGTATACATAAGGCCCATTGAATGTGATTCCACCGTGTTTTATGTGTTGACCTATATGGCGGGCTATGCCTTGGGAGCAATGTTGGTTTAACGTCCATATTGTAAGAATAATGTTGGTTAAATGTCCGCATTACGGCTCTCCCTAGGGCCATTGGTAGGCCCATACTTGTTGTGTGTAGGCCGTCTAGGCCTATCTGCGTTGTAAGGATAGTTCATTACCTTATAACATACTTAGTGTAGCGCCATGATTCATACCCATACGCATCATATGTATGCTTGATATGAGAAATGTTTGGTTATAACATGAGCTATTGGGCTGAGACATTTACGGGACTCCATATGAGATGGAGTGCCCGACATGAGCGCATGGTACGCGCGAGATTGCTGCATGTTTGTACGGTGTGATTCATGCATCTCGCATACATGTTACTTGATCATTGTACGCCCTAGCGACATTAGGGCTGTGGCCTCCACAGGCATATCGTGGATGGCTAGACGGGACACCGGAAATGTTTGGTTCTAGCATACGGGCACCATAGATGTTCCTGAGTGAAAATCCCTGAACCTCCGTGGCCAGGAGATGACTCCAACGTCGAGACCGAGTGGATATATGAGCGCACGAGGGCCGAATACTAGGAGGCCGCGTCTCCCACTGTGTCGTGGTCGGTTGGGAAGGGGTGTGACCTTACCCGCCTGAGTGAGGGGGCAATATCTAGGTTGAGTTTGACCAGCTTGAGGAATGGGTCCGCTATCGACGAGCCGGGCCCGATATTGGCAGGCGGATAGTGAGGTCTCTTCCACTTACCCAGTTGTGCACTCGGATAGGGGCAGCAAGCTGGCGTAGAGTGTAATAGACCCTGGTGATGATCCCAGAGATGAACCGTACTGATATGTGGACTTATTGAGCAGGAGTTGCATACTCATTCATTCATTCATTCACTATCCACTCGGGCTGGTGGTGTGCAACTATTTATTATGTGCACCTTCGCAATGGCCAGGTTTCGGTTATGGCGCGCGACTAACCTGAGATCAGGAGTTTACCACAATGAGTCTGACTATCCAAATTTAGGTATGGGACTGGTTTGGATAGAAGTCCCTTGTGATGGACCCCATAGCCTGCGATACTACGTACTATCATCCCGACTTCACACTCCAGCATGGTCATTCCATTCGCACCGCATATTGCATTACATACACGGCATATGGTATTTTGGGTCACTGTGTTTCTGCATTTATATGGTCTAGATACGATTGACGCTATTCGTGGACTCATTAGGAATTACATACTGCATCGCATTCTCAGTATTTAATAATTGGCTCTTTATGACTCATCATCTGCATAGCTATTCTATATTGCGTATTCTGATTGATTCATGGACTTGTCTGTATTTCCGTTTACTCTGTTATCGTATAATTTATGATCTTGCCAGTACTTATGTTTACTTTGATAATTCCTGCTCTTGTTAGTATTTCTGCTTACTCTGGTAATTCAGGATCTTGTTAGTGATTCTGTTTATTTCGATATTGTATCATTTATGGATTACCAGTATTTCCGGTCCTGTATGATGATGGCATTGTGTTGAATACTTGGCACTCACCTTGTACACACACTTACACCACCCTTTAAGCTTTCTATAAGCTTATGCATGATAGATGCGTGCAGGCGATGTTAGGTGGCAGCAGTGTTGAGCTTGGAGCGTGCGGCGATCTTTTGGAGCTTGATTTTCAATATCATGTATTTCCCTTTCAACATTGTATTCAAATGATTTTATTAGTGGATATGTGATGATGATGTTGCCTTTATGATTTGGGTATGTTTATGATTATGCTTCATTACAAAGAAAAAAAAATTCATACTGAAAATCCTCCTTGTAGGATCCCAGGATCAGAATCTGGCGTATAGGTGCTGGGAGCCGAGAATGGGGTACTACGGAGGCTGTCAGTACCGGATTTGGCAATCGAAAATTTTGTGAGCCCGGTTTCCGAGTTTGGGGCGTGACAGTTTATTAGATACACTGTCGTGTACATTGCTTCTCCCCAGAACATCTTGGGCAATTTCGCATGGGTAACATGCATCTGATTCTCTTTACAATGGTGCGATTCATTCACTTAGCTACACCATTATGTTGGGGGGTCTTGGGAACCGTCTGTTCATGCCGTATACCCAGGGACTTGCAGTACTCATGAAAGTCGCTAATGTATTCACCACCATTGTCAGTGCGGATGCACTTCAATGATCTACTTGTCTCTCTCTCGACCATAGCATGAAACAATTTAAACACACCAAAGACCTCATCCTTAGATTTCAAAGCATAAACCCAAACCCTCCTAGATGCATCATCTATAAAAGTGACAAAATACAATGCCCCACCCAAGGTTTTTGTCTTCATAGGACCACAAACATTAGAATAAACCAAATTTAATGCATGCACTTTATTAACATGAGAAGCAGATTTAATAAATGAAACTCTACGTTGTTTCCTTGATAAATAATCAAGACAGGTTTTAAGAGGTGTACCTGTCACGTTTAGAAAGAGCCGCTTCCTCGCTAGTAACTGAAGCCCTTTTTCACTCATGTGGCCTAGACGCCTGTGTCACATGTCAATAGTTGAATCTTTCGCTGCGTTCAACCCACCCTTGCACATACTGACACTTACTTTGTAAAGGGTGCAACACTTCTTTCCTCTGGCTACGATCAATGAACCCTTGATGAGCTTCCATCGCCCACTAGCAAACCGGCTTTCATAGCCATCATCATCCAACCTTCCCGTCGACATCAAGTTGAGGCGAAGGTTTAGGATATGCCTCACATCCCTAAGAACCAATGTACAGCCCACATTGGTCTTCACACAAATATCATCGACTCCCACGATTTTCGATATGCCAGAATTTCTCGTCTTCACGGTCCCATAGTCACCTGACTTGTAGCTTGTGAAAAAATCTCTGCGTGGAGTCGTATGAAACGAGGCTCCCAAGTCTATCACCCAGTTGGTGTCCTGACTCGTAGCCGTGAGACGCATTCGTGATCTGCTGAAATAATAACTACAACGTCATCATTTGAAGCAACTGCAGTAGAATCTGATTCATCTTCCTTCTCCTTTCCTTTTCCTTTATTGTCGTTCTTAGCCTTACGACATTCATGCTTATAGTGGCCCTTCTTGCCACAATTCCATTATTCAACATCTTTCCTGGTACTTCACTTGCCTCTTGATTTATCTCAGGCCTTCCCGCCCTTCCTGTTCTTTCTTCTCCCTCGTTCCTGTGTCGCAAGGGCCTCTTGCTGAGTAGACCCATGAGACTTCCTCCTTGTCTCCTCATTGAAGAGACAACTGGTTACCTGTTCCATGGATATCTTTCCATCTAGCGCAGAGTTACTTAGAGATATCACCAATGTCTCCCAACTGTCAAGCAAAGAACTAAGCAATAGTAAAGCCTGTAATTCATCATCCCGGACCATCTTCATAGAGGAGAGTTGGTTCACTATATTGCTGACCTCATTCATGTGCTCGGCTACAAAACCACCATCTTTGAACTTGAGATTTACAAGTCGCATTATCAGAAAAATTTTATTAGCGACTGTCTTCCTCTCATACAGCCCTTCCAATTTCAACCATAGGCTAACAGCTGAGGTTTCCGTAGACACATGGTGGAACACAAAATCATCCAGCCATTGTCTAATAAACTCCACCGCCTTTAAGTCCATCTTCTTCCAATCATCATCAGACATATCCTTGGATTTTGTTGATATGCTTAAAATTGGAGAATATAGGTCTTTACAATAAAACAAGTCCTCCATCTTAGCCTTCCATATGGTCCAGTTAGAACCATTGATACTGATCATCCTTGATGAGCCACCTTCCATAATTTAAAACTGATTCTACCTGTTCAATAAACTTAGCTCTGATACCACTTTGTTGGGGGCCTTGCACAAAACCTTAGTATCTAGCCTCCCGAAATAAATTAGAATTACAGAATAATAAAGCAATGAAATAAATCAAAGCATAAACCACACACCACACAAGAGATTTTTACATGAAAAACCCTTAAAGAGGTAAAAACCACAGGACCTCGTCCAGATCAACAATCCACTATGAAGTAAAATGTTACAACCTTCTTCACTCACACAAGAGTGGATAAACAATAAGAGAAATAAAGAAAACGGAGAGATCTTACCGATTACAAGGATGTGGAAGCGCTGAAATATGGTAGATCGCCTCTACGAGCATAGCCTCCCTTTCACAAGCTCTCTCTCTCTCTCTCTCTCTCTCTCTCTCTCTCTCTCTCTCTCTCTCACACACACACACACACACACAAACATACTTTTGATAGTCCTAAGCCCTCTTAGAAAACCTTTAAGAAACCTTAGAATATCCTAAAATAGAATACTTTAATTCCGTTTTGGAACCCCCTTAAATAGAAAACCGGAGGAATTAGAGTCACATAAGGAAACTGTGCGTTAGTGGAGGAATTAGAGTCAAATAAGAAAACTGCGCTACCTCT
Source organism: Magnolia changhungtana (assembly GCA_030180095.1). Taxonomy (NCBI): domain Eukaryota; kingdom Viridiplantae; phylum Streptophyta; class Magnoliopsida; order Magnoliales; family Magnoliaceae; genus Magnolia; species Magnolia changhungtana. The sequence continues at coordinate 473,354 of JASAUF010000022.1, forward strand.
CCTCTGAACTGAGGAGGAAAACCCCATCAATTTCATCTTAACACTCTACAAGTTTTTTTTTTTTTTTCTTGGAAAATATCTTAGATGACCCAATCATGAGCTCCACTTGTCTGAATTGAAAACCGTTTGCGATACGTTTCCCCCAACCAATGTGTTGCGTCTTGAGTATTAGACCATCTCCCGAGGAGGTAACATCCAACTCATAGCACAAGAGAATCTCCCATGTATTGAAAGATGTAAAACTAATAAATTTTCATAGCATGTTGGCGGGAAAGATGTCACGGATGGATTAGGTTTTTTATGCTGTTGGCCGTGGGTGATTAGATATCTTTCAAAAATTCCCTAATCCACTCCCAGGTGCTGTCCTCTTTAATATCTCTTTCTTGTCTGAAGGTTCTAAACTAAAACTTCAAAAAAAAAAAAAAAAAAAAAAAAAAAAAAAAAAGGATGAAGAAGAAGAAGAAGAAGAATTCCAGCTTTAGAAGAGAATCGTCAGTATACAAACTTCTACCTTGGGTTCTCGCTGGAAATAAGAACCATCAATGTCAGCGGAATTCTGATCTTGGGTTTCGCTAAAACCTTCCAAAAGAAGAGAAATAAGTGGTCCCTACTTGCAATTCTAAAATTTTGGTTTAGGTATTGCTCATCAGAAAACTACCAACTTGTCATTGAAAATCCCACAGGTAATCTCTCTCTCTCTCTCTCTCTCTCTCTCTCTCTCTCTCTCTCTCTCTCTCTCTCTCTCTCTCCGCAGTGAAATGCTAAATTGCTAATACAGTTTTGCGTAAAACCCAAAATGGCTTATGTTCATTAGAATTATACGATGTTGATTTTCTCTTACAAAACCCTGATTACAAAGTCCATTTTGGAAATTTTCTAAAAATCAATATCATCTTCCCAAATGCTGATTTGGGTCTTCTTTGTTATTGACAGTATCAGCAAAAAGATAGCATTTGATCAGTTTTCGCAGGAGAAGGTAGAGAAATTCCATTAGAGCTGATATGGGTTCCTGCTGCTGCAAGCCTAAGGTTCCCCAATCTCCTGACCAGGCCACCGATCAATCGTCCTACCCCCAGCCCCCATCCCCGCCTCTTTTAACCCAATCTCCCCAGACGGTTCGTCTCATGCCTGACAACATCCTTGGCAAACCATTCAAAGATGTGAAATCTTTCTACACCATTGGGAAAGAACTGGGTCGAGGGCAATTCGGCACAACTTACCTTTGTACTGAGAAATCTATGGGATTACAGTATGCCTGCAAAACAATATCGAAGCGGAAGCTCATGAACAAAAACAATAAGGAGGGCATCAAGAGGGAGGTTCAGATCATGGAGCATTTGACAGGCAATACGAACATTGTCAAATTTAAGGGGGCGTATGAAGATAAACAGTCTGTGAATCTTGTGATGGAGCTGTGCTCTGTTGAGGGGATCTTTGATCACGTCATTGCCATGCGACATTACTCTGAGCAGGCCTCTGCGACCATCTGCAGGCAAGTCGTGAATGTCATTGATGTTTGCCATAGCAAGGGTGTGATGCATAGGGATATAAGGCCTGAGAATTTCCTGTTGTCAAGCAAGGACAGGGGATTTGCTGAAAGCTACAGATTTTGGGTTGTCAGTCTTCATTGAGAAAGGTGATTTTCTAGTACTTTACCTCTCATCAATTGTGAAATTCATCTTGTTTTGCTTGTCTTTTTCCAATAATAATTAAAAAATAAAAATAAAAAAAAAATCAATATGCAATTTGAAGTAACTTCAGGCTGTCATTTTAGTAATTTAGTTAAGATCGTGTGTGGATCCACTGTCCAATTGAATTGCAATTTTATATAATAAAGTGGCAAATCACAAAATTGTAATTTCCTCGGCATTCTTATTGAGAGTATTGGCTCCAAATTGCAATTAAATTACATTCATTTCTAACTCAAAAGAAATGCAATTGTGATTTTGAGGCTACTTCATTATGTATACTAGAAAATTATAGTCTTGCCAATCAGCATAGAATGCATGTAGTTTGCTGATTTGCAAGTGTTGAGTATTCAAAATTATAGTCTTGCCAATCATCTCCCATCCATATGGTGGGCCACAATATGGATGGGAGATGCCTTGACCATTACCCCATATTGAAATTTTGAATCCATTGGTCGGACTATTTTCTGATGGGTCATTGTGTTGTCTTCGTAATTGCCTCTTTATAATTCCTCTATCAGGCTATCCTGATATGACATATGTTTGTCTGAGTCTGGTACTTTCTTGATATACTCTTACATTAGATAGTTTGTTTTGAATATGGGCTGATCGAAAACCATGTTCCAGTTCATCACTTCTCTGACCGCGTTTGTAGTCAATCTCCTTCTCGTCATTGATTTCATCATTGTATTGTTTGAGCCTTTTGCTCTCCTCATGCTTGTCATCCTGAACCATTTCAATGTTCTTGTACCCAAAGCAACATCAAGAAGATTGGAAGGGGAGAAGAGCAAGCCATTTCAAATATATTTTTTGAAGACCCAAGTTAGATCAGATATGAATAGCATGTCTCCTAATCGATTCAGTTCCTCCTCCAAATCGTGTCCGGAGCATAGTTGCCAAATTCTTTCGACCTGCCTGTGAGTGAATTGGATCAGTTTGCAAATAGCTGTGATTTGGTCCACCATTTTTCACAAATAAGAAGGATTCAATTCAAAAACTGTCAACTAAAAATTCATCGAAACATGGGCTTAAATCCTCCGTAAGAGTCCGAACGCAAGAGGACTTGAAGAGATGACCTAAAAAGCTATGGTCTGAAGCACCATCATTGTTGTTTGGGAAGCATGCTCACCTTTGATTTCTTTAATTCTATTTTACTTTTAGTTTGAACCAATTTCACCCACAAACCTAATTAATCAAATGTCATGAACAGAACAAGTGAAGTCCGTGAATTTCGCAATTTGATTTCACAAAATAAACAAAGTGATAGTGCACCAAACAGTGGATAAATCTAGCCAAACTGCTAACCTTGTGATAGATCTTTACAATAGTTGTTAGGTAATGTATTATTCTTGTTTAAAAGTCTATTTTGTGGATGAGATCTCACCAATCTCAATATTTTCTGTGATTCTTCTACTTTACTGGCATACTACTGAGTTGGGTCTATGCGACTTAGACGATCTAAATGAACATTGACCCAAGGATATACTAATATACTCAGGCTTTATGTTTGTGTAAGTGGAGCCCATGCTTCAGGGATGCGGCTCCAGGGATGCAGACCAATGTTTCTGTTGCGCCTCACCATGATTGACTGCACAGACAATCCTAACCTTTCAATTTGGTGGCTTCAAAGAAGTGAAATACAGCAATTGTCCACATTAGACTTTAAAATGGAAAGATTTGGGGCAGGGATCTTCAGCTCTGAGAGATATATGGTGGGACCCAACAGAACAATGGCACCACTCACTGAACCAGGGGCCCCCCTTTTACAAACTGATAAATATCCTCAGGGAGAGGATCATATATTCCCAATCAATCTGCAAGTAAGCATATCTTTCAGAAAATGCTTGCATACCTCGTGTAGGTATCCAACCGGGTCACTTTCTCTAATGAGGGGGAAACAACTTCAGTGAATGAAATCCATCCTATCCATCAGGTACAACACCCCTTGTTTATGATTGATGTCAAAATTCAGGCTGATTCAATAATCAGGTGGGCCACCCCATTGGGGGAGAGTATAAAAACTTCTAAATTCATGTCGTATGGCACACCTGAGTTTTGGAATGCTACGATTTTTCGGTAATCCTTTCATCCTGTTGAGGCACATCAGCCAAATAGATTTGATGGCATATAAACACCATGGTGGGCCCTATGCAAAAATATAGGTGGACATGGCATCCCAGCATTTTCCTATGGTGTGGCCTACTTGAGTTATGGATGAGCATGGTTTTTGGGATACAGGGTGATCATGAGGCAGTGTACGTGATGGGTGGGGTGGATCTTGTTGAAGTTCTATCCACAAGCTACCTACATGAGGTATGCCAGCACAGTTAGTATTTTTTATTATAACATGGTCAGAAATTCATATTGATTCATCTTTTATGCTATTCATGGCAGGAAAATTGTACAGGGATATGGTAGGAAGCGCGTATTATGTTGCTCCTGAAGTAAAGCAGGGCAGTTACAGGAAGGAAATAGATATTTGGAGTGCAGGCGTTATTTTGTATATTCTTCTTAGTGGTGTTCCTCCTTTCTGGGCTGGTAAAAATGACCATTTGATTTTATTTTATTTTCTTTTAAAAAAATCACTCATGTCTTATACCAAGAAAGAGATTATTCAGAAATTCATTTTGGTTGCAAATTATCAGAGATTTTTATGGTTGGTTAACAGATATACTGCTTTTGCAGAAACGGAGAAGGGAATTTTCGATGCTATCTTGCAAGGGGATATCGATTTTGAAGCGAAGCCCTGGCCATCTATATCGAACAGTGCAAAAGATCTTGTTAGGAAGATGCTAACACATGATCCAAGGAAACGAATTACTTCAGTGCAGGTTCTTCGTACGTGGCATTTAACTTTTAACAGTCCTTTGCCATTGAGGAATTATATGGCCTTAAAGCTCTGCAGAGGTTATGTTTTCCATCGCTCTCAATTTTATATATGTGGGGTCCTTCCTTGGGTGATACAAAAATGCTGATGGAAGGCCCCACCATGGATGGGAAATGTCTTAGAAATATTCCAGATCAAAGGACCCTCTTTCCATTTGATGTGGACTGTAGCTGCATTTTTTTCCCTTAACCACTTGTGGGCCGCTGGCCGTAGGGTTATGATCTTGCAATGTAGGAGATTTCTTGGCCATCACCTATCCCTGGAGCTGTCCTTCATATTCAAAGGTGTCTTGGTCATGCAAGCATGGGCCCCACATGTATGGAATTAGGAGCATCAGCAAACTGCATGTTTTCCGCGGCTCGGGATACTTCAATACCACTCTAATATATTGGTTTGGGTGTGATTGATGATACAGAGCATCCATGGATTAGAGAAGCTGGAGATTCATCAGACAAACCGATTGATGGTGCAGTTATTGCTAGGATGAAGCAATTCAGGGCAATGAACAAGTTCAAGAAGCTTGCACCAAAGGTACAGCAATCAATGGTTCTGCTTTTCCTCATGCTTTTTATAATCTTGATGAGCTTCAAAACATTTGTAGGTCATTGCAGAGAATCTTTCAGAAGAAGAAATCAAAGGCTTGAAATTAACGTTCACAGAAATGGACAGCGACAAGAGCGGTACAATCACCTATGAAGAACTGAAGGCAGGGTTGGCACAACTGGGGTCTAAGCTCTCGGAGGCCCAAGTCAAGCAGCTCATGAGTGCTGTACGATACGTTTGGCAAACCCCCAAAAAACTTTCTTTTATTTTATTTTTATTTTTATTTTATTTTTTTATGCTCATTACTTATACTGTTTGGCCTCACACATTCTGATATTCTTGGGTTAATGCAATCTCATTTCAGGCTGACATTGATGGAAATGGGACAATCGACTACAATGAATTCATCACTGCCATGATGCGTAGACATAGACTTGAAAGAGATGATAGTTTATACAAAGCCTTTCAGTATTTTGATAAAGATAAGAGGGGGTGAGACTGTTATCTTCCTTGTATTCATGATATCCACATTGTCTGTCCATTATCTTAGAGTGTGCTTGGAAGTTATTACATTTTTCCACATGTTCCAACCTGAAGCACCCATGCAAGATCCAAGCTGTTCGTCAGGTGGGCCACACTTGTACATTGAATGTGGACAATTGGCTGAGTTTTCTTGTATGCTAGCCACCTGCCCATGAGCGTGCCAACCGGATTCGGTCCAGGGCAGACACATGAAAGATTCTACCTGATGGACGATTTGGAACTCGAAACACATAACACATTTGCGCATTTGGCTGTGTAGATGGGCTGGAATAGATATGCTTCTAGAACTGACCAACCACTAGGTTATATTATGTAACTTTCCTCGTGTAATGCCCTTGACAGGTTTATCACCAGAGACGAATTACAACGGGCCATGAACGAGTATGGTATGGGTGATCAATCCAGTATTGAGGAAATAATATCAGAGGTGGAAACAGATAATGTAAGTTTTCTAACTTTAAGAAGTTGAAAGCTTTATATCCTAGAATTAAGCATTGTTATTTACCATTTATTTAAAATTTAATTCATAGGATGGGAGGATCAATTATGAGGAATTTTATTCAATGATGAGGATTTGATTACAGCAACCAACATAAATTCCCAAGTTTCTACGGGAGTGAATGCAGTGACCGGATGCTATTGGGAAGGTCTTATCATTCAACACAAACCTCGCGATTGCTGAATTGGGCATTGTGCTGATTTAAAGAGTGAAGTGACCTTATTGAAATTCAGACACATGCTGTCTCTTGATCTTGTTGCTTGAGTCTTATACCTAAAATTCAGGGGATTCAAGCATGTTAGCTCTTAGTTTGTACAGGAATTATGGTTCCTGGCCATCAATCATTTGTTGAAGAGTTAAGACTTGTGTTCATGTGGGGTCCATGGTCCAACAGTCCAAAATTTGAAATAATGAGCCTCACAGTGGATAGAGGATGCCTGGAAATCTCTTAGGTTGAGTATTTTAACTCTGACATTCTCTCCATTGGATGTGTGCTGTTGATGTAAATTTTTATTTTTTTATTTTTTATTTTTTGGTTCTCTCAACCATGTATTGGTGAGGCCAAATATCAATGGACTTTGAGTTCAGAGATCTCCATGGCACTCCATCTATGGTGAGGCCCATCATACCAATGGTTTTCATCATCAAACAATGGAACTTGCATGTATGCAATCCATCTCAAGGACACTGCAATTCTTCTAGTCTGTATGTTGTTGTTCTGAGTTTGAATGTTTGGTTGTGCAAATATGTTTTTCAGTTCTTTCATTGGAGAAATGTTGCTAACATAGGAATAATTGGAGAAGTTTGGGTTTGGATTTGTATAATACTTAAAACCAGTTTGAGGGTAAGCCGAGTTCATGGAGAGATCTATTCTTTTTTTCTGTATGGGATTCTAAACTTACTGTTATAGCATGTTATATAGAATCAGTCCACTAGCTGTAATTGTTACTGTGGAAGATTTGGCAGGAAGGGCCACCATTGAGGCATCTATATTCTAGGAAAGAGATTGTATTTTCTTGAGCCTTGGGATGCCATTAGCATCCTGAGATGCCCAAGAAAGCCAGCCTGTTGATCTTTGGACGAGGGAAGCTAAACATCTTAGATATTTGAATATCTACCTATTGAACACTGCCCTGAGAATCCCTTACATTCAACGAGAAAAAAGAAGAAAACATAAACTGGGAAAATGGCTGATGATGGTAGAGTAATGAATGGGAATCTGTGACATGCTATTGTAACCTGTCAAAATAGAGTAATGAATGCGAGGCTGTGACATGCTATTTGAAACTTAAAATATTTGAAATAAGTATGCACTAAAACAATGGCCTATATAAAAAGGAAGTATGATTGTGAACATGGTTCGTGAGTAAATCAAGGAATTTTATTTTCCGATGAGGAAACTTTCTATGAACTGTAAGCGGAAACATTAAAAATGTACTAATATAAATTTTTCTAAGGAATTACCTCGAATGTGTAATCATGATTGTTTTCTTCGTTATATTTAAACATGCATGAAGATAAAGAAAAGCCCACCAGAAATGTTGATTCTCAACCATGAGGGAAGAAAATGCTATACATATTAAGGTCTATAAATTTGATAGACTAGGGTTTATAGGAGGGAAGAGATTTCTCTAGGGTTAAGGTTAGAGAGGAGAGGGAGAGGTGTCTCAAACCAAAACCCGACCTCTATATTTAACGACATCAATCCTAGAGAAATTCTATGTAGAGATTAATTCTAACATCTCTTAAGTTATGATGGTAATGAGGTATTTCGAATTATCATGCTCCTTGTTAATTAGAAAACTCAATCTACACCATCCATAAAGGTAGATTCAATGTGAGACATCTGAGACTATAATCATCGCTAGGGGATGGCATCATATCAAATCCACAAGTGGATCAGAAATGATCATCCCAATCCTCAACCATGTATCCTAGATCATTGATTTGATCACATTAAATTAGGCACATTTGATTCCCCATGTGCATGTGCACAAATACTAATAATCCGATCATAATGCATACTTATCTACTTTTTAGATTGAATGGTTTTTATCTTTGCAAAATTCAATGATTAAAGCATGTTGAAAATATTAATGTAATAATTAATAAATATATTTTAAAAAATAGTTCATAATAAAATGCGACCGTCCGTTCAGATCGACGTAGTAGATAAGTCTCTTGAGCACAATCTCTAGCATGCAATCATCTACAATCTTTTTCTAATCCATCTTTATGACCTGATCTTAATTTGGCTGATTTTTTAGCGTGCTTCTAATCTAGTCGAATATTTGCACATGGCCTTGAGAATACATACTAAAGTAGTGTCACCTTGTTATGACCTTGCCAAGCAGCATAGCGTAATAAGTACACATGAGTTCCCTGTGAGACTAGCATACTCGCACAGTGATTGGACTTGAATCTATTCATTACTTGTAGGTAATTGGTCTCTCAGCATATGTGGCTTGACTCATTCATCATGAATGATTAAGCATTTGTCATCTACTTGATCATCACATAAGATCTACTCAATCAAGTAATGATCTATCCCTCGTTACAATATATAGGCCTACATGATCTGACTATGTATGGAGCCAATCATGCTAATCTGTGTGAGGTCTCATCATGATCATCTTATAGATCATGATAGAGGTACAACTCGTATGTATATGTATCTTAATATTCATAACTCATGTTATGCATATCTACACGATGATCTACGCATGTGAGAAGGGATAAAGCCTTTAATCGATGAATATTGGCCACACCTCATCGTGAAGGCCAATATGAATATCTATCTATTCAGTTATCATGAAACTGTTATATCCATACATATAAACTCAAACATCAAAAATCTCAATATAATCAATGAATAAATATGTACGTGTTAAGATCTGATGGGCCACACTAAGTAAAATTTCTCTCACTCGGCCCAAATACAGGTCATATCCTCTGTAGTCCCTTACCCCTAACATGATACACAAAAGAATCATGAGAAAATGGCTTAGTGAAATGGTCAGCTAACATTTTCTGTATAGAGATATGACTAATGGTGAATTCACCTTTAGTAATATGCTCTCTGAAAAAGTGATACCTCGTCTTGATGTGCTTTGGTCTATGATGAAACGTATGATCTTATACAATTGCTATAAATGAACTATTGTCACAATACAAATGTATCAATTTTCTAGCATTGATGATAATCCTTAAATTGGCAAGGAATTTCTTTAGCCATATGGTTTCTCTAGCCATATAGTCTCTTGTCCTGCAATGCTTAGGAATATACTTAAACCACATAAACAAGAGAGTAGTTGAGGTCATTTTCTTGCTCGACAAGGAGATAGCTCTTTTGTTAAGCAAGAAGATGTATTTAGAGGTAGACCTATTGTGGTTTTTTTATCCTTCCTAATCAATATCAATGAATCCACGTATTAGATCACCTCAATAATAGCCTAACATGAAGTCTCTAGTGCCTTTCAAATAACAAAAAATTCTCTTGAAAGCTTGCCAAGGAAAACCCAAATTTGATTGGCAGTTAAGCCAATGACAAGACAAATTTTAAGACGGGTACATAATATAACATACATGACGTTATCGTTGACAAAAGGAACGTTATCCATTTTCTCATTTTTCAAATCGTTCTTAGGACACATACTCCAATTCAACTTGAGACTCTTCTTTATTAACGTATCCATAGGTTTGTGGTTCAACATTCCTATTATGCATGTTGTTTCACCCATGTCTTCCATATCGAAATTTAGACACAACCAATACTTGGTAGGATTTATCATCCTCAAATAATTGCTAGCAAGAAAAATATCGTCCACATGCATACAAGGATAAGATCAAGAGCTTCTTTCCAGATATATTCACATAAACATAATGGTCTACCTCGTTCATTGGAAACCCGAAGGTAGTCGCTAACGAATGTAGTTTCATGTACCTTGGTATGAAGAGTGATTAGCTCATACAATTTGTGTACTTTATTTTCCGTGACCCTTCACTTGATAACCTATAGGCTGAGATATGTAAATTTCTTAATTTAGGTCACCATTCGGGAATCCAGTCTTGACATCCATTTATAATAAATTTAAATCTATATGTATGATGATGGCCAAGATCATTGTGGTGAAAATAAACTTTATTATAGAAGATAAGTCTTCTCAAAATCTAGGCCCTTAAATTGATAAATCTCTTCCCATCAGTGTAGTTTTGAGCTTGTTAATTTTGCAATTAAACTTCATTTTTAATTTCTAAATTAATTTACTACACAATATTTTTTTCCTAGTGGTAAGTTGACTAGTTTCCATACTTTGTTTTTTCTCATCGACTTAAATTCTTTGTCCACAATTTCCTTCCATTTACTAGGAAGTCATGATGCGAGTGCTTTCTGAAAGGAATTGGGTTCACTTTCATTGGCCACAAATGGATTATAGCATTCTCCATCAATTTTGAAAAATCTTAGGGTAATTCTACTTCATTCGCTCCTCCTAGGTGAAGGATCCTAAGACAAAGAGCTCCCACTATCATTAACAACCGTAGGATTGCTCACACTGTTGTTAACTATTCACAACCCTAACTGTAGGGTCGCGATGTAGTAATAACTCGTGAGAACGAGGTCGAATCCATAGGAACTAAACTTGTACGTATTCTGAAAAGAACTAGAACTAGAACTAGAAAAAGATCTAAATCTGAATTCTGGAATAAAATAGAGTAATTGTGAATAATGTTTAAACTATCAATTAAAGGTGGGAACTAGGGTGCCAAGGATCCACTTGTAGGTACCAAGATGTTACCTTACTTGATTCCAGGAACACAATTGGAATTGGAGTCCTATCCTATCCAAATGGAAGATAAAGTAATTTAAATCAAATTTGAACTTTTCATTAACCTAATTCTCAATGGAGGAGACTTGTGATGATTGGAAGGGATTCCATCACCCTACCATGCCTAGGAGACGATGGTGAACAACGGAATTTACCAATCTCACTATCTCAAAACATGAAAAGAAGATATCCAAAGCTATCACAGCATTTATTGTAATTTGAGTTACAATAAATCATAAAAAACTGAAAATATTCTCTTAATATCAAACTAGAAATCAATGAAGTTCAATAAAAGCAAGAATCAAAGCAAAATAAACATCCAAACACACTGCAAGCTTCACCTCTTAGCCCTAGCTAAGAGGTTTAGCCAACCATAGACATGATTGAAACCAAATCTCTTAAATAAAGCATAAAAAATAAACTAGGGAAGAAGAAAAATTCTTTGGCAGCTTCTCCACCCTTGTGTATGCTCTTTGAGACTTTTTCAAACCTATAAGATGTTTTGGAGCATCCTAGGGAGTCCTAGTTATAGTTATGGAACTCCAACTTTCGAACTAAGTTGGAAAAATCTAAAAACTACCACAAATTTACACACTCTACGCAGTTTCCTAAAATATGCTCGGAGTTTAAACCACCTCAAATTTAACACGCTGCGCAGTTTCCAAAAACATACTTTGAATTTCAGAATATGCTTTTACAGGGCAATTTCAGGAATACGTTTGTTTTCAGGACAATTTCAAGATTCCTTTTCTTCACTTCAAATCTTTGATTCTCTTCATTCCTTATTTGGTTTTCTTAGATCTTTGGCATGTAAATTCTTCATTAATGACTTTCAAATCTCCAAATCTTCATTTAGTAATCTTTTGAGTATAAATTTTCCTTTTGCCATCAATTTCACCTTAAGCTCTCGAAATCATCTCGCACATGAAAACATGAATAATTAAATCGATTAAGCACTATCATGTTTATAAAACCAAGGTATAAATAGGAAGAAATATGCAATATTTCACAGTCAACACACCCCCTAACCAGCATTTTGCTAGTCCCAAGCAAAACATGCGTGAAGTGATCTTCAATTCTCAATGTTCAAAGTTCTTCAAGAAAACAATCTTTTTTGTAAACAAGTATGAATGAGTATAATTCAAAGAAGCAAGAGTGAAAATTTGAAAACCTAAAGCCGAATCAAACGGGCAATCAATCAAATAGGTTCTTTATCAATCAATTAAGAGCATAAGTTCGTATATCAAGTTTTTCCAATGTGCTCAGTGATTTCCAACTTACTTTCCATAAAAATACTATTATTTCATAATATTAGTCATGCTCATCACCTCAGGATTACTTGAATAATTAAGTGCTGATTCCGAACTTATCCCATTTTCCTTCTTTTTCCAATTTTTGATTTTATATCGACGGTTTCTTTTTATTCATTCTTTTCATTCTTTTTCATTCTTTTCCAGTCTTTTCACCATACATGACCTTTTTGTCGATCTCACAATTTTTTAAGTGGTTCTTTTCATCTTTTAAGCTGGATAAAATTCTCCAGATTTAATTCTAAATATCTTTCAATGATATACATACTAACAATCAGAAATTCTAATATTATTCACAGAAAGCAAATTGAACGTGTCTTGTGACTTAGATTAACATGATATTCAAATTTCCTCTTAATTAATTAAATGCAAGAATTTAAACGATAGTCTACTTGGTTGATCAAACTCTAACAATTCAAAATTCAATATCCATGTCATCATCATACTCAAAGCATTCTTAATTCCACAAATTATCATTTCCCGAACATGTTTTTAACTTGAAAAATTGAAAAGTTTCATAATTTTTATTCAAAACTAAGAAAACACTGATTAGTTTACCTAATCCACACCCCCAACCTAAAACCTACATTGTCCTTAATGTAAAAGATATGAGCATACAATGCACATGAGACAACGAAAAGAAATGGAAAGTGATGGGAAGATAATACCTGAAGAAGTAGAATTGAAGCTTTTCCAAAGTTCTTAACATGTAAATGGGTTAGCATGAAGACTAAACAAACTGAAATCAAACTATCCTGATCCTAAATTTTATGAAAGCAATAAACCTAACTATACCTCCATCAGACTAGGAGGTCAATCCTGGTACATGGATCAGTCAAAGGCATGGACATGTCCTCTAAATCAAACTTCTCAACAAATGGCTTGAGACGATGTCCATTCACTTAGAAAACATTGTCATTTGTCAAATTCTTTATCTTGACGGCCCCATGAGGATAGACATTAGTAACAGTGAAAGGGTCGGTCCAACGAGATCGAAGTTTACCCGAAAAAAGATGTAACTGAGAATTGTACAAAATAACTTTTTGACCGATTATGAATGATTTCCGAAGGATGTTCTTGTCATAGAATACCTTCATCCTATCCTTGTAAATTCTCGAGTTCTCATAAACGTCGTTCCGAATTTCCTCAAGTTCATTTAGTTGGAACTTGCGTAGCGAGCCAATATTGTCCAAGTTAAAGTTCAAATTTTTGATAGCCCAGTAGGCTCTATGCTCCAGCTCTACAGGCAAGTGGCAGACTTTCCCATAAACGAGTCTAAAGGGAGACATTCCAATAGGGGTCTTAAATGTTGTACGGTAAGCCCATAAAGCATCGGTCAAATAGATTGACCAATCCTTACGGTCAGGGTTAACCGTTTTTTCCAGAATTTGTTTAATTTTTCTATTGGAAATCTCAGCTTGCCTGCTTGTCTGCAGGTGGTATGGAGTGCTCACTTTATAAGAGATGTCATATTTCTTCATTAAGTTCTCAAATGACCTATTACAAAAGTGTGAACCTCCATCACTAATGATGGCCCGAGGCGTTCCGAACTGGGAAAGGATATTTTCTTTTAAGAATCAAATGACCGTTTTATTATCATCATTTCGGCACAGGATTGCATCGACCCACTTAATGACATAGTCTACTGCTAACAAAATGTAAATATTTCCAAAGGATTGAGGGAATGGTCCCATGAAATTAATGCTGCAACAATCAAATGCTTCAATAACAAGAATGTGGTTTAAAGGCATCATATTTTAATGGGACAACCCTCCCAATTTCTGACAACGCTCACAAGCTTTGCAAAACTGACTAGTATCTCTAAACATCGTGGGCTAGTAAAAGCCACACTGCAGAATTTTGACCATGGTCTTTTTAGCAGAAAAGTGACCACCACAGGCCTGAGAATGACAAAGGGAGATGACACTCTAATGTTCATTGTCTAGCACACATCTCCTTAGAATTTGGTCCGGTCAATATTTAAACAAATAAGGATCATCCCAGAAAAACTTATGTACCTCGACGAAGAATTTTTTTCTTATCTCACACAGTCCAATGTTAGCGTGAAACCTGTAGCAAGATAATTTGCAATGTTAACAAACTAAGGTAGTTGAGAGAGTTTAAACAATTGTTCGTCAGGGAACATATCGTTTATCGGTGTCGGTTCAAGGGAATCAGGGAGGTTAAGTCGAGAAGGTGGTCGGCCACTACGTTTTCTACTCCTTTTTGTCTCATATTTTAATATTAAATTCTTGGAGTAAGAGGATCCATCTTATCAAGCGGGGCTTGGCATCCGTCTTAGAAAAAAGATACTTTAGCGCCGCATGGTCCGTGTAGATGATGATCTTAGATCCGATCAGGTAGGACCTAAATTTGCCCAAAGCAAACACTATGCCTAAGAATTCCTTCAGTAGAGTAGTTCACTTGGGCAAAATTTAGAGTTATACTTGTATAGTGAATAACGTAGGGTTCTTTTCTTTTCTATGGTGTAACACCGCCCCAATAGCATAGTCAGATGCATCGCACATAATCTCAAAAGGAATGCTCCAATCGGGTGGCCGCATGATAGGTGCAGTAGTTAACATGCCCTTGAGCTTAGTGAAAGCTTCTTGGCATTGTTCAGTCCACTCATATGGTACATCCTTTTGAAGCAGATTGCATAAAGGACGAGAGAGATGACTAATATCCTTTACGAATCGTCTATAGAATCCGGCGTGTCCTAGGAAGGATCACACGTCACGTAGCTCTTAGGTGGAGGTAGGTTAGAGATAAGATCAATTTTTTCCTTGTCTACCTCAATTCCCTTAGACAAAATTATGTGTCTAAGCACAATTCC
Organism: Magnolia changhungtana; assembly: GCA_030180095.1. NCBI lineage: Eukaryota > Viridiplantae > Streptophyta > Magnoliopsida > Magnoliales > Magnoliaceae > Magnolia > Magnolia changhungtana. The sequence continues at coordinate 488,486 of JASAUF010000022.1, forward strand.
CTTGGGAACCATGAAATGACATTTCTCCTAATTCAGAACCAAATTCTTTTCCTCGCATCACTTCAGCACTTAAGATTTTTTAAACACTCGCTGAAGGATGGACCAAAGACAGAGAAGTCGTCCATGAAGACCTCTAAATATTGCCCCACCATGTCAGAAAAAATACTCAACATGCATCACTGAAAAGTGTTGGGGGCATTACATAGTCCGAATGGCATCCTTCGGTAAGCAAAGGTGTCAAAGGAACATGTGAATGATGTCTTCTCTTGATCTTCGAGGGCTATCTCTATTTGATTGTAGCTCGAATATCCATCAAGGAAGCCATAGTAAGAGTGATCGGCTAGCCTTTCCAAAATTTGATCAATGAAGGGCAAAGGAAAGTGGTCTTTTCTTGTGATGGTATTCAAGTTCCTGTAGACAATGCATAATCTCCAACTAGTAGTAACTCTAGTTGGCACGAGTTCATTATCGGCATCGGCTATGATGGTGATTCCGGACTTCTCAGGAACTACCTGAGTTAGACTCACCCATTGATTGTTGGATATAGGGTATATGATACCCACATCCAATAACTTAATTACCTCAGCCTTAACCACTTCTTTCATATTTGGATTGAGTCGACGTTGTGGTTGTTGGGAGGTTTTCGCACTATCCTCAAGATGGATGCGGTGAGTATAAATCAAATGGTCAATTCCCTTGAGGTCTGCAATCGACTATCCAAGAGTTCCTTTATGCTTAATGAGAGTGAAAATGAGCACACTCTCTTATTTTTTCTTAGGGTGGGAAAAGATCACCACCTGGTATGTCTCATCTTGACGTAAATAAACATATTTAAGATCTGTAGGCAAAGGTTTTAGGTCAAGCTTCAGTGTTTTGAGGTTAGACGGTAGAGGCACTATATCAGTTTAGAGCAATTTTTTGAATTGTGGCCTCCATCGGTTAATTTCGAGTACCGGAGTAGCATCAAGCAAGGCATCCATCTCCCTAATCATGTTATCATCTAAATTAGGGGAGTGGGCCAAGCACATCTCTAGAGTGTCAGAGTATACAGTCGAGAGTGCTCTATCTTCAACGAAAGAATCGATCATGTTAATGTCGTGGGTATCGTCATCATCCTCTGGTTGTTTGTTCATGTTGAAAAAGATGTTGAGCTCCAATGTAATATTTTCAAAAGATAAATTCATAATTTCATTCCTACATTTAATGATAGCATTTGATGTAGCAAGGAATGGGCGACCAAGAATGACAGGTATTTGAGTGCTCACATCTATGATAGGTTGAGTATCCAAGACAATAAAATCTACTAGATAGTAGAATTTATCAACTTGGACTAACACATCCTCAATCATCCCTCTCGGTACATGAACTGAGCGATCGGCAAGTTATAATGTAGTCCATGTGGATTTTAATTTACCTAGACCCAATTGTTCGTAAACCGAGTAAGGGATCATATTTACGCTCACCCCCAAGTCAAGAAGTGTGTGCTCAATCCGGTGGTTCCCAATTACACAAGTGATGGTTGGCCTACCGAGATCTTTGTATTTTTGTGGAACATCTTTCTCGAGAATGGCACTCACTTTTTCTGTCAAAAAGATTTTCTTTTGCATGTTTTGCCATCTTTTGGTCGTACATAAATCTTTTAGAAATTTGGCATATGAAGGGATTTGTTTAACGGCATCTAGTAGAGGGATGTTGACCTTCACTTGCTTAAGCACCTCTAAAATATCCTGAGAGTTAGAGAGAGGTTTTGGTGCAATAAACCGTTGAGGGAATGGCGCAATCGGCTTACTTTGAGGTTCCGGTTCTCACTATGTGGAGCATTGTTAAGTCTATCATTCTCATCTATTTTTGCGTCTTTAGGCTTTTCAGCCCTCACTGAAATAAATTTGTCAATTGTCTTTCCACTCTTAAGAGTGGTGATAGACTTAGCTTGCTCCATCTGTTTTGAAGAGCTTAGGTCACTGATTTCATAATGTTGTTTTGGGTTAGGGAGAGGCTGAGTTGGAAGGATCCCTCTCTTCCCAATCAAAATTTTTGTTTCAAGCCCTTGTATGGCCTTTATAAGGTCTTGAAAGGCTTCCAGCATACCCTGATTAAAAAGATCTTGGTTCTGGATATGTTTTAAGACCAGATCTTCGTGAGGTTTCCATTGATTTAGAAATTGGTTAAGGATCCCTCGAGGAGTAGCCGTTTGGCCATTCCTCCAACTGAAGTTTGGATGGTTCCTCCAGCTTGAGTTATATGTTTTTGAGGTAGGTCCACTGAAAGGTTTTTAGTACTTGTTTACGGCATTTGATTGCTTATTCAATATCTCTTGAAAAGTGAGAATTGTTAGGCAATTCTCAGTTATATGTATGTTACAAGCACAAATACCACAAACAACTTCCGCAGTCTCTTCGGGTTCTACCTTCTTAAGTTTCATAGCCTCGACTTTCCTTCTGAGTTTGGCCACTCTTGCATTTATATCATCTTCCTCTTTTAGAACATAAATTCATCCCTTTTCCTTTGATTGAGTAGGCTTAAAAGTGGTAATTCTTGAAGAGGTATCCCATGATTGCGCATTTTCAGCAAGTTTATCAAAATAATCCCACGCATCATCGGCTTCCTTATTCATGATTTCCCCATTACACATCATCTCCACAAATTAGCGCATGGGTGAGGTCAATCTCTCATAGAAAAAGCTTGTTATACGCCATGTTTCGTAGCCATGTTGTGGACATGAATTTATGAGATCCTTAATCGCTCCCAACTTTGGAAGAAAGTCTTATCCTCTTTTTTCGCAAACTTCATAATTGTTTGCCTTATTTGTTTTATGATAGGGGAAGAACTTTTTAAGGTACTCCCTTGTTATCTCAGCCCACGTGCCAATGGACCTTGGTCTTAAGGAATGTAACCACTACTTAGCCTTTTCTTTTAAAGAAAAAGGAAACAATTTTAGTCTAACCGTGTCCTCAGACACGTTTGGGAAGTGTAATGTAGATATGATTTCATCGAACTCTTTCATATGCAAGTATGGACTTTTAGATTATTGTCCATGAAACTTAGGAAGGAGTTGAATTACCCCTGGTTTAATATCCACAGTTCCTACATTCAATGGAAATATCATGCAGGAAGGTGTACTCACCCCTGCCAGTTGTAAATAATCTCGTAGAGTACGAGGCGGGAGTGAATTATGCACCTTGTTTTCATCTTAAACTCCCTCAACTGGTGGTTGAGGTTGATTTGCAGCCATTACTACAATTAATTGAGAGGATATCAAGTGGTGTCTAATCCTTTGATGGATAGGCAACCCTTCGACCAATCCTCCTTCACTCAAGAGACATTGAGTGTTTTCACAAACCCACTTGGGCATGAAACACGCACAGCCCCCAAGCACCAAACAACTAAAACCTAGAAGAAAGAAAACTAGAAAAACTAAAATAAATAAGAGATCTAAAAAAGATAGAGAGAATTGGAAAGAGGTTATCGGATTGGAGTTACTATGTTAAGATCCTACAAAATAGAAAACAATGTTAGTTTCTAAAAACAATTTCAAAAAAAATCATAACCTAAAAAAAAAAAAAATTTAAAGTTAACCCTAATCACAACCTAATTCTAATACCAATTAATTCCAGAAAAATGTAGTCGTAGTCCCCGACAACGGCGCCAAAAACATGTTCACAACCCCAAGTGTAGGGTCACGATGTAGTAATAACTCGTGAGAACGAGGTCGAATCCACAGGGACTAAATTTATACGTATTCTGAAAAGAACTAGAACTAGAACTAAAAAAAATCTAAATCTGAATTCTGAAATAAAAGAGAGTAATTGTGAATAATGTTTAAACTATCAATTAAAGGTGAAAACTAGGGTGCTAAGGATCCACTTGTAGCTATCAAGATGCTACCTTACTTGATTCAAGGAACATAATTGGAATTGGAGTCCTATCTTATCCAATTGAAGATAATACAATTTAAATCAAATTTGAAATTTTCATTGACCTAATTCTCAATGGAGGAGAATTGTGATGTTTGGAAGGGATTCTATCACCCTACCATGCCCAGGAGACGATAGTGAACAATGGGATTTACCAATCTCACTATCTCTACCAATCTCATTATCTCAAAACATGAAAAGAAGATATCTAAAGCTATCACAACATCTATTGTAATTTGAGTCACAATAGATCATAGAAAACTGAAAATATTCTCTTAATATTAAACTAGAAATCAATGAAGTTCAATAAGAACAAGAATCAAATCAAAATAAACATCCAAACACGCTACAAGCTTCTCTTCTTAGCCCTAGCTAAGAGGTTTAGCCAACCATAAACAAGATTGAAACCAAATCTCTTAAATAAAGCATGAAAAATAAACTAGGAAAGAAGAAAAACTCTTTGACGACTTCTCCACCCTTTTGTATGCTACTTGATACCTTTTCAAACCCTAGAAAAATGCTTTGGAGCATCCTAAGGAGTCCTATTTATAGTTGTGAAACTCCAACTTTCGCACCAAGTTGGAAAAATCTAGAAACCGCTTAAATTTGCGCACTCTGCGCAGTTTCCTAAAATATTCTCGGAGTTTAAACCACCTCAAATTTAGCACTCTATGCAGTTTTCGAAAACATACTCGGAGTTTTAGAATATGCTTTTTCAGGCCAATTTTAGGAATATGTTTGTTTTCAGGACAATTTCAGGATCCTTTTCTTCACTTCAAATCTTTGATTCTCTTCATTCCTCACTTGGTTTTCTTGAATCTTTGGCATTGGAATTCTTCATTAATGACTTCCAAATCTCAAAATCTTCATTTAGTAATCTTTTGAGAATAAATCTTCTTTTTGGCATCAATTTCACCTTAAGCTCTCGAAATCACATCGCACATGAAAACATGAATAATTAAATCAATTAAGCACTATCATGTTTATAAAAGCAAGGTATAAATAGGAAAAATATGCAATATTTCACTCTCAACATTAACAAGTGGTGGAGTTGTCCCACTTGGTGTATAATCTTTATGTCGCATTTTGAATCTAGCACCCAATGCCCACATACCAAGTTCCAAATTCGGTGTGCGACTTGTAACGACTTGTAAATTTTGGAGTCAATTTTTTTTCTTTCACTAATAGATATCATGTATTGTTGATATGTATTGTTGGGGGAATGCACGAAAGCAACCCTGAGTTAAAATCAAATAATAACTTATCAAATCAACCAAGTACGCAAAAAAACACAAGGTTTTATGTGGAAAAACCCTTGCGGGAAAAAACCATGGTACAAAGTAACAGCAAATCCACTATGATAAACAATGTTACAAGAGGTGGGTGGACTTACCGATCCGAGAAAACCCCGTAAACTATATAAAACCTTAGCTTTGCTCTCCCTTTGCTCGCAAAAGCCCTAAACATGTTCTCAATACCCTAATTCCCAATTACAAGCCCTTATAAAAAAGTTAAAACTAAATTAGGAAACAAAAAATGCAATTCCTTGAAACTTTGCAAGTCGATTGATGGGAGCTTCAATCAAATCGAGCGTCATCGATGACCCATTGATGGGACCGAAGTTGTCTTCGATCGGATCGATTTCAACCCAAAACTGTCCAACAAGCAAAAGCAAATATTCGTGAGTTTTCATATTAGATCAACTGATCTTCGATCTGATCGAACTGCCCTATTCCAGATTGATTTAAGACATCTATCAACAATCTCTACCATATCTTCAATCATCACGAACCATTGCTCCAAGCTCCATCTCTAATTGCCTTGATCATAGATCTACTATCGTCATTGCTTCTCATGCACACTATGTCTTCATCAAGCCTTCGTCAAGCCTAGAGAAGTCACACAAAATTTGAACTTCTCTATAGGAACCACCTTCATAAGCATGTCCATTGAATTCATGCTTGTGTGGATCTTCTCAAGAGTCACTCTGCCTTCCTCAAGCACATGTCGAATGAAATGATGACAAACATCAATATGTTTAGTACGAGAATGGTTAGAGCTGAACACGAGTCGAGCTAAGTCGAGAAACTCGCTCGAATTGACTCGGTTGAGCTCGATCTAACTCAACTCGGAAACTAGTTCGGGTCAGACCGAGTGCTAAAAACTTTAGCTTGAAAAAAATCGAGTCGAGTTTAGGCTTAGTCGAGCTTGGTCAAGCTCGAATCAACTCAACTCAACTTGACTCACTCTAATATTTTATATATAATATATATATATATATAAGTTATAAAAAAAAAAAAAGTAAAACCCTAAATCTACCCCACACACACACACACACACACACACACACACACACACTCTTTTTCTCTTTCTCTTTTTTTACCGTACCCGAGCATGAGCGAGTAACAAGCTGGCAGACCTCACCACCTAATGAGCCGAGCAGCGATGACTGACAAGAGACCCCACTTCTTTATCTCTCTCTACTCTCTCCTCTTATTTGTTTCTCCTTCAATCCTTTAAGCCAGGTAACATTTTTTTTTATTTTTTCTCCTTGCATGATGTAATCGAGTTAGATCAGGGTTTGGTTGGGTGAGGGTTGGGTTATGTCGGGTTGGGTCAGGGTCGAGTTGCGTCAACGTGGGGTTGGGTCAAGGTCGAGTTACGTCAATGTGGGGTTGGGTCAAGGTCGAGTTGCATCAACGTGGGGTTGGGTTATGTTGGGTTAGGTCAGGGTCGGGTTAGGTCGGGTTTGGGTTGCAACGAATTGGGTCAACATCGGGTTGGGTCAGGGTTGGGTTGCATCGGTTGGGTCAGCGTCGGGTTGGGTCAGTGTCAGGTTGAGAAATTCTAAACTTACATAGACTTGAATTTGATTCTTGATTACTTCAAGTGATTGATTTGTATTTAATTAAAGTAATTTACTTGATATGATTCTTGATTACTTGAATTTAAATTCTTGATTACTTTAGAAATTCTAAAGTTGTGTAGACTTGTATTTGATTACTTAAATTTGATTTACGCTTAATTCAAGTATTCAACTACAAATCATATATTAAATATATGATTTATAGTTGTATACTTCAATTAAATACAAATTAATTAGTTTTAGATCGACTCCACTTGATACTTGACACACTTGACATATGAATTTAATAATCTACCTTCTCGTTTAATGGTGGGCTTTCTAGCAATCTTTCTTGTGGCATGGTCCACTCGAGATTTGGATATGACTCATTTTTTGGATCATGGCATACATTCAGCTGACAAAATAGATACACTGCTTGGATTAAACACATGCATCATTGTTAGGCCGACAAGCACCAACCAGCTGCTTGGTGGCTGAAGGCCATCACCGCATGTAATCGACAGCCTAGGACAACGGTCCCAACCAATATTTGGTTGGCTGGAGGTGGGCCCACCTTGACATGTATGTAAAATCCACTCCAACCATAATGGCTTAAGATGATAATTTAGGCGTATTACTCCAACATCAGCCACATCTATAATTCTAGTAAGCCACATAGTGGAAACCATGTAGGGGACACCCACCATCAAAATCACTTCACTTGGTGTGATCCACATATATCACGTATGGGTCTAATGTTTGGTTTCCATGCATTAACCTCTACAAGGAAATTAATGGATAGAATGGATTTCACATAAACATCATGGTGGGCCCTGTAAAAATTCAAAGGTAGGCTTCTCCTCTCCCACTATTTTTTGTTTTGTGGCCCAGTAAATCACAAATCAGCCATTTTTTTGCACCCTAGAGTTCAATTGATATCACGAACTGAATTGTTGAAGTGATCATAGGAACACATCATGGTGAGGCTCACTTACAACACACTTGTTTAAGTTGGCATGATCAGTGGTAATTTGGTAAGCAAAATGTCTCCTGCGGTACTGTGTCGGAGGAGACCATTACTATATATATAGAGAGAGAGAGAGAGAGAGAGAGAGAGAGAGAGAGAGAGAGAGGAATGCTCACCTGCGTACCTTTTTAAGTGAGCACCCGAGCGCACCTTTGCACAAGTGTCATGGACATAGAATCTGAACAATCCATGTGATGCGGCACCCCTTGAAACTCTATGGGCCCAATTTTCAAGCTGATCCAAAACTCTAGTTGGCCATGGCAAAGATAAATGAAAATCATGGGAGGAAACTATTTCCTTTTGTCATGGCCCACTAGAGTTTTATATTTGGCTAAAAGTTGGGCTAGTGAGGTTTCAAGGGGTGCCGCATCACATGAACCATTCAGATTATGTTCCCATGACAGATCACGTAAGAAGGCGTACAGGTGAGCATTCCTATATATATATATATATATATATATATATATATATATATATATATATATATATATATATATATATATATATATATATATATGCTCAGCTTTGGAGAACTCTTCATACGTGATGTGATTCCAAAATCTAAACGGTCCATGTGATGTAGCACCCCATGAAACCCCAAGGGCCTAACTTTTACTTAGATCCAAAATCTAAACAATTTTCTCCCTTGATTTGCATCTCTCTTTGCTATGGCCCACTAGATTTTTATATCAGGTTGAAAATTGGTGCCTTAGGGTTTCATGGTATGCTTCATCACATGGACTGATCGGATTAGACTCCTATGACACATGTGTAAAGGTACGCACATATGCACGTGCATATAGGTGAGCATGCCTCACGCACCCACCCATTGAAACCTTCATAATTTTTTGCAGGGTCCAGTGAGTAGTTAGACATTCTCAGCCATGTGGAAAACTCAAATGGCCCAACCAAATACTCTTAGAAGTTTTAGTTTGTTTCGAACAAGAAACAAATGCATTTGATTTGGGGGATTTTATTCACTTAATAATTAACAAAAAAAGATAATCACATCATTTATTCTTCATTCCAAGTTCTTTTACATCCTCGCTCCTTGGATTCCAAAATAGAGTACTCATGAAATCATAATATTATATTTAAAGAAATGCAACGCATGGTATCTTTGTAACAGGATGTGTTGAAACATCATGTACTGATAAGGAACATTGTGCACTAAAGCAAAGCCATTGTGTGCTGGAAACGTTGTGCACTGCAGGCTATTGTGTGTTGGAGGCGTTGTGTGCTGGAGGTGTTGTGCACTCCGAGCGGTTGTGCACTCCAGGAGGTTGTGCACTTCAAGCCGTTGTGAGCAGCGAGCGTTGTGCGCCGCGTAATGGCTGTTCCACACAACAGACAATGGGTCTTACCTTTCTCTCTCTCAGGTCTGCTCCTTTCCAATTGGTTGCCAATGACCCCTTTTAGAGGAGTCGAGGGTATTTATAATCTTCTCACACGTGTGAACTCGCCATGCAGGCTTTGTGCGGTATCATTTGTGCGTGGACTCTGTTGCACGATCTCTCCTTGCGCGGACTCCGTTGTGCGAACTTCATTGTGCCAACTCTGTTTTGCAAACTCTGTTGTGCTACTGTGCAATTGGTCTTCTGCGCGCAACAGCTGTAACACAGCAGTTTGCACACAAAGGCTCTTTCCGCACAACGGCTTGTGCACAATGAATGTTTGGTGTTTCTTCTTCTTTTTATGCCTCAACAGATGCCCCCTTAATCCTGCATTTTTTATCTTTAAACTATAAAATTAAAAAGTGTGGGATTAATATTCTAATAATTTTAACCATTTTTCACTTTCCTTTCTTCATTGTGTGCCCCTTTAATTCTAGCGCACAATGCACTGCTCACAATGATTTACGCGCACCGAGGGGAACTCAGTCTATAAATACCCCTTCATCATTCCTTTTCTTCACTTCTCCTTCTGCTTACCTCGCCCCTTTGCACGTCAAACCTCTTTGTGCACAACGAGAACTTGCGTACAACGACAACTTTTCCGCACAGCTCTTGCGTGCAACAGCTACTGCACAGCAGTCTGCGCATAAAGGCTTGCACACAACGACTCTGTGCTTCTAAGGACTTAGACAAATTTTCCCTTCCTCAACTTTTCAGATTTAATAGATTCTTCCCTTTAATTCTGATTCATTTCTAATTACTTGTGTAGGTTCTGATGGCTAGTTCCAAAAGACCTCATGCCTCCCCAAGTACTGCTAGGTCCTCTGACTCACAACCAGCTGAAACCCGTAGTCAGAAAAGACCCAGGTCGGCTGAAGGTTACTCTTCCTTCTTCAAAGAACCAACTCCCACCATTATCAACTTTACTAATTGTATCTAGCGTCTATCTGAACATATCTGTATGGCTATACTGATGAAGGAGATAGAGGGACCCCCTACTACAGGACAAGAATTCGATTGAGAAAATTGGTTAAAATCTACAGCCAATTTTCACACAGATGACACTCGTCCTTCTGCTGCTGAAGCTTCTCTTGCTCCGATGATTTCGAATCGAACAAGAGAAAAGTGTAAAGATGAAGCTTTTCAAGAAAAGATTCGAGAACACAATCAGAGGCATTTCCAGAATGCTTAGGATTCAATCAAGTTAAGTGCCGAGGCGATCAAATTTCGCAACCCTTATAAAGACGAAACTATTACTATCCCTTTGCATCTTCAACGTCACTGGTCCATAATTCAAAGTGAACCAACCAATTATATGACACAGAACAGGCTCCTATATGTGTCAAATTAGGAGATTAAAGAGCTGCGAATCCTTGAAGGCTATCTCACAGAGAAAGGATTAATCCAAAAGACCGGGCAGATAAGATATATGCGCTTCCTCACACATGTTACAATCCTCATTCCTTATACTTCACTCATTTCTTTGAAACAATTCAGCAGCGTTTTCGTAATCGCGACTCCCTGTGGGGTAAGGAAGATTTAGGATGCAGGGTCTTTGGACCGATCGTCCATATTACAGCGCATGGACCAAAGCGAACTTGAAGAAGTACAAAAATGTCCTTATTGTAGCAAAGATATATCATGCTATAGAAGTCACCTCAGAGTTTTTCCCTAAAAGACACAATGATTTATAAGGGCTTTCTGAAATACTGGTCTTCCACTACAAATTTTTTCCATCTTTCGGTCGGAGAAGTGAGCATCACCTTGTGGGATCTATACAGGATGGTTGGCCTGCCTATCTCCAGATCTTTCCTTGATGAATAAGTTCCCACGAATGAGGAATTTACCTATGTCGCTCCCAACAGAACGCCTAGGATTACAGCATCAACAATCGAACTTTTCCACGAAACATCTTATTTCGCTGACGTTCATAAGATATCCCCTCTTCAATGGCTTGCACATTTTTTCCGATACTTGGTATAAGTGTTCCAACATTTTTTTTAACCTTTCAGATGACACTTGCCTATAGATATATAAATTGCTCCCTTCTTCCTTTTTTTTAGGTTCCTTGGCAGTAGGAGTGTACATGGGTCGATCCAAGTCGAACTGGGCTCAACTCGGCCCAGCCCGGCCCGGTCACTAGCCACACCCAGCCTGAACCCGACCCGTCCCAGTCACCGGGCCAACATGTCCAGCCTGAACCTGACCCGGCAGCAATCGGGCGAGTTCGGGCCAGTTTTGAACCTGAGTTCGGGCCAGTTTCGAACTTTACAGCAAGTTCATGGGAAGGGCTTTGGCAGGTAATCCGCGTCCCATTACAAGGCCCTTGATCAATGGTTTAGATAATTGAACTATAGACTCCACAAAAATGTTGCATTTTATTTATTTATTTTTTTTGTTGTTGTTGTTGGGGGGGGGGGGTTAGGGGTGAGGTTGCAGGTGTCGTCATCCATAACTTGCAGGTTTAGCTTCATCTTTTTTTCCTAGTCACTTGTCTCTATATGTTTATATTTTTCATTGAAGCAAAAGTAACCCCACTATAATCGTCCATTACTCATAATCTTAATCATCCATCTCATAAAATATTAAAAATGAGTAAAAATACCCCTCAATCTATCATAACCATACATGTTTTCCCTGTATCATCGATAACTCACTATAATTATATCAAAATTGCATAATCTTGGGCACCTTTTAAAGGAAATTGAATAGGTCATCAAAGGGACTAATTTCATGTTAATCAAAACACCATTTGACACCTGAAACACAACACCACAAAATACTTGCAAAAATACTATAGGGAAACACAATCAACAAATCATGAGCAACTCAAACTCTTAAGAACTAATTAAAAAATAAATCCTAAGGACTGTTCAACCATCCAGTTAGAGGATCTGTGCACACATTGATGGTTTAGACTCTAGATAGATATGATGAAAGATCATATGAATGTTTGAATTGGATTGAGGTTTGCAATCAGATGTTTGGTTTGTGATACATCAAAACTGGGACCCATATTTCACATAGTTGTACGCCACGTTTGCAATTTCTAACTAATTTCTAAGTGCCTGTGTATCATCCATCACACTCTGCCATAGTATCAGAGTATTTCTCTAGGGTCTATACACGATTGTTCAGTGTCTAATCTGTGATGTTGATTGGAGAGAGATGGAAATAGAGAGAGATAGAGAAAGGGATAGAGAGAGAGAGAGAACCTACCAAGCGTCGATGGTATGCTGGAAGCGTCTTGGCCATTGATCAGCCTGCAACCGTACGGAGTCTTCTGGATGGTGGTAAAGAGCGTTTAGGGCTTCTTTTACAGTGTCCTGCAGTTCCACAGAAGAAGATTCCATCCTTTCCACTCTCTCGCGATCGAGCAAAAGGGGCTTTTGAGAGAAAAAGAAGCTCTCTCGCGACTAAAAAGCTCCCATCACGTCGGACTTTGGTCGAACGAGAGAGAGAGAGAGAGAGAGAGAGAGAGAGAGAGAGAATAGAGACGAGAGAGAGAGAGAGATGAGAGAGATTTGGTGGGGCCGGGCAGTTGGGTAGGGAGAGAGGGAGTAGGATTTCGTGGGGTCGGGCGCTGTCGCTAGGGTCGGGCGATCTCCAAAGGCGAAAGGGGAAAGGGATGGGTAGGGTTAGGTTATGGAAAATATATATATATATATATATATATATATATATATATACACTCGACCGGTTCGGGCCGAGTCGAGTTTCGGACCAAGTCGAGCCGAACTAGGGCCTATCCGAACTAGGCCTGAACTCTATTTCAGGCTGAGGAAAATGGCACGTCCCAACCCGAACTCAGTTCCAGGTCGGGCCAAGTCAACCAAGCTAACTGGGCTAGCCTGGTTCGTGTACAGCCCTACCTGGCAGCCATTGTGCCAAGCTAGAAGCTAATCACAAAAAGATAAGGGGTCCAGTCGAATTCACTACTGAAACTGAATTAACCGCTTTCTTGGCTTATTGGCTGAGCTTAGTCGTGCTTCCCAGCTCAAAAAGCTCAAACTTTTTTCACCAACTTCATTTATTGCGGCAGGCGCAATGGCAGAAGGTAGAAAAAGATATTCTCTGGCCCCTCCTGTCTTATGCTCGTTATATAGAGCTTTCGGTCATGCTGCGGCGCACTGCTCAAGCTCGGCACTAGGAGTTTTATCTTCTTTTACTCTATGGCACTATTTCTCCGGATGGCTTCCATTTATTTCCCCTGGACTTACAATGACCTAGAGAAGGCTTATGTCCATCCCGATCATCTGCCCCTGTGGCATTTCTTGAAGTGAAAGATGATAAAGAAGTGGTATGAATGGATACTGGATAAAATTGATAACATGGAATCTATTGACTTCTTCCTTTTTATTTGGACTACCAAGCTAAAGATAGAGATGTTGAGGATAACAATAACTTGGAACCTGTTGAGAGAACCTTCTTTCTTTGTATTCGTTCTTACAGTCTTCCCATGTGAGGAGTAGAATTCTGGCGAGAACCATACTATCCGATTCGATTTGTTAGACAATTTGGGTATGATCAAGCTATGCCCCAAGCGGGTGAGGAGGTCATACGGACAATGAGAAGCTATGGAGTCGGCCCCTACAATTGGGCTTTAATATGGAAGCAGCTCTTAATAAGAAATTTTTGTTCTCGATTTCTTCTTCCAGGGTATAATCATCGAGTGATAGCTTCATATTCCTGGATGCGGTGGTGATCGCATCATTACTACTTGGTGCGCAACTATTTTCCAGTGGATCAACCTATCTGGGTTCCTCTTCCATGCTTGAGGAATTATAGGCCGGAGCAAGGGATTGGATATTTTAATGACAAAGATTAGGCCGCCATTCCGGGACAACTTCATTGTAAAATTTCTACAGAAGAGTCCATTAGAGAAATAAAGCCTCCAAATACTCTGGAAGGATGGATTGCTTTTGGTTCTCCTTTGGATTTAATAAAATAGAGAGAAAGATTGGCCACTCCTCGCAATGAATTTGAAACTGCAGGCGGTATTCTGCCTTCCACTACTCCTAAAGGAGGAGATTAGTCTACACACCCTACTCCCGTCATTCCTCCTACTACAGAACCCATCACTTCTATAATTTCTCCTAGTATTGAACGTACAACCACTGCAGTTATCCCTGTCTTGGACCTTTCAGCAACCACAGCAAGTCGTACTACAGTCATAACTTCTCCTGCCGCACGTCGGATTACTAATACTACATCTCCTATGACTCATTCACATGCTAAATCATTGTCTCCTAAAGTGTTGGCACAACAAGTCCCTTCTCCTACTCAAAGTGTACGTCTTCTCCCCGTGAAGACTACTTAGAAGGGAAAACAAACTATATCGAACACTGCAAGTGATGATACATCTTCTCATACGAGGATAACTGATGAGAGAGATGCTTTGTTAAATGAAGATACTAATTTTGAGGTGGATATTGGAGAAGAAGGCGATGTTAGAGTCGAGTCTCCATTTCTTGATGCTCCAATCACTCATCCAGATGCCTCTCATCTGATTCCGGTGACTTCCTTAGATGAGGAGCAACTCGATTATCGAGAATCTAGTTATTCTCCCTGTACAAATATTTTTCTTTCTTTTGATGCCTCATATTCTCCATGTATTGTGGAAACTGCCGATGTGGTTGCTCGCAAAACATCAACATTAAGGGATGCAGAGGCTCGATCATCCGAAATTCAGACAACAATGGGAAATGTACTTCTTCTTCACAGCACAGAAGAAACCTTGCCGATAGTCCCGACAACTTCTGATGCCCTCATTCAGACTAATAAGTCCCCTACTGTGCGTCCTTCTCCTATCCAGCCAGTAGCTTAAAGTTTAGAATTTTTTTTGATCCGATTGACATCCCAACTCCGACTACTCTAAACTCGAGTATTGTAGGGGCTCAGGAGCTTTCTTTTAATGTTGTTGTGACTACGAAAGCCCCCAGCTTGTAGCACCCACAACCCATTCTGTTCAAGCTACTTCTATTGTTGCCCCCAGATCGAGTACATATTTTCCTTTCTTATTTTATATCATTATATACATGTGTATCTTCTTTTGAACTTATAATCTCTTCTTCTTTCTCTTTTAGCTTCGGTCGTGCCAACTCCAAGTGGATATGAAGGGTCTAACTCGGTAGCCGCAATTTTTGATAAACTTTCATTGGAAAAGGTGTCTCCTCTTATGCTAGGACTCTTCAAGAACGCAATTTCTATTATCATCAGTGCTTTTAAAGATCCAGCCCAGTGGCCTTTTTTGGATAGTGCCCTAGCAGTCCTCACCCATTCGGCTCGTCTGGCACACATCAATGTTCAGTCTCTTCACAACTCCTTGTCATAGTTTTATGATTCCACCAAAAACTTAGAAGCAGCACGAGGTATAGTCATTGCTCCCGAAATTCAGAGTCGTCAGAAGGAATTGACACTACTTAAGGAGAAACTCTCTCATTCAGATGATGTCCTTGCTAATTGCAATGTTATTAGTCAATCTCTTCATGAGAAGTTAAAAGTTTCTGATAGAAATAAAGCGATCATTGACGATCAAATCGCTATACTCGAGAGAGAGATTCTATTACTCAAGGGTCAGAAAGAAGTAGAAGATTTAACTATTCGTCAAATCAATGAGGAGCTTGAAATGAATACTCAAGTAATTGATACTGAACAAACTGAATAAACAAAGAATAGGGAAGTTGTTGCTTCTTTAGAATCAGAACTGGTTAGTATTCCTGATCAAGACAGAATAATTCTTGAGGCTGAACGCACGACTGCTGTGGCACAATTTCAATTAAAAGAAGAATTACAATGTTACTTGGTAGTATTAAACATAACTGAAGATCTGTAGGCATTGTATGTAAATTCATTTTTGTGTTGTGATACATAAACAACTTGTGGTGTTTTATTCAGAGCAAAATGCATTCTTGATAATACAATCATCGATTTTGGGATACATGTTGATGTAATATTTTCATATTCATGCTTCGTTATTTCTATTATTTATATTTATGTATTGTACAATGACCCTATGTGATGTTTTATTTCAATGGGCGGAATTATTCCATTTCAAAGTTAGTTAGTTAGCTTTGCACACAGTTTAAGCTCTTAAGTAGTGGAGCAATCATAGTTTTTGAGACTCATAAGTAGTTGGAGTCGGGTCTCACATGATAGTCTCTATAACTCTCATGAGTTCACTAAACTTCTCGCAGACTGGTGAGTTCACAAACTGCGATCCATCTGAGGGGCCCAGTGAAGCTACTGGGGCCGTGAACTCAGTTGGATTTACGTACAGGGTTGGCCGTAGTAACTCTCTAGAGTTCACGGGGCGCACAAGGCGACCTTTGGGATACCAAATCTAGGGTCGTCAATCCAACGATGAGTAGGTTTAGGCCCTTCCTCATGAGTTACTACTGAAATTAAGCCTAAGATCTGAGGGGTCTTACGCATGGTTGGCCTATCTATAGATATGGCCATAGAGCTCACACTGCTGCCCACATTTTCTTCGCCTGCAAGGTCTGACCCATTCACGGGAGGGCATTTTCATTCGCTCCCCGTGGCGCTGTCGGAAAGCTATACAGGCAGAATGGGTGTTACGCATGACTAGTCATTGATGACTTTTTGGCCTTTTAGGGCTTTAAGTCACTGGCTTCATCTGCTGCCCTCATAGGTATGCATATGATGGCCTTCACGGGCTTTTTAGGGCCACTAGCTTCTCACTACTGCCTGAATGACGATGGTGATAGGCCTTATGCCTAGTTGGCCGTATAAGGCTTGGATAGGCTGCCTTGAGGAGTAAGTTGTCATCGCTGTCATTAACTTTATATGTGGTTAGATGTATAGTTCGTTCCACTGCCAAAATTGGTGAATCAATAATTGATATTTTGCCGTTGCTGATGATGTTCTGAGAACATTCATATTATGTTTAAAATAGTGTATCAGCTCGGTAATGATAGCAATTTCGATAAAATGAGGAATTGATGATGATAGCAATGGAAAGATGTTCATATTATCGTCTTTCCATTCATATTTGGCGATAATCATCGACGTTTGGCGAAATTGATGATAATCATCGATGTCGACGGCAATCGTCAATGCTTGGTTAGCAATCATCAATGCATTGGCAACAATCATCAATGGTAGCGATCATCAATGCTTCTGATACGTTTGAGAAGCTTTACTTGAAATATTGTGCTTTTTATTCATTCACATGAGGGGGAGTACATGACTTTGTCTTTTGTAGCCCTTCGCCCTTCTATTTGTCATGCCTCATTTTGATTAGGAAGCATTACTTTGGGAATCTTCGTAAGCAAAATCACGATGTTGCGCCCTTTAGCAAATATATTGTCGCTACATCATCTCACATTGTTTGCCCAAGATTAGCATTGCCCCCAGTTTTGAACTAATCAGGCCCGTGTACTAATATCTCTTCTTTTATTTCGTACACTTTTCTTATAACGATTTCACCTTCATCAATCATCTTTTGTAACTTTTTCTTCAAGCTGAAACAATTCTCCGTTCGATATCCAAGGAGACGATGGTAATAAC
Organism: Magnolia changhungtana; assembly: GCA_030180095.1. Classification (NCBI taxonomy): domain Eukaryota; kingdom Viridiplantae; phylum Streptophyta; class Magnoliopsida; order Magnoliales; family Magnoliaceae; genus Magnolia; species Magnolia changhungtana. Next base: position 506,198 of record JASAUF010000022.1, read on the forward strand.
AATAATCACTTTTACTCATTTTCTTCATTTCCTTTGGATGTTTCGGCCATGGCAAGTTGATCTTTTCGGCTGCCAGCAATTTGTTCAACATAGGCAGCATATCATCTTCTTCAAATGAATATTTCTTATAGGCCTTAGGCCGCGCAAATTCTTTCTTCCTTTTCTTGGTCGTATGTTCATTCACCTTTCTTGTACCTGAACCTCCCTGCTCCTTTTATTGACTCTTCATCTTTTCTTCTTATTTAATCATATCAGTCTGGTTTCTTCCGAGGTTCGGAACCAACTGGCTTATATAAAGATCAGCCACCTTTGTAATAATCATTTCTGAACTATAAGCCTCTTCAATCAGGTCTTGAAATGTCTGTAAATTTAAACCCTCAAGACTTAGCGCAATACTTGGCTTTTATACATTCCAAGCATCACTTAACTTGCTCCTTTTCTTCTTTTACCAATCGTATGCGTGATGCCCCCAAGATTCTCCATCGATTAATGAATTCTCTGACCGGTTCATCCTCTCTTTGGCGAATAGAAGCTAAACCATGTGTGACTTCTTTAGAAGAAAATTCAACAAATTGTGAATCACAATGAGAATTTCTGAGTGAATCCACCAATGCCAGCCATTCACTTACTGCAACAGCTTTCCTTTTATCTTTCCTAATCTTCAATGAGTTCCCTGCAAACGTGGTATTCCCAGTCACTTGCTTATCTCGTTTCTTGTCCTTTTTCATTACTAATTCTCCTTGTTTTACCATTCTCTACAGCATATCTTTAAAGCATATCTTTAACGTAAAACAATTTTCTGTCGGATGCCCAACATAACGATGATAACGACAATATTTCTTATCTTTAGTCATTTCGACCTCTTCTGGGTGTTTGGGCTGAGGTAATTGAATGGTTCCGATAGCTAGTAGTTGTTCCATTATTGGTACCACATCCTCTTTTTCAAAATCATACTCTTCATGATAATCATTCGATCGAATTCGCTTATCATTCACTCGATCTTTATATCGATCTGAATCTTCTCTTTTTCTAGTCTCTCGTTTGTTATAGAAAGTACTTTTCTTTCTTTCTTGAGAAATTGTATTTGCTAACAGTCTATTCGATCCTCTTCGGTCCGCTCTGCTTTGAAATACTAGCATCTTCCTAGCCATCAATTCCAAAGTATGCGCTTTTGTTGCCAATTCTCAGAAAGTTTTTATGTTAACGCTTGTGAGCCCGAATGTGATTCCTGTTTTCATGGAATTTAAGCACATCTTCACCTGCCTTCTATCTGTCTATAAATTTAAGCACTCTTCTAGTAATTGCCTGCAAGAAGCCCCCAAGGTCTTCTATCTGTCTATAAATTTTTCTACTGGTTCCCCCTCCCTCTGTCTTATTGAAGCTAGTTCTGTGATACTGACATCTCATTCTGATGAGAAGAAGTTTGACATGAGCGCGTCTTACATTTGTTCTCATGTCCTTATCGACCCAGGTGTTAGGCCAGAATACCATTTAAATGCTTTATTTGTGAAAGAAGACCCGAACAACCGGAGACAATACTGCGGTACTATAGAAAAATTCCCCATACTAGTAATGAAATGCATCAGATGTTCCTCTGGCGACCCATTCCCATTGAACTTTTAAAAATCTGGATGCTTGAAATTATTCGGGAACAGGATATCCTCAACTTCTTTTGGGTATGGTGTCCAATACCTGAATCTTCCTGTACTCTCACGTTCCTTTTCTGATCTGACTGCTTCTTCGACAACCTGTCATACTTCTTCTTGTGTTAATGCTCTCATCGTAGGGGCAGACCAGTGTGACCCAGTCCACAGTGGCTGTGACCCTTCAGGATGTTGTTCTTGTTTGTTTATGTTATCGGTCATTGGGGGTACTACCATTCGTGCCACATTATGCGCCAGAGTTTCCAAGGCTTCCCAAAGGTTCCTACATTCCTCCATTAATGTTTTTTACGCTTCTGCCATTTTAGTGATGCGATCCTCTGTAGTTGGGGAAGATTCTTTCGGCCATGTGAACGGTAGCCTCTCCATTCCCTGACGAGGCAGTAGTCGAGGCCGAATGGGAGTGCATTGACATTATGGGAGTTGCCGAAAGAGGAGACTCACATGAACCTCATGTATTTCCGGAGTAGCCGGCTGATCGGGGAGACATAAACATTGGTGATGTGGATCCCGGTGGGCTTGTTAGTAAAGTCTTTCCCTTCTGTTCTCTTGTCCATTGGGGGCTCTTAACAGGTAAAGCAGGGAAATCTTATGCTGCTAAAGGAATCATCGCTTGCATGGGGTATATTACTGGCGGGGCAAGTTCAAGATATTTCCTGGTTGTATTTTGGGTTATCTGTCCCCTAGCTCTTCTCAGTGGTGAGCTCATGCCTGCCGCAATGGCGTTCCGGGTCCTTGTCCTTCTACGAGTGACGACAATCCAGTCATCTCTTTCTCCCTGTGCCATTGGTGAAGCCGTTACAACTGTGACAACTGCCCGTGATTCTATGTACTTGCTTGACACCGCTTTATGTTTGCAGCATCCAGTTTGTTCATCAGCATACTTCACAACGAACCCTGTCGTAGTGAAGTAGAAAACTGTATTCCTTTGAACGATTGCCATTGATTGGTTGGTTGCCATATTCTTTCTCCTAAATCCTCCATATTTACAAAACGATAAAAATTAGTACTTAAATTAAGTCATATTCTATTTTGGAGAAGGTAGGATGTTCCCATTGAGAGTCGCCATTTTGGCACCTATCTGTCTTCTGTACAATTCTTAAGTTAATATTAAGTGAGTATGAGAAGAAAGTTCCCAGTAGAGTCGCCATTTGATTTCGAACAAGAAACAAATGCATTTGATTTGGGGGATTTTATTCACTTAATAATTAACAAAAGAAGATAATCATATCATTTATTCTTCATTCCAAGTTCTTTTACATCCTTTCTCTCCTTTGATTCTATAATAGAGTACTCATGAAATCATAATATTATATTTAAAGAAATGCAACGCATGGTATCTTTGTAACAGGATGCGTTGAAACATCATGTACTGATAAGGAACATTGTGCACTGAAGGCAAGGCCATTGCGTGCTAGAAACATTGTGCGTTGGAGGCTATTATGCGCTAGAAGCATTATGCGGTGGAGGTGTTGTGCGCTCCGAGTAGTTGTGCGCTCCAAGCAGTTGTGCGCTGCAAGCCTTTGTGCATAGCGAGCGTTGTGTCACGAACGGCTGTTCCACACAATAGACAGCGGGTCCTACCTTTCTCTCTCTCAGGTCTGCTCCTTCTTTCCAATTGGTTATCAATGACCCCTTTTAGAGGAGTCGGGAGTATTTATAGCCTTCTCACACGTGTGAACTCACCATGCAGGCTTTGTGCGGTATCCTTTGTGCGCAGACTCTGTTGTGCGATCTTCCTTTGTGCGGACTTTGTCACGTCCCAAACTAAAAAACCGGGCTCACAAAATTCCCAATCGATGAATCCGACGCTTACATCCTCCGTAGTACCCCATTCTCGGCTCCTGGCACCCATTTACCAGGTTCCGATCCTGGGATCCTACAAGGAGAATTTTCAACACCAGTTTAATTCATAATAAGCATCACCAAAGGCATAACTCACAAACAACAACCAAAAACTCCATCACATTTTCACTATGATCAAAATTTTATAAGTACAGTGCACATAAAGGAAAATACAATAATGATAGACAAAAGTTCCAAGATGATCTGTTATGCGCTCCTGCCTCATCACTGCTGTGGTCCAACGTCACCTGCACGCAACGGTCGTGCATAAGCTTGCGGAAGCTTAGTGGGTGGTGAAAGTGTGTGCGTAATGTAGTAATATAATTATGCAATATCATAGTAATACAGAATATGCTGATGAATCCATGAACATTATTGGTCATACTAAGGCTATGCGATACAAGGCATAAATGATGTTGGCCATACCAAGGCATGCAATGCAAGATGCAACTCAAGCATACCAATCCTCATTTGAGTCCACGTATCAATATAGCTCAACTCTGGAATATCACTGGAGCCTAGTGCACTCCAAACCAGATTGTCATCCCATCGCGCGCAACAAGGTGAGTGGACGATACCTCACTATCCACCTACTAATATCGGGCTTGGCTCGTCGATAGCGAACCCATTCCTTGAACTGGTCAAACTTGGCCTAGCTTTGCCCCCTCCTCTAAGGTGGGTAAGGCCGCACCCCTTTCCAACCGACCACGACATAGTGGAAAGTGCGACCTTCTAGTAATCGGTACTTGGGGGTCATGCACCAACTCGGTCTAGACATTGGAGTAACCTCCTGGTACCATAAGGGTTTAGGGAATTTCACCCAGGGACATCTATAGCACCCCATGTAGAATAAGATTTTCGGTGTCCAATTCTATCAACCACGATATGCCTGCGGAGGCTACGGCCCTGATGTCGCTAGGGAGTATAGTAATCATGTCACACAATGCGAAATGCATGAATCACACTATTCAGTCATGCAGCAATCCTGCGCATAGCGCACGCTCATGTAGGCAACTCCCCCCATCAGGGAGTCCCATAATGGTCTGCCCAATGGCATGTGCTATGATCAATCACTCCTCACATCAAGCATACATATGATGCGTATGGGCATATTATATGATGGTAATGATGTACTCCCCCTTATATCAAGGTTGGGCCTAAGCTACCCACAATCCTAGGGATGCGGAAAGGGTTCCTTCACCATACTATTGCATGGCCCGCTAGATTGCCTAAGGGGCCCAAATGAGTTCTAGATGGACTCCAAAATAAAAGAAGTAATCCTACTAACAACCACCGGGGGCCCAACATCTTGGGATAGCCCAATGAGAATAGATGGATCATGTAAATAGGGCCCAATAATTACGGTCAACCCACTTAGAGAATGATGTGAATGGGCCTAACAAGGCCTAAGGGAAGGTCACAATGAGGACATTTAACCATCATTGCCCATCAATGCGGACATCTAACCAACATTGCTCCTAAGGAGTGACATACATAAGGGATTCATACACAACGTAACGGCCATACATACATCACATTGGGCCTCACTCATTAGCTTCACGTACATTGCATTGGGCTTCATACAAGGGATTCAAATGTATCACAATGGGCCACGCCCATGGGCCTCGAATACATCACAATGGGCCTCACCCATGGGCCTGAATACATTAAATGGGCCACGCATCATGGGCCTAATACATATCACAATGGGCCTTGCCCATAGGCTACGAATACATCACAATGGGCCTTGCCCATAGGCCTCGAACACATCACAATGGGCCTTGCCCATGAGCCTCAGATTCAAGTAAGTGGGCCCCATCATATGGGCCTTAAATACAAGGCAGGTGGGCCCCATGGATGGGCCGCACCAATGGGCCTCAAGTGGACTTGGACCATACCAAAAATCTCGATTCAAACGGGTCGAATCAAATGGGTGCAAACCAACACACCATTTATCTATTGCTAGAGATCATTTTAGAGCATTATCACAAAAATGAATCATATCTAAAAGATCATCTGGACCATACCACACCTAACAGTGGTGATGATAATTTCCACGGTTAAATTCCAGTGGGCCCTACCATAGTATTATTTCCCATCCAGTCTGATAATAAGGTCACAAAGGCCTGGATATAGAGGAAAAACAAATATCATATTGGTCCAAAATCCTGTAACCTAAGGTTCAATGGTGGACGTTCATCCCACTGTTTTCTGCAATGTGGTCCACTTGATATTAGATCTATCTTATTTTTAGTCTCAAGCCTTAAGACGAGTTTACCAAATGGATGGACGGTTTAGATGTAACACATACATCAGCGGGCCCCACAGAACTGCTGACGTCATGGGGCCCACTAAAGGACGGTACAGATGAAGCACATACATCAGGGCATAGGTCCCAACATCCAGTCATCTGGACGGTGTGGCTAAGACCATACATCTCGGTGGTCCCCACGTCCAGGCCGCTAGATGGTCCGGATGAACTGTTTGGGCGTGGAGGACGCACCATACATACGTCAGGGAGGGTCCCACATGGTGGGCCACCCCACCCTCTTACCTAACATATATATAATATTATATAATATATATACATACGTCAGGGAGGGTCCCACGTGGTGGGCCACCCCACCCTCTCACCTACATATATATAATATTATATAATATATATTATAATATTATATAATATATATACTTTATTATTATATATATTTATTACTATTATATTTTTTTAACAAGGAGGTTGTATCCAGCGTCGAGATAACTGGACGGCTTGGATAAAACACCCATTAGGCTAGATAAGGTACACGCATCAAGGTGGGTCCCACCTGCCACACATGTCACACATGTGGGTGGGTCCCACACCTGATGGTTGGACAGTGTGGATAAGGCACATTCATCACGTGGTGCCATGAGGGTGGACCACCACGGCTTGTGTCAAGCTGTTATTTGTGTTTTTCCTTCCTTCCGTCCAACCATCAGGTGGGTCCCACGAAGGTGGACGGCATGGGAAAAATACATACTTCATGGTGGGCCACACACACACCATCATCCATACAAGAGAGAGAGAGAGAGAGAGTGAAACGTGAAGGGGAGGGACCTCGCCACTATTAGGCCCTCCCTTATACAATGCATCCATCAAGTGGGTCCCACAACAAGTGGTCCCTAAAAAAATAGAAATTAACGGTGGATCACCGACCTTAGATCTCTTCTTTTTGGTCTGATGGAACGCCAAACTCCTTGGCTTCAATCTTAATGGAAGGTGATGAAGAATGAAGAGTTGAGATAGGAGGTGAGAGGGTTAGGAAGTGGGCCACACACAAAACTCTCTAATGGAGGCTTAAAGAGCTTGGACGTGGGATTTTTTTAGTTGCTTGGAAAATGGGTTTGAGAAATGAGAGAGAGTGGGTTGTAAGGAGAGAGAGAGAGAGAGAGAGAGAGAGAGAGAGAGAGAGAGAGAGAGAGAGAGATGGGTGATGGAGTGATGGATGGGAGAGAAGGATGGGTTGTGTAAGAGATTGTTGACTTTTGGGGTTGTTGTGTAAGAGAGGTATGGGTGGTGATGAGTTGAGCGATAGGCTGAGTGATGTGTTGAGTGATAGTTGTACTTGACATGTACTTAACCATTGATGGGATTGATGTAACATTTGGGTAGAGATTCTCTTGGGTTTTGCAACGCGCGGCATTTTCTTCGAACTGAACTCGGGCCTACATCTTCTTGTCTAGGTATCGACTCGACGCACGAGACACAGCATTAGAACCATAGTGATGACACGGTTGCTAGGGTATAAGTCTCAGGTTAAGTCAATTCAGATTGAGAAGGTGTGACTCAGGGTCACACACAAACGCCGATTACAGGTTACAGGTTGCCGGAATTCGACAGGGAGGATCGCGGGGATCTTCGGAATGGTACGAACTATGATACAGGTCTTACAGACTCCATTGTGCGAACTTCGTTGTGTGAACTCCGTTGTGCGAACTCCGTTGTCTTCTCTTGTGCACATTGGTCTTTCAAGGCAATAATGGCCGCACAAGACAGTCGCACACAAAGGCTCTTTCCGCACAGCGGCTTGCGCACAATGAATGTTTGGTGTTTCTTCTTCTTTTTATGCCTCAACAGGTATATTTTTACACTATTTTAAATGGTGACCCACCTGAGTTATGCATACGGCTGATTTTTGAGATATCCCATAAAGTAGAGGGGAACCACCATGTGGTTTGGATGTCCGACACATCACAGTGGGGGCCACACAGCTCAATATCATATGGGAATCTATCGTGAGGTCGATCTCATAGTACCATTTCCCATATATATGTGTGTGTGTGTGTGTGTGTGTGTGAGAGAGAGAGAGAGAGAGAGAGAGAGAGAGAGAGAGAACACTCATGCTAACCATTCAATTAAGATGAGATTAGATGCATGGAGCCCACTCAAAGTGCTCAACCGAAATGATATTTTAGCCTGGTAGGTTTTTTTTCGGTCATTTATGTACTAATTTATATGGGTGATATAAAATGTACATACGAGATACAAGATGCATGATTTGAATTGGAATTGCAATTTTTCTTTTTCTTTTTACTTAGGACTAAAATAATTTGACATCCTCATTTGAATTTTAATGTCTCCATTATACTTTTATACATTTGGCATGTACAAGTTATCATGGGCTAGGCATGGCAGCTAATACGGGCTAGGCATGGCAGTACTTTGAATTTCTCTTTAGACATGGGCGAGGCTTGTGCTAGCCTAGAGGATTTTGATCTAATGTTGAGCAGCATTAAGATCAGCACGGTTGATAACTCTAATGGTAAGTCCCACCCTTAAAATTGTCTAAATTGCGAGTGGGGTCTACCATTTTGTGTGTATATCATCAACTCCACGCATAAGAATGAAGGGGTTCTCCAAAAATCAGGACATTCCAAGGCACATGGGCCATGCCAAGTAATTTAGATATAATTTTGTAGCCCATTGTAACACCCAATCCCTCCAATACTCGGGTATTGGATGACCCCGTGCGTTACCCTAAAGTTTTTCAAGTAAAGTATGCGTCCACACGTGATGCACACATGTCCGAAACTCGAGAACTTGAGAACTTGTAAGTAGAACTTTAATCCAAGAAAACAAAGCACAAGAATGAAATCAACAACATGAGGGACCCGGATCATCTGATCATCTGTCCATCTAGTCTCTTATGTCCACGGTTGTCAAAATCCTTCCCTAATCGCTAGAGTAGACCTTCCATACTAAAACAACTCATTGAAAACACAAGCCAACCCTTAAGACCAAGATCAATAGCTACACTAAGACAGGAATTTTTGCTATGTCGGTTCAACCAACCTGAACAGACAGAAAACAAGAAGAAACCATGTTTTGTCGGTCCCTGTCGGTCTGACCAACAGTGGTTGTCGGTCCGACTAATAGGCCGCATTAAGTTGCGAAAATCTCACTTATGAGCTCCTATTTTGAGGAAAACCCTTAGGGGTATAAATACTCTTTTTCCTCATTTGTGCAACCATCCAAAACAATAAGGGTTTGAAAGAGAAAAAGGAGGATCAAGAGGGAAAGTGAGGGGGGAAATAGATCCGTTGACTCGGGTTACTCATCTCCACATTTGAGTACTATGAGCTATCTAGAGTCTTTCCCTAGGGAGGAAACCTTCGATTTGGGTCAGATTTGCCCTCATTTGCTAGGTAAGAAGCCTTCTAGTCATGCTCATGTGTCTTTCCCCAATTTTCTAGCAATTTGAAGCTAGTTATGTTAGAAATCATCTGTATTCTTCTAAATCTCGAGAGTTCTAAGTTAAAGATTTGTGCATGTTAGGTTCTGAGGATCTGATAGCCAATTTATGGTGGTCTTTTCTCTTGTGAGATTCGTATTTGAAGAGTGGCTTCGTGTGGGCTTCGGTTTTGTGCCGAGTTCGAGCCCCCATTCGCCTGATTGAGTGGGAAATGTTCTAATCGAGGTAGGTAAACCTCTAAACCCTTATTGAATATTTAATTAAGATTAAATTCAAGTTATTAACAATTGATTTTTGATTAACTTAGGATTTGGATCTTTTCCCCCAAAATTTCTACACTTAGGCCACACCTGGGTTGAGGAATCCTGATTCTAAGATGAAGATCTACACTTCAAGCGTTCTTATGACATTTTAGCTTAGGGATAGTCTCAATATTTGATAATCATGTGGATTAACCTATGAACCATGCAAGAACTCTTGTAATCTATTTTACATGTGTTAATATTAGGATCATTTAGAAAAAATCCTAATTTTTAAAGTTGTATAGGAACACATAACATGCTTAGCCCTTTTCCATAAGTTGATTCACACATGTGCACTCTTTAGAAGGTGTGATCATTAAATATAACCATTCCTCGTAGTATTTACTAGAGCATGAATTATAATATGCATTAGTGAAGTTATATGTGATTTGTGTGGTTGTAACATATACTTGTATTCCTTGAACTACTGGTCATCCGTGAAATGGATTAAATGAAACTAGTTGTCGACTTACCATCCATGTAAATTGTTGTGTCCTAGTTGGCTTGTTTGATGGAATCCCCTTTGTTGTATCCTTGAATAAATTTGGTGCCTAGTTAGCTTTGTTTTGGAGGAATCCTTTTTGTTGGGATTACATATGATTTGGAGATGGTAAGCTCTACTCGTTGGATCATGGTTGGCCACTAGCTGTAGAGATTATGTTTGAATGAATTGTTTGTAAATCAGAGTAATATAGATTGGATTAATCATGTGTGAGACCCGACCCAAGTTCGCATTTGTGCATGTGTGTGTGAGTATGCATTTCGTTCATCTTGGTCCCACAGTCCTACCAGTCGAATACCGGTGACCCACGACCATTGGATAGTGTTTGCGGTCATCCTTAAGTCCAGTCACGTAGACCCGACTCGGATTGAGCCGAAACTTATGCCATCTTATTCACATCGTCGTTATGGTTCTGATGCCGCGTCTTGTGCACCCATCCAGCGTATAGATCATAAGATGTAGGCAATTCAATTTTAGCCCTTAATCATGATCATGTGGCCCACCTAGTGAGGAGAGCACATTTTTCAAGGTGGCCCACTCCCTTTTTGGTGCAATTTCCAATAAACACCACACACACTACCTAGAGTTCCATCTCACACACCACCTACCCTTAAACACCACCCACAAGCCTACTAACCTACTAAACCTACAACTTTGGTTGTAACTCCCTACTTACAATCATCTCCCCTCTCTAACCAAGGTAAGAAAGCAATCATTACCTAGCTTAAAAGAGATTTCTCTCTCATTCTCTTTCATTCTCTATATTCCTCTCTCTTCTCTCCCTCTCATTTTTTTCTTCCAAGCAATAGAGGGGTGGGACATCCACCCCATTCTAGCCCCAATCCCCCTCTTTTCCTCTAAATCTAACCTTCCAAATCCCATCTCATCCCTTGTTCCATCACCCTTGTGCACTAGGAGCAAGGAGGTTCAAGATTGGAGTAATCTAAGGTGGGTGTGTTCCTAGGATTTAGAACTTTCATCCTTACATTCTTAGATCTCTTTTCTTTCATATGGGATGTGTAGGACCCACCAATCAATGGTGGAGATCCTACACCATCCCTTAGTTGTGACCAAATGGCCTCTTTGGTGCATGCATACCCATACATGGGGTTTTCCCCTCTATGGGCCCCATCATGGAGGATTATTTGTATTTCATCACATGAAAGGTCATTTAGACCTTAGAATCATGGTTGAGATGGCATCCCAGCCATTGATCTTAAGTCTAGGACATGCATGTGGTGGATCTTTGTTGTAACATATGAACAAATGAAATGTCTGGTGTGATCAATGAAGGAGAGGGCCTCAATGTGGCGGAGACCCTTCTCTTGTGGCCGATTCTTCATTTTTCCTTTATAATAGAATTCTGATCTTGCATGTGTAGCCCACCTTGTGGGTCAACAAAAATTCAGACCATCCATGAAGCTTGGACGCCCATAGCGGTCCATCCTTGAACATGTGGCCCTAAAATTCATCTTAATGGGGCACATGCAAAGGGTATTTGATAAGGTCTGGACATTTGTGGGGCCCACTAGGGTGGTCCACAACAAAAATTCCTGGGGTTAAATCCCACGGCAAATGATGTTTATATTTTATTTCCTTCAATTACTTGTTGCTGTCCCAATCTATCTGGACAGATTTTTGGGCCAACTTGAGGCTAGGATTTGAGGCTTTTGGTGGGAAATTTTGTACCAAGTGGAATATAATTTTTGAAGGTACATATCCCACCTATAAGCATGCCAAATTCCATCCTCAACTGACCCCATTTGGGTCCTCAAAAGGGTGGGCCAATATGGGTACCTTGCTGGATTTTCTGCTGTAATTCCAGCAAAGTTGCAATTTGGAAACTTAAAATTTTAAAATAGTTTCTGATCAGGTGGGCCACCTTGGTGGACCCTACCTTGTACTACATATATATGGGAAGGTTGAAATCTAATTTTTCCAATTTTTAGACACCCTGGGCCCATCCCATTGGGTACTCAATCATGGTCTATCCAGAATTCTGCACTTAGCAGAATTTCTAGATAGATTGTATTTATAAATTAAATTAAAATACTTTTGATCATCCAAAAATTATGTAATTTTGTAGAGGTGTGGCCCACCCATGGAAGGACCATCCTGCAAATTTTCAGGGCCATCGGACCCCTATACCTTCTGTGGTGCGGCCTGGAGTGGCCCACCAGGCTGGGGCGTCTAGCCTTGGCTGGCCCTCCAGGCCACCTTGTGGGCCCACCTTGATGTATTTTGAGTCTCACCATTCATCCAAGTGGTGTCCATAGGGGGCATGATCATCTCCCCCTTCAATAGCATCCATTTGGGACCCATTTGGATGAGTTTTGGGCTAATTACTCAGGCCCATAGGACTGCCTTACCTTGTGACATCCAGGCCCATTGACTACTGCTGGACTTTCAGTCCAGCAGCATGGTCCACCTATTTTATGTGTTTAAATCAGTCCCTTCATCTAGTGGCACCCATAGGGACATATGTGGGCCACTGTGGGACTTATACTTACCCCTTTATGATTTTTGTTGGGCTCCAACAGGCCCAGAATATGGGCAGGCTAAAATTTCAGCAAAAGGCCCAAACTGGCCGCCTCTAATGGTTTATTTTGGGGCAGCATGGCCCACCAGATTAAGGTAGATTATTCACTTGAGATTTCCTTCTTCTAGAATGTCCTTGGGCCTCATTTATGTATGCTTGGAGGCTCACCTCCATTAAACTTTATTTAGACCTATATGCAATGTGTTGATTGGCCTTGGTAGACCCACTCATCTTGGACCTTCTAAGTTAGGCCCCATTGGACCTCTGGGCGTATACTTACCATGGTATTGTGATGGGTTTATGGGCCAAAATACACAAGTGGTTATGCCCTTGGTTAACTATTAAATTAGCCACATGCTTGGCCCAAGATGTAAGGCCCAATTCGCTTGCTTTAAACATAAGAAATTGCCCATAAGGTTGGGTTACCGAGCTGCCCATTAGGCCTACCACAATATGTGGGATTATAACTTTTATGGTTGGGCCCAAACCTTGCTTGAGGACCCACCTATTGCCTATGTATCGGGCCATGTGTATTGCCCACTAGGCCCTTGGATTGTTTAAGGCTTTGGGCCTTGATTCGCTCGAGCAATAGCAGGCTACCTTTTGGGACCCAGTTGAGGTTGGATGTCCTCCTTAGTGGCCCTAAGGTAGGCCCATAGGGTGGATATAGGTGGTTGAAGGCCCACTTGGACCCTCGTTAGGACCGTTTCTTCCCTTGGGCTTTTATATGGCCCTTCCTAGCTCGTTGGCTACCCAAAAGTATTAGGCCTCCACTAGAGGATGATCTCGTTGTAAATTGTCTAAGTAGCTAGGCTTGTTTTCCCTCCTTGGGAAAGAAGAGTATGTTCCAAGTCTTCATCGCCATACGGCACACCCTCATGACCCATGTGCAGCATTTGCATGATTGGATTGCATTTGTGTGTGGTCATTGAGTTGATATGATAGAGGGATGGAGTTTCTCCCTTTGTGCACATTGAGTGCTTGGAGTTAGTGCATGATCTGTATGTGTGACTCATGCATTGACATCGCATTTCATGATAGTATCGCCCTTGCTTCAAAAGGGCCTTGCCTCCACAGGGATATTTGTGGATGGCCGTATGTTTGGACACTGGAAATGTATTACTTGAGTATATATGGTGCATAGGATGCCCATGGGTGAAATTTCCAAAACTTCTATGGTACCAAGGATCTGCTCTAGTGCACGAGGGTCTTACACCTTTAAGCCCCGACTCCCACTGTCGTGTAGTCGGTTGGAATGGGGTGTGGCCTTACCCACCTGTGAGAAAGGGCATTGTTAGGTTAAGTCCGACCGGCTCGTAAATGGGTCCGCTACCATCAGGCTTTGCTGGTGATTGGCTATCCACAGGAAGGTAGTGAGGTCTTCTACGCTCATTTGACTATGTGGGTCTGTAGAGCGGCAGTCATTCTGCAATGTACTAGACCCCAATAGTTTCCTTGTGATGGAACTGTACTGACATGTGGACTAAATATGAGGATTGGCATTACTCCGCATTGCATTTGCATTGACTATATAAGCCCTTTATGCATCACCTTAGTACGACACCCAGTACTCATTGCATTGTATTCATGACAGCCTTGGTTAGGCTTATGGCATTGGCATTGATCATATTTTTCCGTTGTATCTCCTATTACTCTTCTGCGCACCATTGTCACACACTTTCACTACCCTCTAAGCTCTATATAAGTTTATGCACGATTGATGCGTGCAGGAGATCCTAGGTCGGCAGCGCAGTAGCAAAGTTTAGATAGGAGTTGAGCCGAGAGCCCAAAGTTGCAGATCTTCTTTTCTTCTTCTCTTGATAGCAGATGTATTTCCTTCTTGTCATGTATCTTAAAGCTCAAATTTATAGTGGATTTTTGTGATGTGTGCCTTGGTTATTTCTGAGATGTACTTGTTGTGATCTTGGGTATGCTCATGTTAGATTAATTATATGATTATAAAAATCCTCCTTGTAGGATTCCAGGATCGGAACCTGCCTCAGGAGCCGAGAATGGGGTACTACAAAGGTCGTTACGACTGCAACCACCATCGGGTTTTTCTTGTGAGTCTGGTCGCCAAGTCTAGGGTGTGACATCATGCATCCATAACATGTGGGCATTATCATGTGGCTAGATACTATGGTAGCATGTACCTAGAGGTGTTTTCGTTAGTTCTTAATCCATCGTTCAAATAACCCCTTTTGTGTGCTAGCCGTTGAGGTACTCTATTTAGTTTCGTTGGCGGCTAGCCATTACTATTTGCGAGTAAAGCTAGGCACAGACAAGCCAACTCGATAGACTCGAATCATCCGACTCGTTCAAACCCGACTCGACCCGAACCAAGTAGGTGAGTCGATCCAAACCGAGTGGATTCGTCCAATCTAAACTCAAACCGAGTCGAGTTCGGGTCACCCATTAACTCGACTCGACCCAAAATTCGACTCGATTTCGACTGACCCGATCCGAAACTCGACTCAACTCTGTTTGGCTACATTATATTAAATTTTTTTTAAAAAATAATTTAAAAAAAAAAAACTAATTTAACCTACCTACCCGTTGCACGCCCATCTCCTGCACCTAACCCGAGTCACCGACCTCTCCCTCCATCCTTCTTCTCCTCTCCCCAACCCGGCAGCCCACCCACCACCACCGGCCACTCTCCACCTCCCTCTCTCTCTCTCTCTCTCTCTCTCTCTCTCTCTCTCTCTCTCTCTCTCTCTCCACTCCATGTCTCATCTCCCGCATGACCCAACTATCTGTTTGTCTCAACTCAATAGTCACCACAGCCTGGTCGCTCGTCTCAACTCGGGGAGAACTCATCCGCAACCACCCAGCTAACTGTCTAATCAAGTTAATTTCTAAATTTTTATAGTTTTATTTTCATGATTTTCATCTATTCATTTCTAATACTGGAGTTTTGCGAAATTGAGGTCGGGTAGGGTTAAATGTCCAAATTAGAATGGATCAAGTGTGTCGAGCTGACTTTGGTACGTCCAACTGGCTTGGGTGCAAACAAGCTGGGTGTGGTGCGTCCACCTGGCTCAGGTGCAATCGAGCTAGCTATGGTGAGTCCGAGCTGGCTCGAGTGCTGTCGGGCTAGCTCAGGTTGAGCTATTTCTAAACCCTAAACCCTAAACCTAATCCATAAACCTTAACCTTAAACGCTAAACTTAAACGGCTAAGCCTAATTCGTAAACCATAAACATCATCCTTAAACCTAATCCCTAATCCCTAAACCTAAACCCTATATGGATAAACCTAAACATAAACCTAAATCATTATTCCCCTGACCCCTTATTGCTTAGCTTATTATTGTGCATTAGACAGTTGGCCTAATGTGGGTTTTTTTTTTTTTTAATTAGACAATTAGTAGTTTATTTTTGTGTATTATGGATTACATTGCTTATTACTTAGCTTATTATTGTGCATTAGGTAGTTAACCTAATGTGGTTTATTTTTATGCATTAGACAATTAGTTGCCCATTTGAGAATTTTTATATGGTCAGAAATAGATATAGTGGGTTTTTGTGGCATAGAAATCACTCAAATTGTCCCATTTTAGACAGGTTAGATAGATAGTATGTTTTCATATAACCTATTTAAATGCTCATACCTGTTATGCGCTCCATCTCTCCAATTTTTTTTAGATATGTTTCTTTCTTTTTATTTCTCATGTCAAATATCTCCATATTGCTTAAATATTTGGCATGAGAATGAAATAGAAGATCAACTTATTTAGAGAGATATGGGGAGATGTCATTTTCGAATTTTTAAGTAGCGTTTAAAATGGAAAAATAAAATTATTACAATATATCTAACCTTGGATGGGTGATTAATTTAGATTTAATATATACTTTTAAGGTATTATAATACTAGTCTGATTTAGTGTCTTTCAGTTAGTAAATGTTATTATGTACGGCCCATCCCATTTAGGCTCGAATTTGCCCCTCTATTCGACGAGTGATCACTATAGGTCTTTTCAACATCAGCACCATATCTCCTTTTTTGAAAGAGTGATATATAACTCGTTTATCAAAGGCGACCAATATCCTTGCCTGATATGATTGCAATCGCTGTTGGGCTGCCAAGCGTTTCTCATCGACCAAATCCAATTCTTTCAGCCTTATTTTTGCATTTGCATCATCTGTAATAGACTGATGTACTGCCACTCTGAGTGACGCAACTTGTATCTCAGTTGAGATCACTGCTTCTACACCATAATAGACTAGCGAATACGGTGTCACTCTTATTGTTGTCCAATGAGTAGTTCTGTATGCCCACAATGTTTCTTGTAACCTTTCATCCCAATCACGTTTGTTCCCTATAACTGTCTTCTTCAATATCTTGACTATCGTTTTATTAAACGCCTCTGCTAATCCATTGGTCGGTGGATAGTAAGGTGTTGAAAACGAATGACGAATGCTAAATTTTTGACATAGCTTTTCCATGCCTCTATTTTTTAAGGGAGTGCCATTATTTGTAACGATTTTCTTCGGAATACCATGGCAGTATATTATTGCATGTCGGATGAAATTAATCACATCTTTTTCCTTAACATTGCGTAATACAACTGCTTCTGTCCACTTGGAGAAATAATTTGTCACTGCCAAGATATATTGTTTTCCTTTGGACGAAGGCAAATTTATAGGACCAATGACGTCAAGTCCCCACGCAGAGAAGGGCCAAGAGGTGACTGACTGATGCAGGTTTTTTAGAGGAATGTGTATAACATCTCCATGAATCTGACATTCATGACATCGCCTTGCATAATCTATCGCATCTTTGAACATGGTAGGCCAATAATACCTCATTCGATGTATTCTATGGAATAAATTTTGACCAGCTTGATGTGCCCCACATTCTCCAGAGAGTACTTCTCGCGATGTCTGGATTGCTTCTTGTTTATCTAAGCAACGTAGCAGCATTCCGTTGTAAGATTTTCTATACAACACCTCGCTGCATATAATAAATCTGCATGACCTTTGCCTGATTTGTTGTCTCTACACCAGATCTTCTGGCAGGATAACATATTTGAGATAATCTATGAAAGGCTAACACCAATCATCTGTCGTTATCTCTAAACACGATATAGGAAGTGTCTCCATAATTTCATCGATAACCTCTGAAGATGCCAAAAATCTTCTTTCTTTTATAGTTACTTAGAGAGGGCTTCGATTTGGGCAAGACAGAGTCATCCAAAGCCAGCCGGGCTAAAGCATTCCGCTCTCGCTTTCAGATCGCGATATATGCTTGATTTCGACATGACAGAACTGTTCTAGCAACCGCTGTGTTTTTCGGCAGTATGGCAAAAGTTCTTGCTTTCGTATCTCAAATTCTTGGGACGGCCAATTGATTTATGATCAACTTAGAATCTCGAAGATATGCATGCGTTTTTATCTTCATTTCTGAGCAATTTCCATTCCAACGATGGGGCTCATATTCACCTCATTATTTGTGCATACAAATTCCTAATGTAAAGGAATAGGGCAACAAGTCGCCTTGAGGAGTAATGAATATCACTCGCCCCGCTCCCGATGCTCGGGAGGCACCATCAAAGTATATCCGTGCTATGGGCTTTGTAACTTGGCCAACATAACTTGTTCATCGGGAAATCATCGTGATGGCCTCACCCTCTCGCTACGGGTGTGTCACAAGAAAGTCTACCACCGCTTGCCCTTTTCTTTGCTTTTGCCGCACAAATGACGTTATAGTATTTCCGAAAGTAACAGCATCCATTTGGCCAATCTCCCAGATAACATTGGTCTTATCATCAAAAACTTTATAGGATCTGCTCTTGAGATCAAAGTTATGTTATGAGAGAGACAATAATGTCTCAATTTCTGTACCGCAAATATCAGCGCCAGACATTCTTTCTCGATTGGAGAGTAATTGCATTCCAACCCCATCAGAGTTCTGCTTAAATAATAAAGAGCGGTCTCTTTCCCAGATTCGTTCACCTGAGCCAATAAAGCTCCCAAAGAATTCTCAGCTGCAGATATATATAAAATTAGTGGCTTCCCTTTTATCGAAGCTGTTAGTACTAACGGTTGTTTCAATAATTCCTTTATTGAGTCAAATGCATTCTAACAGGCTTGGTCCCATACAAACTCTGTACCTTTCTTTATCAAATGGGAAAGGGGCTGACATCTCCCTACTAGATTTAAAATGAAACGGCGAATATACACCAGCTTTCCTTGCAAACTTTTCAATTCTTTTAATGTCTTCTATGGCGGCATATCTTGAATGGCTTTAACTTTCCCTGGGTCGATCTCAATGCCTCTATGCCGATAACGAAACCAAGAAATTTGCCTGAAGACACCCCAAATGCACATTTAGCCGATTCATCTTCAGCTGTTTCTTCCTAAGCCGACGAAAAACCGATGCCAAATGTTTACGATGCTCTTAATGATCTCCTGACCTGACTACCAAGTCGTCGACATAACTGTAACGCTCCAATTTTCAGAACCCATGTACACGACTTGAATTCCATGAACCTAGGAGTTAGCTAAGGGTAATGGTAAATCAATGAGTAAATCAAAGTGCAAATAGTGGAAAAAAGAAACATAATATATCTGAACCAACATACGAATAATAATTTGGCCCACACAGCTATGGGCCAATTACAGAACCTCAAGTTTCTAAAATCCCAAATGTACTTGAAATAAAATAAAGGGGCTAATCTAGTGGTTTAGCCCAGTCAGCAGACGGCCGCCTCTACGTTGTGGCTCCTCGTCGTAAGGCTCCTCCTCGGCGCCACCGTCTCCAAATTTGTCGCGTACTCATTGGGTCACAGTACATACGTCCCTGCGTATTCGGTTGAACATTGATAAATGAGTGGCCGCCTCAAGGTGTGTTCTTCCTCAAGATTTCACACCGCCGCCCTAAACAAGGAATAGCATAAAAAACATACAGGTGATCCAAAACACAGTGGATGCAATCTTATTAGGTGCATGGACGTATGGAATGTAATCATCGCCCCAGGGATGCTCATCCGTGCGGACAGTGGGTTCGTCACCCATGCAATCATCGACCTAGAAAAAAAAAAAACATCCAATCGGACATCATCGACCTGGGAAAACATCCAGTCGGATAAATACGTATATCACGTACGATAGCAATAGATGTTGGTCTGTGTCATGCATGCATGATTAGCCAATCCATCATTAATCTAATTACACTCAACCGATTTAATTAAGCTCACGGTCACTATGGGGAGCGCATGGCCCAACATAGGCCGACGGCTCGAGCATACTGTCCCATGGCCACCATCCCCGCCCATGAGACTACCGTTTTAGGGTGTGTGTAGTACCCACCAACATAGGGTCGATCAACTTGACACCAAAACTTCCATGTCAGGGGCCTACCCACATTACAACTAGTCTGATTTCACTCTAAGCACGTACTCTCCTTTACTTAGAACTTCTCATGGAGAGTTTTACAACATGTGTGCGCGTCATAGCAACATAGATCATTATATAAAAAGGGTATGAGGAACAATACATATATTTCTATCAGTACATACTAGCTGAGGTAACATAGGATACATAACATGAATGATTAGGTTATTCACCTAGGCAGCTTAAAGAAATCAGGAGTCTAAACAATAGTAAGCACAAGAATAGATAGGTCAGGTGAACGCAGTCTATTTTCTCTGCGGTTTATCATTAGTATGGCTAGTCATTAATTTAATAAAGCTACTATTTCTAGTCTAGTTAGGGATGGGAAAGCTTAAGGAAGAAATCATCATGGGATACGTTATAGGGCGTCCCTTGATGCGAGTTCTCTTGAGAAGCTAGCATAGAGAAGT